>VXAB01013755.1:544979-680956 GCA_013399175.1 Odontophorus gujanensis
ACGGGACGATTTGGACATGCTCATTCTAGGGCGCTGGGTTGCCTGCATCCAGCTCGTCTGTATCCTCCGAGTGGGTGAGTGATGTTCCCACGGGCTGAGCTCTTGCCTTTCCCACCAACTTTTCTCCCCCTCCTCCGATGTCGTCCTCCTCCGATCCCTTTCGCTGAGAGCGATCAGCGGCTGCTCGACCCCGGGTGGGACGGTCCCCTGCCCTTCCGCCGCCTCCTCGGGTCCCACGGGTCCGGGTCGGTGAAGACTCCGCGGGCGGCATCGGCACCGGGCGGTATCCGTGCGGCCGTGGGTTGGAAAGTGGGGCTTTCTCCTTTTGCACGATGTACTCGTATGGGAACCAGGGACTGGGACAAAATTTCAGTCCCCTGCCCCCCGAAAAAGATTTGTGCTGCGAGAACTGGCTACGTCAGTGATTGCCCTAAACCAGAGGTAGCTGCTGCCTTGAAAAGCGAAATATTCGACCGCTCACGTGAGGCACTGGTTCCCCACTGAGCATGGATTCATATAGATTTCAGTAGGACTCCTTACATAACCGAATGAATTTTCAGCTCATTGATATCTGTGTAACCGGAGTGCATGACGGCAATCGTGCACTGTTACTGCTACTACAGCCGCGCGAGGTTGTTGGCACTGCTGGAAGCGGCGACTTTAATACCTCGCCATATAAATATTAGCAGCCTAAGAGATGGGGTTTGTGTTGTAATGAATGTTCTTGTGGATTTTATAAGCTTCGGTCGAGTAGATCACTAGGAAACACGAGCTGTTTGCTTGCGTTCAAGTATGAGGAACTTGAGAGCATCAGCCCGTTCCATCCGTGACCGCCCCTACAACAGGGCTCTCGTCCCGCACTAACCCACATTTCCACCCAATAGGTGGTGCTGCTTCTGAAACCGTGAAGCTCTGTAACAAAGATCGGAGTGAGGTGACAATGACAGCAGCTCTGTTGGCAGGAACTGCTTTTGGAAAATATTTTCACCCTCTGTCTGGAAGCCCAGGGGAAAAATCCAACTGTAAATCTGGTGAATGCATCTGGCCTTTAATTACAGTGCACAATCCTTATGTTAGGGGACATTTTAACGTCGCTTTTAAACTTACTTGTTTCTAAAAGTAGAGTACTTAACCTAAAATGCTTCTCTCAGACTGGTTGGGCAAAGAATGCCTTACATGAAAACTTCCGAGAAGTTCTCACACCATCTTCCTTACTTGTTAAGCCTCCTAAAATCAAATGTGCTCCCAGAACTGTCCTGAGGACAAAAGCACGGGGTGTTCATGTATGTGTGGAGAGGGGTTTGGAAACGTGAGAGTGCGGAGCAGCGTGCTGTGCTGTGATCTCAGTGTAATACTAAAACCATTGCCTTCTGGGGACTGAGTTTCACATCCAGATGACCCCTCTGCATGGTAAGCAGAGCAGGACACACAGGCAACTTGCTGATGAAACTTCTGTTTTGTTAATTTCATCTCATGTCTTTTTAGAGATAAGTTGGTTTTGTGCAGCGCAGTATTCAAATACTTTTTGTGGATGTTACAGTCGCGGGATGGAGAGGTCGGTCAGCTTGGGAACACACTGTTCCTTCCTCACACAGGAGGTGTAATACAGATGCAGCAGTTGGTTTTTTGTCTCTCTACGCTGTGGTTTCCAAACTTGACCTGAAGGGGACACCCTTTCTGGATGTGTAGGGTGTTGTGATCTCAGTGTCTGCTCATTGGGAAGGCTGGCAAGCCGTGCTCCTTGATGGAGGCACCCCACTCTCACCTGATAGTATTAGTTCACGGGATTAAACATGGAATGTTGACATTGCTTCCTTTTGTTTCTCATTAAGAAATAAAATAGGCAGTTGTGTACTACTCCTGTATGGTTCCTTAGGCTTAGTGAGAGAGGAGAGCAGAGTTGGACAGGCTGGCTCTCACCATTGGGTATCTCTGGCACGCACACCAGAACCAATGTGCTGGGAATGGGATGTTGCTGAGGAGCGTGGCACTCTCCTGTGCTTCCTGGAGCTCAGCAGCACGTTAGTCTAGATCCCAGCCTCACTGGCTTGCAGTTCAAAAAATGCTGTTCAGTTTTCAGACGGCTGCACAGAGCTGCACAGGAGGTTCTTTCCAGTGAATCTGAAGGAGAGTTTCGCCATTGCCTCTGGGAGGTTCATCAGGGAAACCTCAGTCTCACATTAGTTTAGAACTAAAAACAAAAAGGTCAAATCAGCCGCACTGACGGACCCCTTTAGAGCACACTGAGGCAAAAAACTCCTTTGGGAACGACAAGGCAGTGACAGTTCCTTCTCTGTTACTGAAGAAATGCTTGAGGGCTTGGTTCTAAGATTCTAATAACCCCACTGAGAGATGAATAGCACCTTCCTCCACAGAACTGCCAGAGCCAAGTACTGAGGTAATTATGTATGGGGCAGGGTATTATCCGGGTATTCTCGCTAAGTGCTATTCAGCCAAGTTCAATGGAACTACTTGTGGAATAAGATGCTATTCAGCCACAAGTAAGGGCACGTGAGAAATCGGCGTGATTGTTCATGAGCTGCACTATGTACTCAGCAAAGAGATTTCCTTCTGTGCCGAAAATTAAAGCAAAACAGCTCGGTGGACAATTCACTTCATTTTTTACATTTTCATTTTAAATGAGAAATACATGAATCTATACTTACATCTATTCAGCGTATTTTTCAGGCTGAATATAGCCTTTGTAATTCTGCCCTCGATTGGTGATGTGTTCCATGTAACCTTCTTAAAGTCAACGGGGTGTGCCCTTTTTGCAGCTTTCGTCTCATTGTGCTGAAAGAGAAATATTTGGTGTCTCTTCAATAAGTCACCTATTTATGAATTTGTGTAGGCAAGAAAATGTCAATGGAAAAAGGAACCTTTTAACAGATTACATTATAATTGTGGCTATATTTGAATCAAAGAGATGTAAATATTTAGGCAAACCCTAAAAAATATTCCCTGATCTCACTGGGAAAATATATGGGTAATTCTACCAAATAGAGCAAAAAGTCTCTCCAAAATTAGCTCATTTACACCTTATTACTATCATTGTCTGACCTCAGCCATCGTTTTGCCTTTCAAAAGGCAGCTAATTAAACTCTGTGACTTGTTTAATTAGTTGTGTATCACTTTATTTTTTCAGTCTCTGGAGAAAAAAATTCCCTCTTTTTATTTGTTTCTGGCATTCCAGCACCACGGCTTTATTCACACAGAAGCAGCAATGTTTCTCTGAATATTCTTTTATTAAAGAACTGACATCAGGACTGTATTTCCAAGCTACCAGATGGCGTGTATCTCACTACCAACAAGAAAAGCAACTTCTCTGCTCTTTTTGGATGGTGCAACTCATAATAATGAGAATCTGAAGGAGAGCATTAACTTAGATTTCTAAATCCAGTCACACTTTCTGTTCATTCTCATGAATGCACACTTAGGCTCAATAATCCTTTAAACTGTCAAAGGAATATGGGATCAGAGCCTTCTTAATAGCTTTAAGTTTTTTTTTTTCTTGACAGTACTTCTGTTGGACAGCTATTTGGCATAATTCAAACTCAATTATAGTGGAGTAGTACTACTGAACGTTACTTTTAATGTTATAGTATATTTTAAGATGACACTTTCTTATGGACATACATAGTTCTTACAGAGAAATTCAGTTTCACCATATGTAGAAGATGAGGACTAATAAGAATTTTAAGACTGTTTAAGCATCCACTTTAACCATCTATGTTTTCTGCATTTTTGTACCACTGAGATTGGTATATGTTAAAATCTACATATACAGAATGGATTTGTTTTGAGGTTCCAATACTGGCAAGTATGAGAAGTGGTGCTGAAGTGAGTGACATTTAAAGTATTAACATCACTGTAACAACAGTCTATGGAGGATATTGAACATACAGCTGTATATGAATAATATATAATGCTGAATAATATATAAAGCTGTTTTTCATTAATTTCTGGAGAGAAACTAAATAATATAGATAAAATTACAATGCCAGTTGAAAATTATTCTAGTTTTAATCTGGATTACAAATCACAATGGCAATTTGTGACCGTGTGCACTTGCTGCTTCTAAAGGAAAGCAGTTTCCTTCATTGTCTCTGCTCATCATTTGAGTGGTCACTTCCCACTATGAGTTCTCTAATTAGGAATTTAAGAGTGAACAGATTCTGTTCTTTCACTGACAGTTTCAATTTCTCTTCAAACATGGAGACCTTCCCAGTATTCCCTTAGGGCTGGGAAGTCTGTAGCAGTTCCGGAGCCCCTGTTCCCATTTAACAGCACGATTCTCACAGCTTCATGCACCATTTATGTGGCTTTCCTGTGTGAGACATCCTTTGGCTATTCAATAAGCTTCTTTTCCCATAAAGACAAAAGTTACCTTTTCTGAATACATGTCAAGGCTTCTGCATTAGGAAGATAAATCAACAGGAAGAAAAGAACTTACAGTATTAAATAAACAAAATGTGTTAAGTGAAAGATGGGAAATTTTTTAAAATGGTTTGGACTGTAAATGAAACTTGGCTCTGGCAGGTTCTTGAGGAGCTGCTGGCACTGATGTACTTTTGTAGGAAGGTATAGTCCAGGTTGCTTGCTGAATACAAATTACTTATGTTGGTTGGTTCAGTCTTGAGTCTCAGGTGGAAATGAGTGATTCAGTGGAGATTTTAGAAATGAATTATAGATATATATAGACAGGTGACTGATTGAAGAGCAAACTTTAAAGCATTATAAATTGTTCTAGCTGAGACATGCTTCTCATAAACTCCCGTGGCCTTCTTCTGCACTGTGCTTGGACATTGCTATTCCTGTTCTCAGAGAAGATCTCGGATATATTTCCAGCTACTCAGGAATTTACATCAGCTGTCCTAGGGCCGGCCAGTTGCTCACTGTTGCACTCAGCTGCCCATATCACCTAAAGGCAGTGTAGGCACCTAAACTTGAAGGCTCTGGAACCTACATCAGGTACCTAACAGCAGAGTGACATCCTGCTTCATCTGAGCTTTTGCCATAGTCAGGTTTCCTCAGTCCACAGCTTACCCTGCAGCTTTAGTTTCAGCAGCTAAGTGGTGAGCTCGGTGTGGCTTGGCTACCTGGATTATGGTGAGCAATATTTACTCCTCTAGATTTTTATAGCATTCAATTAGATATGAAAAGTATATATGTGTGTGTGTATATATATATATATATATGTGGGTATGTTTCACATACACAAACATACTTCCAGAAGTATTTATCATTTTCATTGCATAGCCATTCCATTTATTGTTATAGAATCATGAACCGACTCAGGCTGGAAAGGACTTTAAGGACCCCCCAGTCCCAACCCATGGCTGCCACCCACCACCTCTGGCTGCCCAGGACCCAGTTCAGCCTGGCCTTGAGCACCTCCAGTAAACTCAAGGGGGACATCCACAACTTCTCTGGGCAGACAGTGCCAGTGCCTCACCACCCTCTCAGTAAAGAATTTCCTAACATCTCACCTAAGTCTCCATTCCTGTCTTTATATATGTATATATAATGGGAAGGAAAACCCTGTTAACAAGTGCATCTGCTCGTATGTTCTAAAGGGCTTCTGCTTTTCAAAGGCAAGAACAAGCCCAAAGGTATATGAATGTCAACTGGTAGCTGAGATTTTTTATGAGCTGATTTTTATGAGGTTTTTGGGACTGTTCATCTGACTAGTGAAAGGTTTTAGTAAGAATTTTCAGGGGCAGAGCACCTGTTTGCACACTAGTTCTGAATTCTAACCTTCACAGCCAAAAATTTCTGCTACATACTAGATTACCTGATGACTGAAATATAAAGCAGGTAGCGTTCAAAGATATATCTGTTTTTATGTGCTTATTTATCTCTTTGCTGAGGTTGGCAATGAAGTCTTGATTGAACAATATTATCAGAAAGGGTGAAGTGAAAGTTATCTACAGAATTTTCACTGTGTTACAAAAGCAGTACACATTTGCTTTTCAAAGTGCTGTCAATGAGATAAATGAAATCAAAGGTGTCTTAAGGAAAAAGAAAAGGAAAAAAAGGATGGGTTTCTGTAAACACCATAACAAAATTTCCTAGGAAGTCACAGAATCACAGAATTGTAGGGGTTGGAAGGGACCTCTAGAGTTCATCAAGTCCAACCCCCTGCCAAAGCAGCTCCCTAGCCCAGATTGCACAGGTAGGCGTCCAGGAAGGTCTTGAACGTCTCCAGAGAAGGAGACCCCACCACCTCTCTGTGCAGCCTGGGGCATGTTTTCTGCTTTTTGTTGTTGTTCTAGAAGCCATCCACGCTAAAATATTTTTTTTCCTAATGTAAATGGAGGTATTTAGAGTCTCCATAGAGATTCTGGTTTGTATCATAATTCTTCAAAAAATAGTGAAGTATACCACTATTGCTCAAAGCTGTCAAGGCCTTGGAATATAAAAATTTGCAGTGCTCTTCAGGGGCAGCTTCTGTAGAAGACACCAGAAGCTTTCTGAAAGCTAAAGTCAGTATTTTAAGGGGAAATTAAGCCATGAAAATTTGTGGTTTTTTTTTAATTTATTATTATTATTATTTTTTTTAAGAAAAAGGTGTGAATCTGTTCTGGCTTTGCATGCTAAACTCCATGATTTCAACAGACCCAGTTCCCTCATAGTTCCCCAAAACAGCTGCTTCCTTCAACTAAACAGCTAATGATCAGAGTAACAGCTGTCTTTGTGCAAGTGACCTGATGTTACTCCAGGCAATTTGCGTTCTAGCTCCATCCCCAGACTGACCAACTGTGTTTTAACTGTTTGGAACCATTTGGAAGAACACATTTTATTCCAAAGTTATGTTGCTTGTTTCTGTGATTTGCTTTTGTAGCTCTTATTCTGATAGGTGAGCGTAGGTGTGATAATTAACAAATCTGACAGGCTGCAGAGTTCCCCCTGCAGCCCACTGGAGCGTGCTGTTCGGTGTGTGAGACATTTCATGGTGCAGGGTGCCATCAGCATGCAACCCATTATCTGCACTGAGACTGGGACAGTCCTGTGTAGTCTGTGCCCACCTCTCTCCTTGCAATTCTATTTGATTTTCAGACTGTAGCTTTACAGTTCATTTATCTTGCAATGATAGCTTGTTGCAGAAAGTTCTCTTTCTTTCATACTCCTTAGGTTTGTATTGCTGTAGGTATACAGATTACAGCCGAATTACTTCTGGCTCATCTCAGCGGAACTGTGCGTGAATAAATCCTGGGTGAGCATCAGGGAGCAAAAGGTACAGATGAACTACTTGAGTTACAGGATAGCACTGACGCAAAAACAAGTGGATACAAACTGGCACTGTGCAAATGGAAGATGAAATCTGAAGGCAGCTCCTATCCATTAGAGCAATGATATTTTGGAAAGTCTTTCTACTGGAAAAAAAAAAATCATATATATATATATATATTTATAAAGAATAGAGCTCCATGTATTTCCACAAGACCCTGCAGCACCTGGAGTAGGTCAAACCCACACTGGTGACCTCTGAGTCACTCTCAGTGAGCACCATCTTATGGTTTCAGCTGTGCTAGGGAGAGAAGTGAGCAGAGTGCTGCTGGCTGTGCCAGCCAGCTGCCCACACCGAAGCAGCAGCAAACAGCCTCCCTCACTCTAGGCAGACACATCTGTAAGCTGGGTGCTGGCACTGAGGATTCACAGCATCTCCAGTGCCACTCCGCAATTCCAATTGCTCTCAGAATTAAAACATCATCAGTCTATTCAGAAAAAAGATTACATGTCTAATATGAAATCGAGAGAGTTTAAGGTACACATTTTGGCTTGTATTAATATGTTTCGGGGCTTGTTAACTGTGGTTTTAAGCATTTTTACAATCACAAAGTAAGAAAGCTATGCAAAATCCCTAATCATTGTATGACTTCAGGAGGTAGGGGTTTAATTAAAATACTGGCTGTTAGAATATCTGAAAGAGCCAGCCGTGTTCTCACTTTTCACACTATAGGGCCATAGGGAATTCAGGGGAAAGGAGATTCCTCAGTTGGCTGCCTCCTCCTGTTCTGCAGAGCCAACCACGAAGCCCAGGCTGGCTCAGGCATCCACGGAGAGAAGGAAAAGGAACCAGTGACAAAGTGGCATGTTACCATGAATATTCACAGTGTGTTTGAGCAAGTCATTTGCTTGTTTTTATGTCTTACTACTCTTTTCTTAATTCAAGATACCTGTCTCAGAATTGGGCTTTCTTCGTTTCCAAGTCAATCAGTGTAGTGCAAGCAGTGTGAATGGAAGGGCCCAAAAAAGCAGAAACTGTCACTGTAGACTGGAAGGATATGGGCTTCCATGGGGGAGTTCAGAATGAGAGTCATATGCTGGAAAACTGTATTGAACTACAGCATGAGAAGGTTAAATGAAAGATACACTGGAAAATTCTGGTATTTTGTTATTTTGGGGGATAGCAGGATAGTGGTACAAACACAGGTTTAAAACAGTTAAAACAGTCTCTCAATTTTCATGGCTTTCTTACTGAGTTTTCAGCAAAATTGTTCTCACTTTTGGATCATTTTATTTCCTTGTCACATTTGACACTAGATGAATGCTGAGCATATTCTCAGGCTCATTTTGCCAATTTCTCTTTAATTCACTGTATAATAAAATTTATGTCCTCCCTGACAGTCCAAGAGACTTTCTCCTCTACACACATTTCACCAAATACAGATGTGGTTGTGTTTCAGTCCGCTAATGTAATGGTCCTCCTGGCTGTTTTTTCTAACCCCTTCTAATGTGTATTTTCTACTTACTGACACAATTCCTGTTTGTTTTTTTTTGTTGTTTGTTTGGGTTTTTTTGTTGTTGTTGTTTTTTGTTTTTTTTTTGTTCATGTGTTTTGTATTATCTTCTACTTTCTTCCATTTTTTATTTGAGATGAAGAAAGAGGGATGGTTGTTTTGCTTTTTTTTGTTGTTGTTGTTGCTTACTGATTTATCATTGAAGGAAAAAAAAAAGGGTAAATCAACAGTTATTAAAACTAATGAAAAAGGAAAAGTTCTTAGTTTCATTTCTGTGTACATTTTATTATCTACACCATTGTCTTATTTCTCAGTCAGAGGTTAACGTATCTCTTGATAAGAGAGAAAACAGTTTTCCGTGCAAGTATATTTGAGCAGAGGTGAAATCAGTACTATATTCTATGGAATTAATTCAGGGATACTTAAAAATACCCCACACTTGAAACTGTTCTTTTAAACCACTGGTGAACACAGACACTGTCTGTTAGGTCTGAGTGTTTTTGAGTCTTTCCTGATTTGTGCCATTGACTGTGGGATCTGTATCACAGATAAATATATTTGCACATAGTAGTAGCCTTCACTGTCTGGATGGGAAGTCCCAGCCTTTCTGTGAGAGATGATGGGGCTGTGACACACAATCTGGCAGAGATTTGTCTGATTACCCGTACTCATGGAGGGAGAGATGACAGCAGAAATGGATATGTACTGTTCATTAGGAATATGCAAACATCCTAAATGCTCCGATCTATTAGCTGTTGTGACTATATGTTTTCAATGGGGAAAAGGAAGATTCATCATATGAAAACAATTTGCAAGTGCATTTTAAAGATAATTAAAAGTGCCTTTATTGCCCTTCTAAGTGGAAGAAGACAGGTTCAGCTCAATCAGGTGAAGATAATGAGGCAGTGATGCACAATGGATAGTTTCAGGTTGCGTGCAGTCGAGTGAAATAAAAAAAAATGTGTGTGCAGCTGTCAGAAAACAGTCTTGTTATCAGTAAATAAGGTGATATCAAGTAAATAGCTTTTTCTGATATGACCAACACAGTGCATTTGAATAAGACTGTATTCTGTGTTTGCAGGAAAACTAATGGTTATTGAAGTTTTTGTTCATTAGTAAAATAAATGAATAGGCAAGACTGTTTCTAAACATACAAAACCCCATTCCCATGAGATCTGATGTTCACCTGAAAGCAGCAGAAAATCTGACCCATTTGGAGTAGCTTTGGGGTTACACTGAAAAATAGGTTTGGAGACTGTGCAGTGGTATTCGGAATGCTGGGTAGGCATTCTGCTCGTGATGTAAAAGGCAGGTAGCAGGGTTTTAGGCACCTGAACTGGGGTTTATAGCAGCCAGCATATCCAGTGCTGGGACGTGCAAGCCTGGCTGCAAAGTGCTGAAATGTTTTCTTTAAAGACTCATGGAACAGCCCAGGTTGGATGGGGCCTTGAAATGTCACCCTCAAGTCCAAGCTTTGTATAGCTAGACCTGACAAAATGTATCTTGTATTGATCTTACTACTGTTGAAACAGCCAGAATATTTTGATGGTTTTCATAATCACCTAATAGTGCAGCACTTGCTGAAGAAATGGGAAATAGCAATCCTGAGCCATTCCTGTGTTCCCATTTCCAGGCACCAGACTAGATTTTCATCCTCCCTGCCACCACAGCCCTCCTCAGAAGCAGCAGCTGCTGCATGAGCAAGCAGCATGTCCCTGGTCTCCTACTCCTGCTGCGGTTGTCCTCCTTTTCCTCACATTCCCATACACTGCTGTCAGTCCTTGGCTGTGTCTCTGTGCTGGGATGGAGGCATTTGGCTGCAAGGGCAGTTGGTATGATGGAAAAGCAGCTCTGTCTGGTTCAGGGGCAAGGGGCGAAGTCAGAAAATGAGTTGTAGGTTGGATTAAAGCTTCGGGTCAGCAGCTGGACCATGCTGGGATATGTCTCACACTGAAATGAGTGAGACGTGGGGTTCCCTGTCAGTTTGGTTATTTCTGTATTTTATCTAGCTACTATCCTATGGAAAACAAACAAACAAACATAAATAAAATAATAAAATAAAATAAAATAAAATAAAATAAAATAAAAGGATAGCTGTTGTCTCCTGCAGTTTTGAAACCTGCTGAAGAATGCTGTTCTATCTCTTGGGTGGGTTGGCCTGATGCTTATCTAGGCCTTCTGGGCATCTCTGATCCGTGAAGCCTCTGCATCATTCAGCTTGGACCAATTCCTATGTTCTTCCTTTTGTGGAGACTGAACCAGTTAGAGACAAAAGTGCTGTGTACTGCACCCAGAAGACAAAACTGTGTGACTGTGCCCTCAATCTGTGTAGGAAATGCAAGCATTCACAGCACCCTGCTGAAATGCCAGGAGATTTTCTGCCTCAGGCAGGTATGGCAACCGAGTGAGCAACAGCTGCAGTGTCCTGGAAGAAAATACAGCATGTGCTCCTTTCTATGGCAACTCAACTGCTGTGGATGGCACGGAGACAACGGGCTCATTTCCCCAGTGAGTCAGTAAGGCTTCCAAAAACCTGGAATCTCCAAGGCTTTCAGCTGAGGTGGGGCCTATTACATGCCCCCTGCACAGCTGAAACCTTCCAAGAGGCTCAGTCAAAACCATAATTAATTGAAGTTTGTGTAACTTAGAAGCTATAACTCACTAGATGAGCACTAAGGCTGTTGCTAATGATTTTACATCTACAAAGCAACTTCCTAAAAAGCTTTAAAATTGGCAATTACAGTATTCTGTGTTAGATAGAAAAGCCTTGATCACTACAGAGTGATAAATAAATGCATGACTTAAACTGGAGAGATAACAACAGCATACTGCTGGGTACAGTGACGTGGCACAGGGCCAGGCAGGGATTTGCTATTGCTCCTTCCAAAACTCGATTTGAAGCCATTCAGTATCTCTGTATTGCATAAATGGCTATGGAAGTCCTAGGAAGTCTGAAGTTACATGTACTTATGATCTGAAGATAAGGCATAATTGGATACTTTCATGGCCTCTTCGAATATTTTATTACTGTCTTTATTTCTGAGAAGTTACAAGGCTGACTTATGATAGACATGAACCCAATTACAATATTCTAATCTGTCCTATGTTCCATCAGATGCTTTAGTAAAATTAAAAAAAAAAAAAAAAAGATAAAATAGACTTAAAAAAAACAAAAAAACTTACGATGATAGGTCTACAAGGCTATTATTTTCTTTTCAAGAGCAGGAATATTTAGTAAAGAAAACTGGAGTCTGGAAGCATGGTTTTCACGTGGTGTCTTCCACAAGCAAAATACATGATGTTTGTTTTCTTTGCTTGACTGGTGCTGGTTGGGTGTTCAGCGATAGCATCCGCCAAACTGTTTACTTCAGTTATTCACTTTTTCATGAGGTGATAAGAATTTAATAGGTTCTTTGGTGTAAAATAGTCTAGTCTTTGCCTGTAAACTTTATACATATCCTCAAGGAGGATGGAGTCCACCCTCAGCAATTTTGCTGACGATAAAAATCTGGGAGGAATGGCTGACACACCAGAAGGCTGTGCTGCCATTCAGCGAGACCTGGACAGGCTAGAGGCTTGAGCAGATAGGAACCAAATGAGGTTTAACAAGAGGAAGTCTAGAGTCTTGCACCTAGGGAGGAATAACCACATGCACCGGTAGAGGTTGGGGGATGACCTTCTGGAGAGGAGCTCTGAGGAGTGTATGGGAACTGTTGAATCACGGCCTGAACCACAGGTTGATCACCTGAGATGAGCACTGAGTCAGCCACAGGGGCACAGTTGAAGGTGATATACCTGTGTGATTGGAAGGGGTGGAGCCTGGCTCCACCTCTCCCCAAACCCCATTTAAGGGCTGACCACCACCAGGGAAGGATCACTTCTTGGAGATCCTTCCTGTGTGGAGTCAGTAGCAAGCCTCCACCATCATGAAGGTGAGCCACTCTCTTTTGCTATTTGTCTGTATATCATCTATATAGGCCTACTAAAATATACCATCTTCTGTACTATTTTCATTGAGTACCATTCTTGGGGGTTATTTACCCTACAAGGAGAGGGACTTGAGTGTCCTGGTGGATAACAAGCTGGCCATGAGCCAGCAGTGTGCCCTGGTGGCCAAGAATGCCAGTGGCATCCTGGGGTGCATCAAAAAAAGAGCATGGCCAGCAGGTTGATAGAGGTGATTGTCCCCATCTACTCTGCCGTGGTGAGGCCTCACCTGGAGTGTTAAGTCCAGTTCTGGGCTCCTTGGTACAAAAAAGACCAGGATCTCCTAGAAAGAGTCCAATGGGCTACAAAGATGATAAAGGGTGTGGAACACCTCCCTTATGAGGAAAGGCTGAGAGACCTGGGTTTGTTCAGCCTTGAGAAAAGAAGATTGTGAGGGCATCTGATCCACGTCTATAAGAATATAAGGAGTGGGAGGCAAAGGGACGAGGCTAGACTCTTCTCAGCAGTGTGTGGTGATAGGATGAGGGGAAATGGCCACAAACTGATGCATAGGAAGTTCCCCACAGATGTGGGTGGGAAATTCTTCACAGTGAGGGTGACAGAGCACTGGCACAGGCTGCACAGAGAGGTGGTGGAGTCTCTCTCTGGAGATGGCTACCTGTGCATCTCACTGGATGCTTACCTGTGCAAGGTGGGCTAGGGAGCAGCTTTGTCAGGGGGGTTGGACTCAATCTCTAGAGGTCCCTTCCAACCCTTACAGCTCTGTGATTCTGTGACTCTGTTCATACCAATATACTTAAGGTATTTTACAAACATTTGGTATAACAACAATAACAACACATGGGAAATCTAGAGTTAAATTATACATAGAAGTGTGCGTTCATTTCATTCTGTGAACAGGTGAATCGTCTGAGTTACATATTTTGGCTGGATCTAATGTTAAACCTAAGCATGGAGATGCTGTATAATCAATAAACAGCTATAAATTGTCATTTATGTACTGATATTTCTAAACATAGATAGGATCAGATGTGCTTCTCCACAACCAGAGTTTCATTTTAAAGGTACCTTTCCAACACAGAGCATGAACATGACAGCTATCCACAAGAATTGAGAAATGACGTTAAATAGCAAAAAAGAAGCTAATGGGACAGAGGGGATGGGAGGAGCTGTTAGGAAAAGAAGCTGTGTTGGCCATTCCTTTGAGTCAGTATTGTGAAAGCAGTCTCTCAGATCTCTCAGGATATCTTATCACTCTCTACAACTCTCTGAAATGAGGTTGTAGCAGGGTGGGGTTGGCCTCTTCTCCCAGGTAACAATGATAGGATGAGAGGTCCTGGCCTCATGATGACCCAGGGGAGATTCAGGTTGGATAGTATGAAAAATTTATCCTCAGAAAGAGTGTTGAGGTGTTGGAACAAACTACTCAGGGAGTTGGAGTCGCTCTCCCTGGGGCTTCTCAAGAAGTAAACAGATGTGGCACTGAAGGACATGGCTCAGTGGGCATGGTAGTATTGGGTCAATGGTTGGACTAGATGATCTTAGAGATCTTTTCCAGCCTTATTGGTTTTATGATTCTATAAGGTAATATCGAATAAGCCTGTCTCAATTCCTCATCTGTAAGGTAGAGATAGCAATACTTTACTCAGAAATGTTTTGTGTACAAGAGTATCTTAGTATTTACAAAGTCCTTTCAAGAGAAGAAAGGTTAACTTAAAGCCCTGTACTACAGGGTTGAATCCTGCTGCTAGGGGGTGATGCAGATAGCCTTTATAGTTCTTGTGGGACCTGCAGCGTGCCTGCAGGCAAGTTGCCTTCTGGTCATGTGGAGGCTCTGGAGCACCCCTTTATATATAATGTGAGCCTCAAGCAGCAATAACATCGCATCTAATGTAATCAAGTGACTCAGTATGGTACTGGAAATCATGAGACCTAGGAACTAAACCTGACAGGCAGTGTCATTTGACCTTCTTTGCCTCAGTTTACTCTCTGTAAAGCTGAAACAGTATCTCCATACTTTATGAAATTAGTTCAGGGACAAAAGCACTACATAAATACTAGGGCATACAGATATTACTGCGTGAGCAGTCATGAGCAAGGGGTTGAGATGTGTCTGGTAACAAATAGCCCTTTCACCACAAGCACAGCCTTCCCAGTGATGTATGGCTTCACTGCAGGCACATTTATGCTTGAAAACTTCAGTAAAACAGTTGGTCTGAGCATTTATCCTGCAGTGGATCCTCTCTAATCCTGATCCTAAATGGAAGGTCTTATCATGTATGCCCCAGAGATACCAGAAACCGTGGATTGCCACAGGGTTTATTACTTCATGTTCCCCATCTAAAAGTCAACAGGAAGAAATCTAATACTCATTTGCTTTATAAAACCTGTCACAGTATAGCTTTTTGCATAGCAGCCTCAAAAAATTTCTCCCATGTATACAGCTTGGGCCTGTGTATGTGTCAGTGTGTCATGTATGTTAATAACAATAATATCCTGTATCATTCCTCTTTATATACATATATCATAAATATATATATGAGTGTGGGCTTATGGCTGGGGGCTCAGTGGCTGTGTCCTCACAGTTGCCATCTCAGTACCATGAGGCTTTGCAGCACATGCTGCCTATGCCATTCCTGGTGCCAAATGAAGCAGTTCAGTTTCTCTCCTGTTCTCCATATACCCAATAAAAAGGGACAAGTCACTATTTGCACATCAGTGTTTGCAACCAGTTGCTGCATTGTGGTATCTGATACATAATGGTTGCTCATAAATGTAAGTCAGAAAGTAAATGTTGACTTCTAATTCACTGCAAGAAGAACAAGTACCAACCTGGTTAAAAGCTATAAATTGTGTATGCAGGCAGTGGATAAAAACCTGCTTTTCTTTTTACTTTCTCCTTGAACTAAGGATATGTTAAAAATGAAGAAAGAGACCAATCCAGATTTCTGTTATCTTCCAGTGGATGACAAAGTGGTGAGTTCTATGTACAAAAGAAAAGGTATTATTGGTAGTTTCTAGAGTCCTTATTCCAGAGTATATAGAAATGTGAGAGAAATAAAAGAGAGAGGAAGATAGAAAATGGAGGGGAAAAAAGAGGGGAAAAAAAGGGAAAGGGAGGGAGGAAGGGAGAAAGGAAAGAAGGAAGAGAAAGGAATTGAACCTCCTTAGCATCTTCACAACAGTGATCTCTAAGATATAGGTAAGTATGTAGTACTTCTAGCAAATACATAGTGAAGAAATTGTAGAAAGATACTTGTTGACACTCACAAGAAGTGATTCAATTAACATAAGAGCAGTGAGTTTGGGGAAGTAGCACTATTCCCCCTACTCCCTTATTTGTATCACCACCTTGCCTCAGCCCCTTGTCCATGGCTGACCTAGAAGCTCTCCTCTTGTCTCATGCACAAAAGGGACCTTGTGAACCGTGTGTG
This sequence comes from Odontophorus gujanensis, assembly GCA_013399175.1. NCBI lineage: Eukaryota > Metazoa > Chordata > Aves > Galliformes > Odontophoridae > Odontophorus > Odontophorus gujanensis. The sequence goes on from VXAB01013755.1 coordinate 561,106, forward strand.
TATGGCCCAGATTTCCCTTCACACAACCTTGTTTTCTTCTCTGAGAGAAAGGTGGGGAGTCCTGGACAGCAGATTCTAGGTAACCGTCCTAGGTAATCTATTGCACACATCATGTGTGAGACATGCATTTCAGGTCTACTTAAACAAGATGCAGCCCCAACACAGAGTTCTGTGGATGTTCTGGCAATGTCACATATAATGATAATAATCTTTAATATAATAAGAGACTGCTGACAGTGATTTTCAGACCATAATGACAAAAAAAAAAAAGCCCACAGCCTAACATCACACACAAAAAGAAAAAATAGTTCTACTGCATTCAAAACAAAAGTGTGTTTTCTTAGCCTGCGAGGTAATTCGTTTGGAAAAGGTTTCATTTATAATGAATGTATTCAGACTTAATGCCACCTCTTTGTACAATGTACAAAACCAAGACTGGACTAAAACTCATTGCTCTTGAGTGTGGCACACTGGTGTCTCCAGGGAGAAATCACAGTTGTGCCTTACAGATCAAAGAGGAACCTTCACTTATGACTAGTTTTGTTGAAGAGGAGTTAAAAACTTGTCAGGACTGTGGTTGTAAAGAGCTTCAGCATGCAGGGTGGAATGGACGGGCTGACAGAGCGTGTAAGTTCAATAAGTTGTGTCTCAGGGAGACAGTATTTGGCAATGTGTTTCAGCTACATTTCACAATGATTTCAATTGAAGAAAAACAATTCTGTATTCTTCCTGCAGCAGTATCTACAATGGGTGCTATTTTAAGAATCCACCCAAGGCTCTAGTCATGAACAAGCATGTGCTTAAACTGGGCTACCTTCAGTCTAGAAAATAAAATTGATGTTCTACTTGCAGCTTTAAAAGGAAGATCTTTGTTCTTTTTTCTCCAGGAGAGAATTTCATGGTGGCTGTGATGAATATCTTTGTTTCAAATTAAAAATTAAAAAAAGAGAGGAACAAACTGTCATTTCGTACAGCACATGCATGAAAAAAGTTTAATGTGATATTGGCAGGAAAAAAAAGACCTATAGGGGAAATAGATTTCTGGCATATTATGTACAACAAATAAAATTGCAAGAGGAAGACAGTCTTAGGTTAAGAGCTACTACTGTTAATGGTACTCTATACTGTTTGTTTAGCACAAGCTTTTAGAAATTAAAAAAAACAAAAACCAGTAAAAACCAAGATGATGTCATAACTCCCAACTCTTCTTACTAAATGAGAATGAAAAGATTCATCATGATATTTCAAGAACTTGAAGTAGGGTGGATATTTTTCTTCCTTTTGTGTATGTTAACGCTGTATTCTTACACTGCTACAGAAGCTTCTGCTGTCAGTCAGATTTAAATTACTGTTTTGCATTAAAGTGATAATTAAAATTTTCCTTTTTTAGGATAAAAGGGCCAAGCGTGGTACATATGACTTGCCAATATTTCACCTACTCAAGTGAAGTTTTAAAATGTTTGAAGCTTCAAACATTATTGATATATTGGTATCACAGGCTGAAAATTGTTGGAGACGATAAAACTGGTTAGAGTGCAGAAAATTCCTTCCTTAACGAAGCATTTCAAGAGATTTAAACTTGTGAGCTGCTGCTTTACTTTTTTAGACAACTTTAATGTCTTTTAGAGGTATAAGCATTTACAGAAGCTTTTGATTTCACACTTGTTTCCAGCTATCTACTCCATAAGTCTATTTCATTGTATCTTCGGGTCTGAAGACTCCTGCTCAGGATGCAAGTTCAGCATAAAATGGAAAACAATTGTAACAGTCTATGGAACTTTCTCTGCACATTTAAGACAGAATTACTCTTGAGTTTATGTGGTTCAGATGCTCCAAAAGAAATTAGAAAAAAGATAACTGTTTATGCAAATGAATATACAACAAACCAAATTTGAAGAAGGACATTCTTTCCTAGAATAAATGAGCATCTGCTTTCCTTTTTAATGTAGGAAAGTATCTAAAATGTGACCATAAATGTGAGGTATTGAGTGCATTATTCAACACGCATCAGTGCAGTCTCCCATACTGGCAATAGTTTGCGGACTGGCTTGGCCTGTTTCCATGACTAATGGGGCAGGGGACCCACGTACCCCAGGGGACCCTGTGAGAGGGGAAGGAAGAAAAGAGAGAGTAAGGAGATGGGCCTAAAAACAAAACACTGGCAACAATCCAAGGAGGAAAACTGATTTACTAAATAAGATACAGGAATGCAAAATAACCTAATATAATACAACATAATTGGAATTCAAGCTAATCAAATAAAGTGAGAGTGTGTCCAAAACTGAAGGCCGTACTCTTAAGCTGAAGATGAGATGGCTAGGGAGCTCACGCTGCAGACAGCACAGCAAAAAGAGGCAGTCTCAGAACTTGCATGCAGTTTTATCTTTCCCTTTGAGCGGAAAATGGGAACAAAGTCCTCTGGGTATGCGGTTCTTCTCATCTGAGAACCAGATACCCAGGAATTCAGCAGTCCATGGAAATGGAGCATTAACACCTTAACTTTCAGTGCTTTACATGATGTTGTGATGTGAAATAACAATAACAAAAATAATAAAACCATGACATACTCTGTAAAAATTAATGTAATAATTTTTCCCAGAGGGAAAAGGGGCCAAAGAAATCTGGGCTTGAGAAGTGGGCCTGTCCAAAATTCATGGCATTCAACATGGCTAAGTACAAGATCCACCTCCTGGGCCAAGACAGTATCAGGTGCAAATACAGGCTGGGTAGAGAATGGCCTGACAGCAACCCTGAGGAGAATGTCTTTGGGGGTGTTGATAGATGAAAATCTTGAAATGAACCAGAACTGTGCACTTGCAGCCCAGTCTAGAGGAGGTAACAGTAAATCAGAAGGCTGGAGCATTCTTTTTACAAAGACAGACTGAGGGAGATGGGGTTCTTCAGCCTGGAGAAAAGGCAGCTTTGGGAAAACCTCAGTGCAGCCTTTTGGTACTTAAAGAACTCTTACAGGAAAGATGGGGAGGGACTCTCTGTCAGGGAGTGTAGTAATAGGACAAGTGGTGGGAATAGTTTCAAACTAAAAGAGGGGAGATTTAGGTTAGATATTTGGAATAAATTATTTACTCAAAGAGCAGTGAGGCACTGGAATGGGTTGTCCTGAGAAATTGTGGATACCTCATACCTAAGTGTGTTCTAGGCTAGGTTAGATGGGGATTTGTGCTAGCTGAAAGTGTCCCTGGCCGTGGCAGAGGCATCGAGGAACTTGATTATCTTCAAAGGTCCCTTCCACCTTACGCCAGTCTGTGGTTCAAGATACCAATAGAAACAACAGGACTTTTTTTCTGTAGTTCTATTATTCCACTTACTTTTCTAACAGTGGTACTGCGTAGCTCATAAGAAGCTAGATGCTTTTTTAATGAATGAATATAACTTCATCCTAGCAGAAATAAATCAGTATACTGCCAGTATAAGAGCAGGAAGCCCATTCATTTGGCAATAAGCCAGGTACTGCTAGATAAATTAAGATGCAATCCTTTCATCAGGTTGTGAATTAGCAATTAGCTGACATCAAACTGGCAAAGATGCACAAGACATAGAATATAGAATGAGAACTCTCTGCATTAATACTCTAATCTCTCTTTCATTACACACCTTCATAGTAGGCAGAATTAACACGGATAAAATTTCTGTTTACTCAAAAAATGCAGTCATGTTATAGTGTTAGTTTGTGCTTCATTGGCACTCAGCAGAGATAAGATCTTCATTCAACCTTAATCTAATTATGACAAAATTAATAATGTCAAGCTTTGAGAAAGTAAGTGCATGACAATTAATGAAGAAGTGGGTTCAATTTGAAGGAGTTTGCTCTGCTGATGATGACAGAACTCAGCCTATGAATCAGCAGTATAAGAAGAGTATTCTGAGAAAATAAAACCATGAAGATAAAGGTAAATTATGAAATCCAAATGAGACCCTGGGGACTGGGAAAGTAATGATGGGTAAATCAAATCTGAGATGTGGGCTGAGGCAAAATGTGTAGGTGAAGAGGGGAACTTCAATTTGATACAAAAAGAAAGGGAATGTTGAAGCCATGAACTCTGTGTTATATGCAGTCTTGCAGAACAATTCATCCATCATTCAGTCCATTGCTGGCAGCTTTTTTTCCCTGGGGAGTTAATTTAATGGCAGCAGCCTGCCCTTTGCTGTCATTTTCACCAGGGCTGAGAAGCTTACTCCTATCATACTGAGCTTATTGCACTCGCTTGACACAATGCGTGCAGGCAAATAGGTTTGTGCCTACTCTGGGGTAAAGACAGCCACTAGAAGCAGGCATTTGGCTGGTAAAAAAACCTCTTGGTCTGCTCCCAAGATGACCCTAGGAAAAAGGATCTGACTGCTTTGATGACTGCAACCATCTTTTAGCCCTTGCCTGTATTGATTCTTCAGTGACACATGAGCTTTCCCTGGCAGCAGATGAAGCTACAGAACCTGCTCACCAGGTGGGCCTCAGCATGATAAAATGTATGAAAGTAGATTAGGTAGAACAATTAGAACTTTAGAAACCTGGAAATAAGTGCTTACAGAATGAAGTCTGTCAAAATGGCTAAATGGGCTACTGAAAGTTAGGAAAAAAATAAAGCAAACTTTGAAGTTGTAGAATAAAGCAGAAGGAAAAAAAAAATAGGAATGAAAGGAAGGGGAAAAGAAAAAAAAAAGGCAACTGGAAGGCAGGAGAGTCCTGTTCTGGATTAACTTCTTCTGCAACAGACTGTTTTTTCAAGAGTTCTGATTTCATTTCTACTTTAAGTTCCCCATACACTTTGAAGTTTTAATTCTCCTTCTCTGAAAAGAGATATGAGGAAGAGATATGAAACACTTATGTCCTATTTTGGAGTAATGTCATGAGTTAATTTTTATCTACAGTTCAGAAGTAAGTTTTACCAATAGAGAAAGAAAAATGTCTGGTTACACCATCTGCAGTCTTCCACACATTGACCTCAAAAGTGAATGGATTCAGGTGTTTATCAGCAGCCATGCTCTCTGAAAACTTCATGTTGCTACACTCTCTCAGTTAAAGCCAAAATACATTTCTGTGAAGGCTGGAATTTGCAGTAGAAGTCTAGACCTGTATTAGTTTTTTATTTCTAGCTTCAGCTGCAAGATGGCTTTGGATCCTTTCTTCTCGTGTGCCTCAAGAGTGCAATAGAGGGGAGAGTTAATGTTGATCCATACATTCCAGCCATTCAAGGACCAAATATCCCCTTTGGGATGAAGATTAGAACTCTTCTAAAGTAGACTTTTGACAGTTACCTATGTATTGTTGTATTCAATTAACTGTCATCACAGAATCATGGGATTGAAGGAACCTTAAGAGATGTTCGAGTACAACTCCCCTGCTAAAGCAGGTACCCTACAATAGATTGCACAGGTAGGCATTCAGAAGAGTATTGAATATCTCCATAGAAAGAGACTCCATAACCTCTCTGGGCGACCTGTTCCAGTGCTCTGTCACCCTTACTGTAAAAAGTTCTTTCTCATGTTAGTATGGAATTTCCTATGTACAAGATTTAGGCTATTATTCCTTATCCTATCACTACGCACCATCGAAAAGAGCCTGGCCTCATCAATTTCCTCCTACCTCCCGTTAGATATTTATAAACATTTACCAGATCCTCTCTCAGTCTTCTTTTCCCCAGGCTGAACAGATCCAGGTTACTGAGCCTTTCCTCACACAGGAGATGCGCCAGACCCTTTATCATCTTTGTGACTATGCTGGATTCCTTCTAGGAGGTCTGTCTTTAACTGGGGAGCCCAGAACTGGACATGGTAGTCTAAATGTCACCTCACCAGGGCAGAGTAAAGGGGGAGTATCACCTCCCTTGACCTGCTGGCCACATTCTTTTTAATGAACCCCGGGACACTTATGGCCACCTTGGCCACAAGGGCACACTGCTGGCTCAAGGCCAGCCTGTTGTCCATCAGGACCTGCAGGTCCTTCTCTGCAGAGCTCATCTCCAGCAGGTCGTCCCCTACCCTGTACTGATGCTTGTGATTATTCTTCTCCAGATGCAAGAGTCTGTACTTGCTCTTGTCAAACCTCATCAGGTTCCTTCTTGCCCGACTCTCCAGTCTGTACAGGTGTTGTTGAATGGTAGTACACCCATGGCTAATGCCACATGAGAATTTTCAAAAGGCACTGTTCATGTGGATTATAACCAGAACACTATCAAGAGGTGTGCTTTACTTTCCTCAAAGATAGCACTTAGTTCATGCTTAAATTCATGCATGTTTCTTTAAAAGTGAAAAAAAAGTTTAATTTTTTTCTTATTTTGTTATGGCAGACTATAGTTTTGCAGAAGCCTGTCATTTGGAAAGAGGCAGTAAATTGTAGATGACTTCAAATAATCAATGCTTGTGGCTTAGGAAATTAGCATTTCTCATAAATGAAACAATATCATTAACATACTGCTTGTTCCCAGCAATCTATTTCTCCTTTGTAAAGAGACTTATTTTGATGAAAGTCTCTTGTAGCTGGTGGCTAAACTGAAGTAACAAGTTAATGGTATGGAGTACCAGAAAATATTTAATAAAGTATTGAATACTAAATTAACAAAAAAATGTAGGGATATTTGAAATACATCTGTTGTTAGCGGTAGGTATGTACGACCAAAGAAAGATTTTCCAGGTTTTTCTCTAAGCTGTCAATTCTGTTCATGCCTTTGGACAAATATCACTTCGAAACTCAGGATTTGTGTTTTTCAGATGAGTCAAGATGTTTCATTTCTTCCCATATTACTTTTAAGAAGAAGCGGCCTTAAGATTAGCCTTGAAGTCCCAGGTGGAGATGACTACATGGTGATGCATGCATGCAATCATATAATCATGCAATGTGTGTTCATGGATGTCATCTTAAGGGTTCTTACTTAATAAAATTTTCTCTCACTGAGAAAAAGTGGTTGAATGTACTCAGAAAAACCAAACCGTCTTAATAAATTATTCTTTTCTTTTACTAAGGAAAATTTTTTATTGTTTAGAATTCTTAAACTCTGTGTTTGAATGAAAAGGTACTTTAAAGTATAATGCTTACTTTGCTTTTAAGGTGAGTAAAGTAAGATAAAAGGAAAAGTTTGTTCCTGGCGTATAAACTGAAGCATTTGGGACAGGCTGTGCATCCCTCAGTGCCTTTGGATTAAGAGCTTTTCAAGGAATGCACTGACCTTTCTTCATCCTGTAATATACCATTCACTAAAAGGTTAGCCTAATAAGATGGAACCAGATTCCTCAGAAGGGTATGATTTTCTTCTCAAGAGACACATTTTCTATCGGAAGTTGTATTGCTTCTTTTCAAGGAAACATTTCAAGAAGGATTTACGTAATTTAGGTGCACAATGTCTGGTAGGAACACTTGCATTTGGAAGACTGGAATTTAACTCTTTTTAAAATTAATTACTACTAATAATTTATAAACACAGTTGAAACAAATCCAGCTTCTGGGTGATCCTCTGCATACAGAATCCTTGAGTACAAAATTATAGTGCTGTTGTATGGACCAGTGAACTTTTCTGAACAAAACTGACAAAACTGAGTCTCAATATGAAAGAGTGTATGCATGGCAAAAATTCCTGTCATTTTTAAGAAAGTCACAGCCTGTATTGAATACACCTTCTTGGTCAAATATCGGTATTATATCTTGGTTTTGTTTCATGTGCTATAGCTTCACTTCTGAGACTCACAGTTTATAATTTCTGACGTAAAAAGCTTGGTGTTGTGGTATAATGAAGTAGCATTTTTAATTGCACACAGGATATTTCCAAACTGTTCTGATTTGCCAGCAAATTAGTTTAAGATAGCTGAGTAGAGATTATCTATTAAAAAGACCATTTAAAATACATTTTTTTTTAAATATTCTTTTTATTAAGTGATTTGCAGTTTTTACTTTAAACTGTTTTTTAGAAAACAAAGGTACAGACTGTTGAAAGTTCCATCACAATATTCATGGCAGTGAAAGCTTGGCTGCCTGTTCTCTCTCTGCCGACTTATGTAAATTTCTAGGGACCTTGTGTGAATGGAAGGAGTCTGAATTTGTGTCCATGGTAATCTGTTCAATGTGTAGAGGAAGTTACAATGGCATTAACCCATGAAAAGGATCAGTTGTTTTCATGGAAAGCAGTCAAGACATGCTTTGAATTCAGATAGTCAACTTAATCAGAGCTAGACGTTGTTTTTTAAGGGTTTCTGTTTCAAAGAGCTTAATGCTGGTAACCAGCTACAGTCAAAATAGATGATTTATCAGTAAAAGAACATTAAAAAATTAACAGCTGCCATGGATATACCCCTGAAATAAAGATGAAATGATCCTTCAGTTACTTACAGCCTCTACTTGGGCAACAAGAACAAAAGTTGCTGTAGTGGTCCTGGCTCATTACCTGCCTTGTGCCTGGGAGCTAAGTGAGTTCATGTAGTGTTCTTTCAGAACAAGAAATTCAGCAGCAGCAGTCCTCAGTGCTTTCACAGGTGCAATGGGAGACCTGTTCTGGGATGGCCAGCTTACCCGAGAGGTTAGATGTAGAGTTTATTGATGAAATATGGTGATTCAGAGTCTCTCCATCAAATTCTCTTATACTGATCTTAAATAGGGCGTGACAAAACATCAGATCTAGTTCCCCCACTTCATCTTGATTTTCCTCAGCCACAAATGTTTCTGCTGGTACAGCTGCCTGGTAATAAGAAAGCAATTGAGACCGTATTCCTCCTTACCTTTAGCAGGAAGAAATCCTACCTGGCAGCCCCACTTGGAGTGTTCTCCTACATTTAAATTTAAAGTATCAGTACAATTAATAGAAGCATTAGGAAACCTGTGTTTATTTGGGTATTCAGCAGACATTTTATTTTCCACCCTAATACCCGTCTCACTGTCATGTATTTCAAATAACAGAAGTAAAAAAATATCCGTATCTTAATTAATATGCTACAGGATAGTTTCAGAGTATAGTGGTAGATTTGCATTAGGGATGATTTTCTTATGATGATACTGAGATTGCCAAGGTTAGAAATAATCAATGAAATAAATACAAAAAATGAAAGATAAAGTATCTGTAATCCATGTCAGGTGTTTTTTGCTTTATCTTTCTAGTGCTGTTTGAACATTTTATACCAATGTTAGCTAAATGAATTTGCTGTATTGTTATGTGAAGCTGCATTTAGAGAGCATTGTCAGTAGAACATTCATGGCTTCCCTTTAGAAAGGCATTACCCCACAGCTTTCCACTTTAAAGTGGCAGATTTTTAAAGGCATAACTCAGAATTAACCCAGCATGAACAGCTGGTATTTGCCTATTATCCAATTTCAGAGATGTAAATCCCAGAAATTATTTTCATAAGAGCTGTGGTGCCCCATGTGTGTTCACCACTGGAGATGATTGGACATTAAAGCTATAATGGGAAACATGGTAACTGCTCAAAGCATAAGGAAAAAGACCTTTGGTAGGTGATGACAGCACAAACAACAGCATAAACTTATCAGCACAGAACAGTTAAGTAAGTGTTATACTGAGTGACATTTTTCCTGGACATGCAAAATTATCTTTCATCACAGGAGCAGACATCTGCAGGGAGGATTTTCTTACGTGATGCAAGAACAACAGAAAAAAGAACAGGAGTTTACTGTTTAGTAATATCTATTGCCTTCATGGCAGACATATGGGGGAATGGCCAAATCAGGCTATTCTTTCAGTTCTCCAGACCAAACAGTTAGATACAGCAGAATGTACAGAAACTGACCAGAGGAAAAGGTGATATTAATAATAGCAGCAGTCACCTAGAAAGAGCCCTTGCAGAGGAATCAGTCAGTTTTTGAGGAAGTGAGTTTTTGAGTACAGTGAGGAATCACAGAATTATGCCATTTGTAAATACCATTGCCTGAGAGTTTATGGAAAGTGTTCTCTGCAGTGTTGGTTAGGCCAAAGTTTGTTCAGTCCTGTTCTCTTCAAGAATGGACTGTACCAAATGCCATGGATTGTTCCTTTATATTATGCAAATAGCACGGATAGCTGTCTTGGGTCATACCTGAATTCACAGCTGTCTGACAGAGGCCAGTGTAGATGCTTCAGAAGAATGAACATGCTGTCTCCCAGAGGGTAGCAGTAAGGTACTCAACAGTCTTTTCTCACACAGACATAATTACATCTATGCCAGGCTCCTTTCTAGATGTGGTGCGATAACTCAAATATTCTCAATATTTTCATAGCTATTTCAGTCTTCACTTAGCAGTTAGATTCAGTAGTTAGACTCAGCAGTTTCCTGTAGTGGTAATTGCCTCAATGTGAAAAGAAGTATATTTCACTGATTTTTTTTGTTTTGTTTTACTTTCAGACTTCTCATGAATGTCCCTGGGTGTTCTTGTTCTTGTAGAAAAAGGGAGAACAAAAGTTCCCAATCTTCATCTCAGCAATATTCATTATTATTTATATCTTTTTTCATCCCAAAATAAGCATTCTTAACCTTTTCCATATTCCTTTATTTAGAGCTCTTCTGTGGGCACTTTCATCAGTGTTCCCTCTCTCCCATGTTATTGTGCTTGACTGGTTTTGAGAATGCCAAACCAGCATAAAATGCAGTTTTCCAGATGAAGCTACACAAATTAATTGTTTGAGAGTGATTTGTTACATATTTCTGAAATTCAGCTTTGACTCCAGCTATAGATTGACTGAAGAATTGGGTTTAGCTTGCCAGGGGTGTTCCAGTCTCTGCTCTTTCAGCTGGTAATGTTAACAGAAAACCCAATAAAGAAAAAGTAGTTTAGTGTTTCTGAATACCTTTTTTATAATAATTTTTGTTGCTGCATCGATCAAATCTGAACATCGTGTGGTGGTGTTGCATGTTTGTCTTCCAAAGTCTCACTCTGTGAACTTCCTTGAAACATCTTGCATCATCTCAGAGTACCCTCTTGAATATTTCAATGTAAGTAAATGTTTCCATTCTGGTCAGTAGACATTTTTAAGAGTGAAAATTCACATCCCTTTCAAATTTGTACTTTTTTTTTGGAGTTTCTTTTTAAAAAAAAACAAACTTTGCACTGTATTTCCTAAAGGTTGGTGTCAGCCTACTGATTTGACACCCTTGGTGTCAACCGAATGTCAAATCAAATTGTATTGCAGTCATCATTATTTATTGGCTCATGTGCTTTGACTTTATTACCTATCTGCAGTTCACACTTTATGCCAGGCATGTCCAACCCACGTCCTGGCACAGCTCACCACACAGCTGCCCTCCACCCTGCAGCATAGAGTGGAGGCTTTTCACCACAGAGAGGGTCCCAGGTTCGCACCCATAGCTCAGCAACAGCCAAACTGTCATTGCACTATTAACACTGTGTTGACTGAAACTGGTGCATAGGGAAGGCAGTACTGTGCAGGGCTGTTCAAGTGATGGCAGGTAAAATCATGGATTTTGATACAGTGGGTAAATACAGGGCTCTGAGCAGCAAAGAATACTCAGCCGTGCTTTCCCTTTTGATAATGGATTTTAAGAATGGATTCCAAGATTGCAAAAAAAAAAAAAAATCATCAATTTATGTTTGCAATAACATTTTCAGTTGATATAAATACATTACCCACAAATTCCCCCTCCCCTCCCCCTTTTTTTCTTCCCTCCCCCAGCCTGTTAATTAATGCCTTTACCCAGGGTTTTAGCACTCTATACCCACAGCAAGAGCAGATATTTGTTTATCAAGGGCTTTGAGACTCTCTGAGAGCCTACAGTGGGAATTGAGTGTTCAATTCCCTTCGGAGAGCTAATTCTTCATCATTTAAGAGCCTCAACTCCTTAGTTCTGTTGGGAGACGTGATCCAAACCAGCAAATAGCTTTGGCAGGTGAATTCCCAAAGTGGGAATGACTTTGTCAGCAAGCTATAAGTTGTCAAGTCACTTCAGGTACATTGAAATCTATTTACAAGATATTAAGTGTGCACAAGCCATTAACTCACTACACATTTTTAGATAACGCTTTCCCCTAATTCTGATTGTAGTTAATTGACAGAGCAGTTAATTATTCTATTAATTGGCAATTAAAATCATTTAATCTTGGTAGATGAGTAATTGAAATTAACTGAAAACAAATTTGTTAGTTAGACATGCTGTATTTAATTTCTGTGTCTTACAGTGTTTACTTTGTGGTAAAATTTTGACTATGAATCATAATGACATTCACAGGCGTACTGAATTTTGTTTCAAAGATTTAATTTCTTACTACTAGAAAGTCATAGTCAATTTGCAGTCAGTTATTGAGTGTTGACAGCTGACTGCCATAATATATGAACTTTCAGTTGTATTTGAACTAATCTGAACCTCGAGAGAGGATTGCCTCAATGGGATTTTGAGTTCAAACCATGTTATGTACTCAGTGTAGGACTGCAAGTAACAAGAGGTCAGAACCTCCATTTTGTGGTTCAGTGCACAAATTAAGGCTTTTCATGGAGTGCCACCACCACCTGTGACCTGGGAAAAGGCTTTTTACTGCCTTAGTGAAAAGTTTGATTATATGGAGAAATGGTTATTGCAAGAAGGTGAAATTTCATGCTTACAATGATTGAATAAGCCATGTATCTGTCATCTTATGGGGCTATTATTTTCGCATTTGGGTCAAACCTTGCTCAACTGGGTTTATGTCTCGAGTTACAATTCAGCAAACATAAAAGGCTACTCTCTAATTAATGTCTCCTATTTTATTCTGTTGGCCAGTGACATCAGAGGTGGGTATTAGTGGTACAACACTAGAGGTTGAACCTTCCCTCCAATATTCCATTACATTTTATTGCTATGTGACAGATGGCAGCAGCGGGGCAATCTGACATAATGACATCTGACATGGAAATGCATATGAAGCAAAGGTCTCCACGCAGAAAAAATGTGCACACTGACTTTCATCTATGCTTGCTGAACTCTGATGAAGACCAAGCAGTGGATGTGAGCACAGTGAGGCAGTGGGTGGTGCATTTCAGCAGTAGTGACGTCAGCAGAGTGTCACCTCCACTGGTGCAGGTATTTATGAGTGCAGCATGAAGGCTCTTTTCTTTCACTGATGCAAATGCATAGAAAGTGGTGATGACTGTGCTGAAAAACAGTGTTAGTTAGTAGCTGAGAATTCACTCTTATCAAGTAGTGTTATTGTGCTCTTTGTACTTGTTGTAGTTTCCATGGCAATAAATAGGAGGCATTACTTTCAGAGCAACTTAAGTATATGGAAAGAAAGTAAAGTATATGAACTAGCAAAACAGGCTTTTTCTTTTTCTGAAATCATAAAGCTCTTTTCTGTTTTCTACTACTGTTATGTGAAATGTAGATAAATGAGTAGGGGGTTTGAGGGGTAGAGGCATATAATTCTATAGTGGTGTAATGTTCTGCCCGCATTCACATGGGACTTGTGTAACTTCCCAGGCAGATTCACTTCTCCTCTCCAAGATGAAGAGCGTAAGATTAAATAGAAATGAATAAGATTCATGACTACACAGATCATGCAAAACATCTGACACTCTCCTGAATCCACACTTCCAAACATTACCTGAATTCTGAAATCATCTGTGAAGTTCCAATTTTGTGGTGATGTAGAATAAAACTAGAATGAGCTTCCTGTTTCCATCATGGTATTGCCTTGGACATATATAATACAGCCAAGGTGCAATGCTCTCTGCTTACTGTGTAGGAGTTGGCAGAACATGGGAGGAATGCCCAGATGCATTCACTTCCCTCTGGAGTTGCCATTCTTCCATAAAGCCTGTAAAACCTAGGATTACACTTGGATTCTTTGAGGAATTTCAAGATATTTCCCCTTTTTTTTCGTTTGGTAGTTTGTTTGCTTGGGGTTTTTTTGGTCCTCCTTAATTTAATACAACATCTTTCCCCATAGAATTCATAGTATGACAGAACAATGTAGATCGATTCATATCTTTCATTCCACTAATAGTTCTGCCATATTCTTGTAAAGAGACCCTCCTTTCTTTTTTTTCCCAAAAAAAAAATAGGAACACACATTAAGTGCCATTGAAAAGTGTCATGCAGATATATTACCATTGTTATACACATTTAAAGAAAGTCCAGTTCTGCTCAATTCTCTCTTTTCCTACTTATCTGGTAGTGCTAACAAGTACATTCATTTTGAAAAGAAATGCTTCCAGTTTCACTGACTTGGTTGAATTTTTCTTTAATCGGGCCTGGTCTGGATTTTCACCTAGCTTTTTATTTACGTGATTCTGTTAATTTACATGTATAGCATTCAGAGATCAACTGGGTTCAACCTGGTTTCCACCTCTATCATAAAACCTTTGCCTTGTTGCAATCATTAAACGTTAGTGTTACATCTTCAGGGAGATTACATTCCTTCTAAGTTCCTTCTGCTTTTGGTTTTACATACCTAAAATCTGCTTAATCCCCTTCAGCAACAGGCCAGTCATCCAGATTTCCTGGGTTACCTAACTCTGTAGGTTCTTGAATTATTGCAATATCTCTGTGTATAGACCAAGAACTTCATAGGGATCTAATTTCACTCACATGGACCTGTTCAAAAGCATCTCTTCTGGGAAGATACCAGTTCCTCACCTAAACACTCTATTGTCAACTTGGTTTCAATGAGCTGGTATTGGGAGCTACTGGGATTCCTAGTGAAGCCTTAAAACTTAATATCATTGATGCTTCAACTGGCTGCTAATGGTTGTGTAGGAAGTCAAAGTCTGTCAGACCATTTTCATGTCTAGGTGTACAGGATCACAGATGGGAGGATACATTTAACATATGCTAGTTTGCCAGTAGTCTCCATGAAAGTAGAAGCAGCAAGTTTAAGCAGTTTGGTCATAACCGTAGTATCCTGAGCTCTCTCCCAGTTTCCACTTGCTGGTAAAAAATCAGTGTATTCTGTAAACTTTAGGCATGTAAAACTGCAGTAGAGTAGAACATAAACTGGTCAAACTGGAGTCCTTGTTGCTTTTGAAGAGATACATTGGAAAACTGATTAAATGTGATTTACAAGCCTTAGCTCATATCATAGGCATTATCCTTTTAATTCACGGCACTGTTAATTGTAAAGTTGTGACAACGTAAGGAAACAGAGTGCTTGTTAATATTCTGATGCTTGAAGATAACTACTTTTAATTTAAACTCATCAATCTTCTTTTTTTTCCTTTTTTCCCCCCTTTTCCACATTTTAATGCAGTCTGTATTAGTAAATACACATTCTTAGTAAATGCACACAATTGTCACATTTCAAGAGGAGTTCTGCTTTGGCTTCATATTTGTTGCACATAAAGTTTCCTTTTTCAGTCTGCATCAGAGTGAGCAGCCTACGCTCCAGCATTATGAAGGGAACTGACTCTTTATAGATACCCTAAAATGTATCAATGCCTAAAATAAGCCAACCCATAAGGAACTGTGGGTGAAAAAATGTATTTTTAAATTTCTTTAGGGTTGTCAGAATTCTCAGTCCCATCTTGACAAAAGATTTGGGCACTGACTTTCCAGGATAAAGAATATAACAAATGGTAGAAATGGGCTATAAAATCATCTTGGTGTTTTTAAGGCTTTTACAGATGACATTAGCAAATTATACAAATCCACAAAAGAGACGTTATTTAGACAAATGTAGCTCATTGTCTCAAAGGAATTGATAGGTACTGTGCTCTCAATCTTTTCATTCCTCTCTGTCACCGTAAGTCAAGAATTATTAAAGTTGAGAAAATGAAACTATGCCATCATAAGATGGCTGAAACGTCCTGAGACTTTCTGTCAGAAGAAGGACCTAAAATAAGAAAGTGATTATTGAAGAAGTGCTCTACTTATCAACAGAGGGGATTTTGCATAGTTTTAGTTGTGTTTAAGGTTCTGTTTATTTTTTTTAGTTAGAATGTATAATAGCCTTTTTGATAGATTTATTGCTTTTTTTAATATGTGAAAAGCATTAGGCATCTATTTTACTAATCAAATGTAGCATTTTTTGAAGAAAAAATATTATGCCAGTTGTGCATTTTGTCTTCCTCTGACTGATTTGTGGGAACTTTGTCCAGTGACCCACATTTAAGCCACTAGCCACATGCATGTCTGTAAACTATTCCAGCTATTCTGCTCTTATTCTTATTTTTCTTCTTAGTTTCACCATTGTTCTTATCGTACTATTTCAGTTTGTTCTGTGTGTTTAACCTAACTCTTCTCCTATGTCTTAGTCTAAAAATGTGAGTTTCTGAATGTCTTATGTTCTGTAAAAGTGCTGTTGAGGCATAGGAGATCAAGTAGAGCATAAAGTCATAGCTACATGAGAGTATTTGGATGAGTAGCGTCCAAAGCATTCACTTTAAGGCATAAACTTGTTCATCTTGAGAGCCTGCAGTGGTTTTAGATCAGACTGTGCAAAGGGAAATGTGAACCTGGATGCCTGTTCTTTGTCCTTCTGAACAGCTTGCTGAATGTGCAGGCAAGCTCCCAGATGCTAGTATGTATTTAAATAAAGTACAAATATGTATTTGAATAAAATTTTGTAGAATGCTTTGCTAGGTCAAGCCACTTTTGTGATAACACCTTGCAATAGCAAATGTTGAGGCAAGAATATCAAAAAAGAGTAAATATGTAATGACAATTTTCCAGTGTAATCCTACCAATTTTATCAGTGTCTGGTTCAGGGACATACTGATCCAAAAGTGATATCATTCTGTTTAAGACGTGTTTGTGGATTTCTCAGTTACAGGTTTTTGTAATCTATTCCAAAGCTGTGTAAGCTTCTAGTACTGACAACACCCAGTTTGTGCAGTGTCAACAATGCAGGTGTACATAGGAGAGATCTCATGAGACACAATTTTGTTTAAAACGAGAATTTCTGTATGAACAATTTCTCACAGAGAAAATTAGCACATTTGCAGTGATTGCTTACTTCCTTGCTGGAATCCAGGAACTTCCTACACTCTTCCTTGAAATAAGAACCACAAATCCAATCCTATCAACATAAATTGAAATTTGTATTGATTTTAATGCCAGTGCCTGACTGTAATATGTTGCCATTGTCCAATATCCTCCTTGTTCCTCAGTTAGATCTGGGGTCAGGAGAAAAATAGCAAGTGACATGTGACTTCCTAGGACCTAGCAATGTTGGCAACTTGAATGAATAGTTGAGTGCCTACCTATACTTTACACACAGAACATTAGCACACCATTTGTAGAAAATCTTATATTCAAATGTGTCTCATTTATGACAGAATGTCATAAATGCAGGCTTGGCTGGCAGTGCAGCACAGAAGTTCAGACCGTAGTTTAGGATTAGCAAAGGCTAAACTACAGGAGATTGTCCCCGTGCCCTTTTGGGTCTAGTAGCTGGTATCTTGACACCACCTTGGCAAAAAGGAAAGGCATAAAGACCTGCTAAAATTACAGCAGCCTGCTATAAAATTACAGATTACACCCTGTATCCTGCATAGCAAAGCAGCATATTGAGTGTGGCACCCCAAAACATACTTTGTGTCTCAAGAACTGTCCTCTCAATAATATTTTACCTCAGGCTGAGGAAAGGGGTCTCTGGGGTGGACTGTGGCTTGTTACCTCAGTATCTTTCTCTGAAAAAAATCAGAGATTCAAAGTTCTATTTCCATTTCTTTAACTTGTTAGCCCAACTCAGAGTGTCAAATCAAGATTTCATTCACAGACATTTACTTTAATCTTCAAAGCTATTCATTTTTTACCCTTAAATATGATGAATAAATACAAACTGAGGATCTGAATGCTTCGTTCATAGAAGTAAATCAAAAGCAACTTGACCAAGGCTAATAAATGCAAATGACACATACAACTCATGTTTAGAGGAAGAAAACCTGGATACTTATATACTTATATATTCTAAACGGAAAAAAAAGAAACAAAAAATACAAGATCTTTTACAAGATCTTTTTACTCCCAGTTCTATGCTTTAACCAGAAACCCATCTTCTGTTTTCTCTCTGTGACTGAGCATGAGACAAGGTCAGCAACAAATAGGTTGGTCCAGCTTCCCCTTGCAAGCACAATGTTATGGTTTAACCTGGCAGGCAGCTGAACACCACACCACTTTGCTCACTCCCCCACTCCCAGTGGGATGGAGGAGAGAATAAGGAAATTAAGTAGAACTCATAGGTGGAGATGAAAACTAAGACAGGAAAAGTGAAATAACAGTAATTATTACATATTTATACATATTTACAAAACAAGTAGTGGACAATGCAGTGGCTTACCACCAGCTGACTGATGCCCAGCCAGTCCCTGAGAAGCAGCTGCCCCCCCAGCCCATTCCCCTTAGTTTTAATGTTTTTTCACATGATGTCATAAGGTATGGAACAGCCCTTTGGCCAGTTTAGGTCAGTTGTCCTGGATCTGTCCCTCCCAGCTTCCATTGCCCCCTCACTGACAGGACAACACAATAAACTGAAACTGGCTCTGTGCAGCACCACTCGTCAACAACGGACATACTGGTGTGTTATCAACATTTTCTCACAACATCGTCATACCAGACACTGTAAAGAAGATAACTGTCTGACCTGAAACCAGGACACAGTGGAGCATTAGCCACCATTATTATTAACCTTATGGGCCTCTGGGACTACACTGTGGGCTTTTTAAACAGAATGTAAAAGAAAACAAGTCACAGCCTCATGCAGAAAACCTGTCTTTGAGGGAAGGTAGAAAAGAATTAAAAGCATTTAATGATTTAATGGTATCTTGTATGCCTCCCTGATGTACATAGAAAGATAACCATAGAATGGTTGAAATGTGATCCCACAACTGAGCTGTCTTGAATAAATGAATAAATCAACAGTCTTTGGAAACATGTTCAACAGCCTTCTGAAAGCAGAGGAGAACATAAAGGATTTTTTGCTTCATAAAGCAACATCTTAAGCCATAGAACTCAGGCTATTTTGTGCACCAGCTGAAGAGGCAGTCAGCACCACAAGAGCCATGCTGACTCTCGGGATAATTAAAAATTCAAGTATCAGTATTGTAGATTTACATATAAAACCAAGAGACTATTGTGAAGGCTTTCTTATGTATACCATACAAATTTAAATTACATGTTAGGAACTTATATACATTATTTAAATAGAGGTACCTTCTGTCATATTCCAAAAGCAAAATGGTTGTCAGTTTGTAAACTCCAAAATGGTTTCTTCCTAGTTGGTCTCTGTACTCTTAGCTGGTCTCTGCTTACACAACAAGGCTTTATACCGTGCATGGTGATGGTTTTCCAGGGAAACTAGCAGAGTTCACGGCAAGAACTGCTGCATGTGTTTGTCCCCATATGTTCCCACAGAAACACATGCTTTTTTTCTGACACCCCTTGATTCTTCAACTGCTCCCTTCCTCAGATGAAATTAACTTTTCTTCCCCAAGCCTGTCACACGTGTAACAAAAAGAGGCGATCCCATGACCACGGGTAATCATCGTCTATGAGTGGGTTGTGAAGGGACTCCAGTAGCACAATATGTGAATGGCAGAGAGAAGTTGTATGAACTCCTAAGTCTCCTGGCATTTATAAAGACTTTCCGTAAGATTTACTAGGTCTGTAAGTGTGTAATGCACCAAAAAAGTGAACCTTGCCCCTTTTTTTCTTGCTCATTGAAGCTATCGCTCCTTGTTCATCAGACCTCCATGAGGAGTTTAAAAGTGGTGGGCCGCTCTCACGCCCAAACCCTGCTCACTTAGCATATGAATGCTCAAGTGATTGTTTGAAGTAACAATTAGGAGGACAATGGATAAAGGAGGAAACTGGAGACAGCGACGAACACCTGTGAATCAGAACTTAAACAGCTTTCTTTTACATAATTAATTAAAGAAGCAGGCACAATGCACATTGACTTGAAAATATAGTCCAAAGACAATGCCCGTGTGCATGGGGCCCTTTGCCACTGCTTCGGTTCCGCTACTCTCGTGGGAGGTTTGTTCTTTTTGTAGAAATCTTAGTCACGACTGATTGTTGCTAAGTGTTACAAGGGTGTTTTTTGATGGGGAGGAAGAGAGTGAAGAGAAAAACACTGAGGAGGAATTGCAATTTCATGGAGGAGGCAGATGTCCTGGTGAATTTATTAAAATACATGGACTTCAGATAGGTAGCAGAAAATCATTCCAAAGCACAGAACGGTGCTAACCTTACAAATAGCAATTGTGATTTAATGTACCATAAGCAGTGCTACAGACTTGTGCCTATTAGAGAAAAATAAATGGATGTTATACATCTGTTTCATGAAATTGTATTTATTGCAGAATGTGAGCAAAATTCTATGGTGTTTTCTCAAGGAGACAATCCATATGTGTGCTCAATGTGTTCCTAAGCAATTATTTCTTAAATAGGTTATTTTGTGCCTCTTCAGAGCAGTATTTAATGAAACTAGTTAAGATTATTACTCTAGAAATTACCGAAGAAATCTCCAGTTTGCATACAATAATAAGTATTCTGGGGCACAGTCTTCTATGTGCATGCACCAGCAGTGTTGCTACAATTATTCCAGCAAAGGGCATAATGGTGAATGTTATTCAGTAGTCACACACACAAAAAAAATCTATATTGTCAGTCTCTCTAGAGAAAAAATAATGTTATTAAAAGGTATCTAATATCTATCTTTTCTCAGTAAAGTTTATGGAGATACACATAATTAGCTATAATGCTGATGCTAGTCCACAGTGAAATTTTTGAATATTTCTTCATTATCTTTAAATGGCGTCAGTAATACGAAGTTAGAGAAAATCTGTGAAGTCTAACCATATTGAAGTTAAAGTTTTGCTTGCTTTGACTTTCAGGAAATTTAGACTGACTCTTTCTGAGGGACATCACAGATGATGTGAAGTGTAAAGCTAAAAGCTAAAAACTGAATAACAAAAGAGATTCACTTAAACTGAAAAACACTTTGTTTTGTTTGTGACCTTTATATGACATGATACAAATGGTAATTGTATTCCAGTCAACTAATTCCTACCATTTAAAGTTCAAAATAAAGACTAGGTAAATCCTACATCGGTAATTCCCACAGTGGTTATCTTCTTGGGGGTGAGAGGGTCATCTATATGTCATGTTCCTATTGGTCTCTAGTTTTAATATTGTAAATTCATTGATATTTTGCAGATTTGGCATACGGATACTACAGACAGCAGCGGAAGTTGACCGAAGAGGTTGATTGGTCTTACACAGGTAAGCAAAACTCTCTTACCAAAGACCTTACTTTGTTTTCATATTTTTGCTCATTCTTATAACTTCAAGAGCCTGTTTTGTTTATCTGCCACTTAATATATGCCCAAACAATTGTTCAAGTAAAAATGTAGAAAATGGATTCTCAAAAATTGCAACAACTTAATAACAGGGGACTATTTTCTTCATATGTCTATTACTTCTGAAAAAAGCAAGTTCTTGTCCTTAAAACCTTAAACTTGACACTTTGATGAAGGCTGGGCCTTCATTGTTACGTGCTCTTTTGTCCGCTGAATGCTCCTATTCTGGCAGGTCTGAAAAGCACACAGAGAGGCTGCAGCAATGTGCAGCGCATTTTGTGGGTGAGAATATATCCATATATTGCATATGAACTGTGCTTTGTGACTGTGCTGTGCTGTGACTACTTGGGCATCCTTTCAGGTACCACTCTACTTATCCTAAAAAGTCAGTCACTGGGCAGGAAGATCTCATTTGCATGAGTAAGAAAGTTGTATTCTTAAATTCTGAATGAGCATTCCTTAATCATGGAAGAGCTGTGGAAAATTCACAATTTGCTTCTTCGATTCTTCTATATAAGTCAAGCCACTTCCAGTAATATTGGAAAGGTAATTTTTTTTCCTAAATGATACATGTATTTTACCCAGAACATAAAAATTGTCTTCCTGTGTGTGTGTTAGGCTCTGACATTAATGAATTCAGCTATTGTTCAAATAAGGACTGCAAGATTTCAGTGTTTCATATATTTGCTTCAAAATATGTTCCTGTACTTAAAGAATATTATACCATTCTTCTTCTTCCTTTCACTCTCTTTCTCATTTTCAGGACAGTTTTTGTCTTCCTGGGTAAAATGTATCTAGCAAGTTTTGAACCTAGAGAGAACTAAAACAGGCAAGTCATAAACCCTTCAAAATGAGATTTATAATGAAAACTCCCACTTACACACATTGTACTGCAAAACTTGAGCATAAAATCAATCAATACAATATTTTGTGTTCAAAATCCATCCATTTTTTAATATTGTAGTTAGAGAAATACAGAGATAAGCCTCCAGGATTACAGGTGACCAGAGGGCAATTTATGAGTTTACTTTAAAGAACACTGAATGGATTTTGCATAGGACATCAGAACAGGCTAGAGCTCTTCCCCAGCCCACTCAGAGCATATGGCTACCGTGCAGCTCAGCAACAGCCTCAGGTTATATTTGCTGGGTATTTTGTATTGCTGGATGGCAAAACAGCATGAACTATGCAAGCTGAAGGAGCCTGTTGTTTCACTCCTGTAAATGTGTGAGATGCCAGCATGTAATGATCTCACTTTGCGTGCCTTGCCCTAGTGGCTTTACTGCTGGCAAAGCCTTATTCTCCAACCAGACATATGTACTCAGGTGCATATGGTGCTTGGGGGCACAAAGTGTGGGAGCCCTGCTTCAGCACTCTTCACGCTGGCATTTCCAGGCATGACATGACAAGGATTTATAAAGCCTTATTTCAGGGCTACATATAAATCAGTTACCCAGTGCCTAGATATTGTGAGACCTGTTCTATGTGGTGTTTTCCTGAAATACCATGGAACTGGTTTATGGCATGAAAGGAGTACACAAATTCAACTTTCACTTAAAAACACAGTCTTCCTGAATGTGAAGATAGGTTACAACATGACTGTGCATGACTGCTCAGAGCACAAGTGCAACCAGTGTCAAGTACTCATATGTATAATTATAATTTATTATTTTCTTCAGTATATTCAGAATCCAAACTGGCATGCTGAGAGTTACCTAAAGCCACCTGAGATGCCTGTGGGTATCTGAGAAACATGATGGAGGCTGGTTGGCTTCATGATTTAGCAGGCAATATTGGTGGTGCGTGGATGGTTGGACTAGATGATCCTTGGGATCCTTTCCAACCATAATGATTCTATGATTCTATGGTAACTACTACAGCTAACTCAGAGTTGCAGTTTTGAGACATAAGCCAACACGCACGTTTCTGAATAGATGACCTATACTTTGTCAGTTCATCACTTCTGTGAACACCACTTGTATTTCTCTATTTTATAACACACTCACTGAAAAACCAGGAAAATTAGCCTCTGTGTGCCAGTGAAGTTTTAAGCGTGGGCCTTGGGACCATGCAGCTATGGAGTTCAATCAGCTATGACAAGAAGGCATCTACCTGGCCTGGTAAATTTATCTGAGTTCCAGCAGACTTCATTCATATCAAATAAGAAATGGCAAATGCATTAGTCATAGTAAATGAATAAACTCCTTTTGCTGTGAGCAAAAGTGAAACAGAACTAGAGAAATAACTTGAATCTTACCTGCTGAAGTCATGTAATTTTTGAAGGTGATGTTTCCTATTACAGCAGTTTCATATACTTCAGCTTACATGACTCATCATCAGGTTTTGATTCATTGGTAAATGTCTAATGACGTCATGAACGTTTCTGGAAACATTTTGTAGTACTTCTAAAAACTCGGCTTTGTTCCATACACAAAGCCTGCACTTTCAAGCATGATTTTGTTATTTTTTTGTGTATGTGTTTCCTGACTTCGCGTATATTTGCACAAACAAGTGGAGTATAAAAGTTGTAGACAGGGCAAGCAAACATTACAGTTGTATCCATTTTCTTTGGATGGAAGTGGTTTTCAACTAGTCTATCAGTAGACATTACTTGAACAAACTTTTATTCTAATTTTTCATTAAAAAAGTGATGGTATTTTTGATGACATAATGAATACTTTTAAATTATGTCATATACTAAAAGTGAATTCAGCCATTTCTGTTGTAGAAAAAAAACAAATGTACTGAGAAAATGTATTTCCACGAATCAGTTACATACAAGTTGATGATCAAAGGTCCAACTAAAGATGATCAAAGCTTGTTCAGACCATACCTAAGTTTTGACATCTCCAAGGAGAGAGTTACTGCATCTGGGGCAATGTGCTTTACCTTTATTTTGAATATATATATTTTTTTCATTTATGCAGCTGCAGTTTGTCTTATACCAACTTGTGACCATTACTCCTTGCCCTTTGCACTGCTTGTAGATGACCTTTACATAGCAGTAGACTTCAGCTATAATTTCCCTGTTCTGCTCTGCGCTGGTACAGACTTATCTTGAGCACTGTGTGCAGGTTTGCGCAGCACAATACAAAGACATGAAGTTGTTAGAGAAAGTCCAAAGGAGGGCTACAAAGGTGGTGAAGAGTCTAGATGGCAAGATGTCTGAGGAGTGGCTCAGGCCCCTTGGTTTGTTTAGCCCAGAGCAGAGGGGCTCAGGAGAGGCTTCATGGCGCCTGCAGCTCTCACAGAGAGCGGAGGGGCAGTGCTGAGCAATGCCCCCTGTGACAGCGGCGGGGCCCGAGGGAACAGCATGGAGCTGTGTCAGGGCAGGGTCAGGTGAGGATTAGGAAAAGATTATTCACCAGAGGATGTTCATGCACTGGAACAGGCTGCCCAGGGCAGTGGTCATGGCACCGAGGTGCAGGTCTTCAAGAATTTGGACCATACTCTCAGATATATGATCCGATTCTTGGTGGAGCAAGGAGTTGGGACTTGATGATTCTTGTGGGTCCCTTCCAACATGGGACATTCTATCATTCTATTCTACTATCTTCAGCCTCAACAAACCCAACTGCCTCAGCCTCTCCTTGTATGGGATATACTCCAACCACCCAGCCATCTCATTGGTCCTTAGTTTGTCAGTATCTGTTTCACAATGGTTTGGAGTGAAAGTTAAAATTGCACGGTATTCTAGATGTCACCTCAGTAGTGTAGTAGAGGAAAATTAATGATTCTGCTGGCTGTACTGTTGCTAATGTAGCCCAGTATGTTATTGGTATTTTGCAGCAAGGTGACACTGCTGACTCACACAAAATGCAGTGTTCATCAGGAAAATTAATTATAGTCTTTACAGATAATTTTGAATAACTGTTACATCTCAGTAGTAAAACTTGACAGTGTGTAGGTACTCTTCTGATCCTTGCACCAATGCCATCCATTGTAATGACTTGCTGTTTTTGCTGCAGTGTTGAACGTTAAACTAATCATGTGAAACTTAAAATTGTTATCACTATATGTCTAATCAACAGCCCCTGGAGATCTCTGCATACTGTTTTTTTCCACATTATCATCATTACAAAGGCAAAACCTTAGTTGGCATTTGGAAGGCTATTATTGCCACGTTGGGTTCTGGAAATTCATGCTGGTGATTTCAAGTGTAGCTGCCAGCAGTTTAACTCTGAAATAAAAATGGCCTTATTTTCAGTGGTACTGAGAAAATGTAATTCTCTTTATTGTCCAAACAAGATTTAGTGTTTTAATATCAAATTTTGTTCTATCGTATGATAATACTGTGGAAATTCTAGTACACATTCACTGCTCATAAAGTTTATGGGAAACTTGTTGCTCACGTCCATAAACATCTACAGGTTTACTTTGCATTTCACTCAGCCTTAAAAGTAAGGATGTGTCTGCACTATCTGAACTGTGGCTCAAGAAAGCAGCTTTGACACTCGTGGCTTCTGTAAGATGTCACCTGTTACTATTACCCAAAATGTTTACACAGGTAAATTGAAAAGTTTCAGACTCTCTTATCACTCTCACTCTGGCTGTTCAAATAGCCTTCTTAGAGCTGGAATCCAGGACTGCTGGACGGATTTAATAGACAGTTCTACCAGACTAAACTGAAATGTCTCCAAGAAAGACCTCGCCAAAAACTAATGGAACATCCTGGCATCACTGGCAGGATAGAATTTTGTTCTGGAGTGATGGTGCATAATTCATTTTTTTTCTAGCTATCATGGCAGTACAAACAGAAAATTGTGAGGAGATTTGATCATTTCATCTCCTTCTATGAAATAAATTGCTTTGTGGTTTATATTCACAAAATATAGTCAAGAGTGATGTGCTGCATCAGTTGTGACTAATAAAGGAATATCTGTACTCTTGGGCCCAGAGTATTTCTTCTATAAAGGATGCAGCATAATAAATCAAAATAACATGCATTCTTTTATTAACTTTTATAAAAATAGCTCTGCAGAGAGTCTTTTCTTTTTTAGTAGATCTTGTGCTTCAGAGGCTGTCATACCTTTTCATGCATGATAGCTCATTACATATATTTACATCCCCTGGATCACAAAGCCACTTATGGTTCCAGTGTTTTATCATTAAATTCATAGACTTATTAATTAAAAAGCCTATCATATTATTATGGGTTTTGGAAGGCTGATGATTCAGCAGAAGAAATTACGGTGTTATGTATCTGTTCACATCAAAGAGACAAGGCGTACTAAATGAGGGAGCTACATGCTAACTGCAAACTTGCAGAGGTCTTTAGAAGCCAGGAAGGTAGGAAAAACGAACCCCGTATTACCAGACCTTTCCAAGTTGGGTGCCTGTAGGATAGTTGTGAAGAACAGCATGATGGTATTCATATTGTGCATCTTACTGGAAAAAATAAATAAAGCAGCCAATAGAGATTTAAGTCATCTATTTCTCAGTTTCCTGATAAGACCTGTTCCTTCCGCCATATCTTTCTGTAAATGATATAAACAAATAAACCAGCTGTGTCATTTTCAGAAACTGCATGTCATCTAATTTTGAGTACCAATTAGATTACTCAAGTGCAGGAGAGTCTATTTCTGAAGTGTAGAAATTGAAGTATGCAGAATTTGCGTACTGTGGCACGGCTGTTTTGACAAGGTCTGACCAAGGGTCACTGAGATATAGACTACCTATTAAGTAAATGTGTAAATTAACTAAATAATAAGTGGACCTGTAAAAAAAGCAATTAAGTAAATTGAAAACTTTTATAGAATTGTTGTCTTCGGGAATATACTGAACTTAAATTAAAAAAAAAAAAGAAAAGAAGATTGTTGATATCTCACAGTAGACTACAGCGTGTGAGTAAGCCTCTTTGTCCTTCAAAAGGATCATAAAAGCATCCTCATGTATTTACTACTGAATCATTTCTCATTTACAAGCGCATTCAATCTGTGCTAAAGTGAGAAGGATACGTGCTTGAGGACTGCGTGCTTACAGACAGCACAGACAACCACTCTGATGTCATAATCACCACCGTATCAAAGTGATATACAATTTGTGAAGTTTAGAGCCCAGCTTCAGCTGACTGTGTTTTAGAAGGCCTCGCTTTACTCCCCTGCTGTAACATTTTTACTCAAAGGGGTTTTCTGCTGTTTATAACAAATTTTTTTGAATGTATGTTTGGTTTTTGGTTTTTGTTTTTTTCCTATTGAACTCAAATCCAATTCAGTATGCACAGTTTGCTAACCTACTGAATTAAGGGCAACAGCTAATTCTGTGCTCACAAATTTGAAGCCATTTGTGACCTAGATAGTTTTTCCGTCGGTCAGTTGGAGTTAAAGCAGTTCTAAAACACTTGTATACTGTAATGTGTCTTTTTTACTGAAACAATGTATTTTTGAATTTTGCTTTCAAATCCTATAGCACGTTGGGTTTTTTTCACATAAAAAAAAAACATTTTTCCAGAACTTTTCAAGATGAGAAACTCTGGAATCCCATCATCAGTTTTCTTTTCTTGAAGTTGACACTTGCTAAAAAAAGCCCTCAGCCACTGAAAAGATCATTTTAGACCTTTCTAAAATTAACTTGTAGAAAAGATACTTTCAGGTCTTCATTTGTAACATGTAAATAATGTCACCTCCAGAGACAAAAAAGCACTTCTCTTCAGAGCCAGCCCAGTTTGTAGCTTTGTGTCAGGTCTCTTGTGCATCATTAGCATGGTAGTTGCATTTCTTTCCACCTGCTCACTGCTGCACAGGCCATGAGATTGTGAAGGTGTCAGCAATAGCTAGTTTGGGCTGCAGGCTTCCTGAAAGCAGTAGTAATTCATGTCAAGGAAGATAAATTAGCAAGAGGCAGAAATCATTGCTAATTGTACACAAAATACTTTTTATCAAGAGTCTCTGAGGAATATTATGTGGTGTTTATTTGTATACACTTGTTTTATATGCAGTATCATGAATTATATTGGCATATCAGCACTTTTCTAAGAAACTGAATTAAACAGGAGAATTATACAGCTTATTTATAATGGAATGATTCACTCTGGGAAGTTTTCCCTAAGAAGTCTATGCCTTGTTTCTCTATAACAGTAACAAGCTTTCTGCACAATGCTGAAGAATTCATAGATAACTCTAGAAGCTGCTTGCATCTCAAATAAAGCATGTGATTCCAAATTAAGGCTCTATGCCACTATATTTTCTCTTGAATTCACAGCTTTTATATCCTCTGCCTTTATTCTGTGCATGTGGTACGTATGAAACTGCTGTGAACATTCAAAGGCATCATGTCTCATGAAAAAAAATCCTGCTGATAGCTGTCAAGGTCTAAAACTACTTCTTTGCAGCAGAGTCCACAGGAGAGTGGCTGTGCATCCACTAGATTTATCAGCTTGGCTGTCCCTTCTGTTTAGTTGCCGGAATTGTAGTACAGTTCTGATCATGTGTTTGAGCTATTAAAAGTGAATAAAGTTTGCAAAAAGCCCAATCAGGGCATCTACCTGCACTGAACTTCAGCCAGCTCCTGCCTATGCTTTAGCAGTTGTGCTCTCAACTGACTCCATATCCTTCCTGCAGGGACTTTTTTCTGCTCTCCTGTGACAACTTGCTTTATGAGAAGTTAAACTATGGCTTGATCCAGTGTTGCCTGGCAGTGATCCTGTTTTAGGAGCCACAAAAACAATTGACTTCTTCAATTGTTTGAACTTCTTCCATACATTATTATATATGTTGCATGTCAGAGCTAAGCTGTCTTCCCTCTGATCATAGCGTTTCTCTGTCAGGGCCCTGTATGCCAGTGAGCTTTATCTGATTAAAACTGTGTTAACCAGAGAAATTTTAAAAGGCAGTTACAAAAAATAAGACTTTAAAAACATAAAAGTGACGTGCATTGAATGCAGGAAAGAGAAAGAGGAATTGTGTATAAAGACTTAGAAATTTATCTTACTTCCAGTGTCTCCTAGCTACAAAGGGAGTCAAATTCAAGACTTGGTTGCATGGTCACAGACAACAATTATTTTTACTGACTTAATGAAAAGTAACAAGCATGAAATAAAACACCTGCCTTGTATTACCCTACTTGATTAACTGGAGGAGAAAAACTGAAGTACTGCATGCCATGTTCATAAAATCTGCAACAGAGGTGGTGACCCATGGTCTCATAGCTGCTATAACAACGTCATTGCTGGAAAAATGTTGCCCACACTGTCCATCTTTCATTGGCCTGAGCAGATGGAATTCAGAGGGAGCTGAATCAGGACTATGCATTGGATGTGGCAGGACAGCATATCCAGCCAAGATGGCTCTCTGTGGTCTTCAAACTGGTATGGGGCCTGGTGTTATAATATTGCAAGGGAAATGTCTAGCCTGACTCTGCAAGTTCAACTCTTCAGCACTGTAATGTAGCAGTCACAGCTGATAGTTTGTCCAGGTTCCAGGCAATCCAGAAGGATCATTCATTTTCTATCCCAAAAGTCAGTGCACATCACTGTACCTACTGAGGGCTTCTTGAACTTTTTCTGCAATGAAGAATTCATGTTCTCACTCTGTGGACTGCTGTTTTGACTCTGACTCATAGTGGTGACACCAAATCTTGTTACTGATAATGATATGACCCAGGAAACCATCATCTTTAGCCTCATATTGGTTCACAAGGTCCTGACAAATTTGTATGTGGTATTCTTTCTTTTCCTGTGTGATCATTCCTGGGGCTTACCTGCTGCAAATATTGTGATATTCCAACATTGCCAACATTGTTTCCAACTCATTGAAGCTGGTATTCAGCTCTGTACATGTTTTCCCAGTCATAATCCACCAATTCACATCAATGGTCTGATGGAGACTCTCTTGTCTCCATCAGACATTATTTTGTGCTGTGACACATTATTTTGTGCTGTGGCAGCTGTGCATGTTTGTCCAGAACATGGCTTGTCTTTCACATTGCTATTGCCGCTGCTGAAACGCACCACCCACTGCCTCACTCTGCTCACGTCCACTCTTTGGTCTTCATAAATGTTCTGCAAGCATCAGTGTAAGTCAGTGGGTGCAATTTTTTCTGAATGGAGGAATTCAGTGACACACCTTTGCTTCATATGCACTTCCATCTCAGATTCCTTTTTGTCAGACTACCCCTCTGCTGGCATCTGTCACATGACAACAAAATGTAATGGAATATAGGTGGGAAGGTTCAACCTCTACTGCCATACCACCAACATTTGCCTCTGATGTCGTGGCCCAACAGAATGAAGTGGGAGGCATTACTTTCAGACCAGTCCTTGTATAAATTAAGCAACTATTCATTTTCTTCAGCTGCAAGTAGCTGCCTCAAACAGTTGCAACATGTACTACAACTAGTCCTTGTGAAGACATCTGAACCACCAAGAAGATATCTGCCAATCCTAATGTGACCGTACTATGTGTATGTGATCAAAATAAGAATAGTGTTTGTTTTTCTCCAACTGAAAAAAAGCTAAAAAAGAATTTGTATGGATGACTTCCTGTGTTTTCTTATTCCATTCATTTCTCTAGATCCATCTTCCTACCATTTCCATTTGACAGTTTTTGTCAGATTGGTTTGTTTCTTTGATGATGTAGTCACTATTTGTATTTACCTTTTGCATTTTATTTTTCCCACCCATCGCCTGATTGTGTGGTGTTTTGTTGCCTATTTCTCCTTGACATTCATAAATACCTGCATTAAATACCTGTCAGTTTGCTGCTTTCTCCCATGTTTCCAGGAGAAACTCTTCCTCCTCCCATGTAATGGAGAAAGAACCAGATGCGTGTTTTCCTGACTATCTTGCAGTCGCTCCCAGCTGCTTTTCCCTAAATGTCAGGGACACTCTCCAGTGTGGTTACCATGGTGCCTTCAGCTGGAATGGCTGCAAGAGTTCACAGCAGGCATCAAAGGCATGTTTTATAGGAACATCTATGAAAAAGCCACTTATCTGCTATATCACAGTTGAACAGAACATAACCAAGTCTGCTTTTTGTTGAATGTTTTGCATAAGACTAACCCTAGTTAGGTAACATCTGAAAAATATTGACCAATTAAGAATAATTGCTTTGTTCTTCCAGTTGTTAGTACTGACATGTCTATAGATGTGTTATGTGCTAGCTGTATAAACCTGCTGATGAGCTCATCAGCTCAGCAGGTCTATTTATAAAAGTTAAAACTGATGAGTTACAGCAAGATTACATTGTGCTGTATTCATTAAGTACCTTCTTTAGAAGGTTTGAAAATGATTCCTTATAATTTGTTATTCAATCTGTCAAGAGCAAAAAAAAACTTTTATTTTTTAATAAACTTCCTTATGCAAAAGTCAATATAAAGTGCATCTTGAATCTAGCCACTGGAAAACACTGGAAAACTGTGTCACTTTCTTGTACAATAAAATATATAATTTACTTAACAAACATTTCAAAAATAAGCATGAATGCAAGTCTTTGCAAGTAAAAAGTACTAATTTACTTACCGTAAATTAGTAAGTTACGGTAAGTCTGTTCCAATCAGTTGTTCCCAGGTAAATTGGTCATGTTTTGCTTCAACAGATGGTTAGGTATATGAAAATACCCCGTATCAGATTCAGTCATCATGCAGAGAAGAGCTCTCAGCTACAGTGTACCTTGAGTTGTCTCTGTAGATCCTCAGCTTTAGCTCCTGTAAATGAAGCCAGTAGGATTTTCCACTGTCGTTAATTTCCTTTCATTGAAAGAAAGAGATTTTTCCTTATTAGGAACAGAAATGGACTCCCCAAATTCAACAGCTTGCTGTCTTCTAAGCTCATGCCTTCTGTGTACAGTTAACCAAACTCCATTTCAGAAGCAGTTGGGATTTCTTGCTCCATAGTTGCACTAAAGGCCTATCTCAGAAACTCACACTTGACATTTAAAACCTATCCAGGTTTCCAGGCCAACTGAATGAGTGTACTGTTTAGGTATCTGCTTTGCTTAATTTTTTCTTGAAGAGTTCATCTTTTCTGTTGCCAGCATTTTCCTGCACTGATATTCCCATTTTTTTAAATTAACCCAAGGTATTTCAGTCTCTTCCTGTCCTCATTTGATCATTTCACTAGCTTTCTTTGCTCATTCAGATAAAATTTCTTCAGTGTCTTCAACATGAGAGACTAAAGTCATGCACTTAACCCAAATGAGCTCTTCCCATGACAGTGTGTAGAGATGTCAGTACTTTCCTGTCCTTACTAGGAGCTGCCTGGTTAGATATTCAGGACACAGTTGCCCTTCCATCACACTATCTGTTTACAATCTTGTGGTGGGCTGGTGTGGTCTGATTCTTCTCTCATAGATTCCTGTGATGGTATTCTCATTAGTAACAAGAACGCCTACTAGTAGTATCTTACTGTATGACTTTATAAATTGCTTTGCTGAATTTCACCCCGTTTTACTACTTTAGTTATCGTGTTGAACTGTTTTTTCTTGTATGTTATCCTGGACCTCGTGATGGCATGCTTTCACCTGTAAGTGTAATCAGCAGCATGGAGAGACTCAGGAGTTTCCTGCACATGCGTAGCCTAGTATTTCCCAGTTAAAACAGTTTAGCATTTTCTTCTTCTCTAATATTTACTAAATATTAGTATTTAAAATATTTACTAAGTATTTACTAAATATTAGAGATCTGTTAATTTATTTAAACTACTAATTTGCTAGGTACAGTGGTAACCATTTTGTATGTTTACTGTTGATCTATTCAGTGCAAGCGCACAATTCCCAGTTTTTCAATGACTCTATTTGTTTTTTCCTTTCTTTTTTCCAAGATAGAAGGACTTGGATACCAGCTAAACAGCTGTCTGTCTTCTCATTCATATTCTGCAGGGAAATTCAGCCTTGCTGTATCCCCATTGACTTACTAAGCATGAGTCAGTGTAAGGAAGCTAGCTCATAAAGTGCTCTGTATCTGAAGCAAAATAGTGCTTATGTTGAAAGTTTATTTCCTGTTCAAGCACCACTAAGTTGCAACAATATATAGTCTTAAAATAAATGCTAGTATGAATATTAAATACCTACTTAGCATTCTTACTAAGAATATGCTATCACCCACAAATAAAGCTCATTTTGATAAATTTCAGAGCAAATAACATATTAAATATTGTTGTGTTAGTATTATTGTTTACAACTGCAATTAATTGACTTTATTCAAATTTCAAAATTCTTTTTCTACAATTGAAACTGAAGACTACTGAAATCAATGTATATCCATTAACTTAAAACTGAACTTCTAATCTGTCCTACCTTATAGTCGTAGGCAGTTTATCACATGAGAAATGTAGCATGTTTCTACAAAAAATGAACGTGCGGATTTTAGCAGCAATGGTATAGGTAAACAAAGTACAGAAATACATTGTAAATATTTATTCTACTTTTTAAGCAAAATGATTAAAAGATTAGAAAAACTAGGATATTTTGGCAATTAAGTGAAGAATCACCCCAGACTACATAGTAATCACTGTGTGGACTCCTCATTATTTGATGCTAAAAGAGAAATTACAAACACATTAGTTTGATTCTACAAAGCTGATGATCAGTGAAAATTAATGCTGACATTTAAACTTCTTATTTAATATCTCACTAAAATGAATGGCTCAGTTTACATTTCCATAGCTATTGTTTAAATCTGTGGTAGTACCAGATTCAAATTAATGCCGGCAACTGTAGGTTTTTTTACACAAACAAGGATGTAGAATATTTATGATTCTGTGAAAATAGAAAGTAATTTCATACTGCCTTTGAAGATGTGTGCAACAAAGTGTCTTCCTAGATATGTTCAATGTTTTCACTAATATCTTGGTTGACAGAAGAAAGCAAATTAGAATTAGCAAATTAGGGTTAGCAAATTCGTAGAGGACATCATACGTGGACTTGCAAGAAGTCTGAGAACATTATCAGAATTCAAAGTGAGCTTGATGAATGAGAGAAATGGTAAGGAGTCAGTCAAGTAGAATTTATCAATACAAGGGTAACAACAAGCACTGAATAACTAAACTGGAAAAGAAAAAGAAAATCAAACATATAGATGAAAAATGGGACTGGTTAGGTGGCTAAATGGCAGTTAGCTGTAATTGAATCAGAATTAACAATATGCTGCTGTTGCTAAAAAGACAATTCCATTCTGAGGTGAATTAACAAGAATGTTGCGTAAGGCATGGGAAGCAATTATTCTGCTCTAGTTGTCACTGGGGAGGTCTCAGCTGTACTTCTGTATTCATTCTGGAGATGCACACTTGTAGAAAATATGGTGACAAATTGAGAAAAGGCCCAGAGAAAAAGTGACGGTAATGACAGGGACCTCAGAAAACCTAAGCTCCTTGGGAAAAAAAAATTAAGGAACTAAATTTTCTTAGGAAAAGGAGTTACAATAGTAGTCTTCAAATATTTAAAAGTTGTTATAAAGATGCATTGTTCTCCACACCACTGATGTGGTAGGGATGTAACAGTTTGATTTGCAGAATAGAATTTTATGTGTGATATTAGAAAAAAATGACTCTGAGAACAACGAAGTCCATGTACAGGTCGCTTAGGAAAACTGTGAAATCCCTCTCATTAAAACCTTACACAAAAAAAAATTAAATAGTGAAGATAAGCATTTGTGAGGGACTGTCTGGTCATACATGATAAAGGAAAGAACCCAGATGAACTTGCAGCCTTACACATCTGTGATGCTTTGGAAATATCCGAACCAACGTGTTTTTAATAAGGAGAACCAGAAAAATGTGTAACTTATCCCCCCAAAAAAATTGTCTGTCTCTGCTCAGGGTGACAACCCAGCCCTTGCTGGGGGGATGGAACTAGGTGATCTTTCAGGTCCCCTCCAATCCAAAAGATTCTGTGATTCTATGTCCTCATTTGGATCTGGAACCCGGAAGGATGAGGTAGTTTTATTTCATCAAGTCACCTTCTGTCTAGGTCAGGTGTTTTTGGGGCAAGACCTAGACATAAAAAATGCATTGGATTGGTTTAATACTACATGAATTATTTTGAATAGAAATGCAGAGGGACCTGGCGCACCAGTAACTTCTTTGTGAGGGCAGTAACTTCATTAACCACTCAGACTTATTTCCAGAGCATGTCTGATTTGCACATACAATTCAAATTTGACAAGAAAACTTTATTATAATTCTATATTCATCATTCTTTGTGGGTTTTAACAATTGCTTACTCCTCCTAAGCTTCTAAATCCCATTTTGAAGCCTGAACTCATTTGCTTTGCATGGAAATTAAAACATTTTTTTGTTCTTCTTTGGATATTTATTATAGAGAATTTGAGATTAAATTGCTTTCTTTTTCTGTCCTTCTGACTACTGTAAGACTTGAGTTATGCATGCTCATTACTTCTGTATGAAGGATACAGCTGAGGGCTGACAGTGCTTTCTTCCTCATGCTACTGAGATCTAGAACCTACTGTGTTTCTGTTGGAGCAGTCTGAGAGCTGTATATTCTGCATTTGTATTGCTTTTAGCTCACTCCGTGTTTTTGGGCACAGAGTGGACTTAGTGCAGCCTGTTACTTCCTGAAACTTTCTGCAGTCCTAGTGTAACATTGCATCCATGCTGCACCACCTCTTCAGCCAACTAATGGCTTCAAGTAGAGACTATTTATCCTAGCTTTCTTAGAAAGCTTTGACTGCTTCAAGTCACACAATGCATCACTAGCGCTCATGCGTTTTTCCCTGGTGAATCAGTTTCCTTCATCACACTTTTTTGCTTTTTGCTTAGCTGATGTGTTCCTTGTAATATTCCCAAAAGTGACTGCGTTGTGATATGTGATGAATTTGTGTCCCTGGGTGGACAATGTTAAGTTTTCCTTGTGTGTCATAATGGTATTATATAACAAAGCAAGAATACATGCCTAGAAGTGGAACAGTTGCATGCAAAATTCACAGAGCAATCGCTGATCTAGAAAAAAAAAAATTTGAAATCATTNCCAACTAATGGCTTCAAGTAGAGACTATTTATCCTAGCTTTCTTAGAAAGCTTTGACTGCTTCAAGTCACACAATGCATCACTAGCGCTCATGCGTTTTTCCCTGGTGAATCAGTTTCCTTCATCACACTTTTTTGCTTTTTGCTTAGCTGATGTGTTCCTTGTAATATTCCCAAAAGTGACTGCGTTGTGATATGTGATGAATTTGTGTCCCTGGGTGGACAATGTTAAGTTTTCCTTGTGTGTCATAATGGTATTATATAACAAAGCAAGAATACATGCCTAGAAGTGGAACAGTTGCATGCAAAATTCACAGAGCAATCGCTGATCTAGAAAAAAAAAAGTTGTAATCACTTTTTAAATGTCAGATGTGCACTTGCATGTCATCATCACCCTTTTGTACTCACTCTTCAAAACACAGGCCACTTTCTGTTTGCAGAGCAGCCCATAGCAATCACATAATTTTGTAAGTTTTCCGCATGCTTTTATAATAAATTGGCACATTATGGAAGTACACTTAAGTAGAAGCTCCTTTAACCTAAGTCAAAGTAATACAGTCATTTAGGACCTGATTCTAACTAAGCAGTCCCTTGAGGTTGCTGGGAACTGAGCATACTACAGTTTATGGGCTTATGTACTTGGCTGATTGACAGGCAGAGGTAAAGTCAGAAAAAAGACGTCACAGATGCTTCATTTTGTTCTTCCCTCTAACATCTTTCCATAACCCAAGAAGTGGTTATTCTAGTTGTCAGAAATAACTAGCTTTTGTCTGGAATTAAAGTGCATGCTGTCATGTATGAGGAGCAGAACTGTCTGCTTCTGCATAAGGGCATCATATCCATCACAATCAAGAATCTCTTAGTTTTGATGATTTTCAAAGGAAGTGTCCTCTGCTATTAATTAACGTGAAATAAAATAGACAGTCAAGCAATACTTTTCCACTTAAACACCCTTATTTTTACCTATATACATCTTCACCTTACATGCCAGGCACCAAAGTAATAAGCTCCTACATGAGCAGAAACTAGTCAATTCAACCTCCTATAGCTCCTTTCCTCTTTCTGCAATTTGCAGTATGTTGCAATTTTTCTGCAAATTATCACAGCTCAGTGGAGTTGAGGTTCCAGATACAGCATCTCTGCCTCTCATATTAGATTATCTCTGAATAAATTGAAGGAAAAAAAAAAAGAAAAAAAAACACAAACAGGCCTAGAAGTGCAGACCAGACTACTTCAGGCTGTTTCCTTGCTCTCATTTTCCTCCACTGACTGCTATAGCCAGTAGGTGAAAGCCAGACTTCTCATCACCTTGGAAGCTGAGGTCTCTTGCTGCCCAGGGGCCAAACAGCCAGAGCCATTTCAGAAATGATGATTGATTCCATCTTTTTCTGGTTACACCGTTTCCATGTATCCTGGAATAATTTCTTCACAATGAATAAAGCCATGAATTCAAACCACTACTTCCTCAATCCATGCTCTGATCTCTGGTGCAGAAAGGGAGTGGTCATTATCTGTGGCCATTGCCGTTAGGAGAGAACTAATTTAACTGGACAGACTTGGGCTGCCCTCTGGAAAGTGCCCACCTTAAGTATGGCCACTGAAGGAAGCAAGGCACTGATCTTATGGATACTGGATCACCCCCAGCACGTCTTTTTGCCTTCAGCTGTGTGCCATGTTTCACCAGATACATTGGATGCATTGGATTAAGGCTGTGCACTGCCTCAGAATGCAGAATGCATTGGCCAAAAACTTCAGTACGTTTCCCTTTGCAGTTTCCTCTCTTTGTCTGAGTAACAAAGAGGGAAGGAAGATATCCTTTAAAAAAAATAAAAAGACAATGTGATTCTGAAACCTCAGAGGGCAGCAAATGTCATCCCTCAAAGCAAGGTATCTGATTTTCTTGAAAATCACTGACCAAATTTTAAGCTGGCAGCAAATGTCCTTTAAAGTCTGTGCAGGGCAGGAAAATGGAAATATAAAAGACAAAATATTTACCATAAATGCAAACTATGAAATCCGGGGAAGGCTCAAATATTTTGTAAATCTGTTTATAAATCTACTCTTATTTTTCATCCCATTTCAATAAAGTTTTTTTTACATTCCCCAGCTCATGTGGTGGGCAGTGCAAAGAGTTATTAGTAAAATAGTAATTCTGTCATCTCATAGGACATACTGTTTATACAATCACAGATGCAAATTATATCTCAGATCAATGGAGCAATTTTTAAAAAATCTCTTTCTAGAGCTGCAGTTGGAGTATGATTATAGTTGTCCACAATAGTTATTTCATATGGCAAATTAGGAAATATATGTCAGGACCCATTATGCTAATGGAGGTCTTGCAAGATTCTTAACAATTATAAGTAGATGCCAGACTTGCAAACCGATGACCCTCTTTGAAACAATACCCCAGAAGAGAAGAGAGAACAAAAATACTGTTGACTTGTGCATGGCTGTCAAGTTAATGCTTCATGGGAATCCGCAGCACTAATCGCATTTCTTGAGTGCAAGTTCTTCCTTTCTTCAGCTCCCTCATGAGGAATCCCTTAAGCACTCATTAGACCAGTACAGCTGAAAATTGGTAAATTTGTTTTCAGTGTCAGCTACCATTTTGGTCCTGGCCAGATAGAAAAGAGATGACACTATGCTGTTGATGTCACTGGGTTTCCTGCAATTTTTGTAAATAAATACTTTGTTTGCAAAACACATTAAAATAGAATAAGATCATATATATTTATGCTCCATCAAACACCTAGTTTGTAAAGGGGTGAGAACTATAAAAATGTGTAAGGCAGGGAATGGAAATTTTCTGCCCTAACTGGCCATTTAAGTAGCACATCTGGAGAAAAGAAGCTGCCAAATTTTTTTTAGCAATCATCAGCAGAAGCAGCATCAACAAGGGAACCATTGTGGTATGTGTAGTGGCAATATTTATTTTATGCAACAAAGAGTTTGTCCCAATACCAAATTAAATTACATATCAAATTAAAGACAAGATAATACTTTACAGTCTTTCAGTGGGTTCTAGTTATTATAGAACAGGGACTCATCATGCCCTCTCTGAAGGGGTGAGTTTATGCAGATACACAGCTGCAGTCAAGTCAAATGACACGGAAATGCAGAATGTGCAAAGGGCAGGGAGTAAAGCTCCCTTAGTTCCTCCTTCAGTCACAGAAGATCTGCGCCTGCAAGCTGAGGATTATCTGAATAGTGATCAAATGTTCTGAGGAAATGTGTTTTAATTAAATTCTGCTCAGCTAAGAAGGAAGACAAGGAGACAATTGTCAACAAAATCCCTCCTTGATGGGAGACTGAATGCTGGTCCCTCACTGTGTCCCTCAGTATTTTACTTTGGCAGGAAGGCAGTAATAATACAAGTTAGCAGTGCAGGGTCTGGCAAATGCAATGCTCTTCAGGATCCACTTACTGACATTGCCAGTGTGGTCGTGAAATACAGTTTTCCAGCCTGTGGAGTGCCGCACATGTTTCATCCCCAGTTTTTGTGGATAAATGAGACGGGGCTGGGGGGGTGGTGGGGGCGGATGGGAAGAACGCACATGCTGAGGACAGGTTCTAAACTATTGTATAGCTTATGTAGCTCTAGTCAAGAGATTTCATCTCTGATTTGGCTTCAAAATTTCATATATATATATTTTTTTTCCCACAAATTCCAGCATCAAGGGAAAAGGTAATGTTGTTCTTGCTTTTTGCGTATTAGTTCCTAGTACAGTAATGTCTTCATCATCTTCGTTACAGT
The DNA here is from genome assembly GCA_013399175.1 of Odontophorus gujanensis. Lineage (NCBI taxonomy): Eukaryota > Metazoa > Chordata > Aves > Galliformes > Odontophoridae > Odontophorus > Odontophorus gujanensis. The sequence goes on from VXAB01013755.1 coordinate 600,994, forward strand.
ACACTGGAGTATTACTGTTCCTCTACCTCAGTAATGTTGGTGATGGGCCGGAATGTGTACTCGAGAATTTTACTGATCGTTTAAAGTGAGGAGTGTTGAGAGACTTCAGTAGAATATAAAAAAGGACTGACAAGAATCTCATGCAGTTCAAAAAGGAGAAGACCAGTGTCCAACACTTGGACAGAAACTGCCACAGGCACCAGGACATGCTGGAAACTGACCAGCTGCAAGGCAGCTTTGCAGAAAAGGACTTGATTGGCCTGTTGGACACCAAGTTGAACATCAGTCTGCAATAGTCTGTTGATGCTAAGAAAGCTAATGATATTTTTGGCTGCATTAAGCAAAGTATCACCAGTAGGTCAAGAGAGGTGATCCTTTCACTCTACTCAGTGTTGGTGAGGCCTCACCTGGACTGCTGGGTCCAGTTCTGGGCTCCTCAGAACAAGTCAGGGATGTACTGGAAGAGTCCATGGGAGCGCCACCAAGGTGATTTGGAGCGTCTCCTGTGAGGAAGGGCTGAGAGTTGGGACTGTTCAGCCTGGAGAAGGCTCAGGGCATCTCATCAGTGTCTATAAATACCTAAAGGGGGAGTGCAAAGAGGACAGTCAGGCTTATTCCAGTGGTATGCAGTGCCAGAACAGGAAGCAGTGGATACCAGACTGGAAAACAAGAGTCTCTGTCTAAACATAAGGAAGCAGTTCATTATTGCGTGCTGGCCCAAGGTGCCCAGAGAGGCTGTGGAGTCTTCTTCCTTGGAGATCTTCAAAAGCCATGGTCCTGGATATCCTATTTTGTGTGCTTGTGCAGTGGATTTGGATCAGATGGCCTTCAGAGTTTCTAGATCAGCCTTTCTGTGGTACTGCAATTCTGAGCAAGAGTATCAGGAGAAAAGACAAAATGTCATTATTAAACCAGAGAAAGAGGGAAAAACAAAAGCAAGGCAAGCTGAGAGATGACAAGGGTGGAAGGGAGTCTCAATACAAGCCTTTGTGGATAATCTTTACAGAATAAAAACTTCAGGGACACCCATCAGTCAAGGAATTGTTTATCATAACTACAATGTGACAGGATATTAGAAAAAATTAAGAGATAATACAGAAAGAAACATAATTTTCAGCAGGATTCCTGTGACTCATAGTCACAATCTGGCAGTATTTTCTGTGAAGTTAAAAACATCTTTGCAGGAACAATTCCATGGAAACTCTTCTAACTGAAGTTTCTAGATTTAATATTTCCCCATGGAGAAGTACATTCTTCCCCATGGATAAGTAGATTCTTGGTATTATTCAAAGATAAAACTGATTCCTATGAAGGAAAAGGTTGTGTCCTATGGCCAAGAGAAATTATTAAAAAGGAGTTCACAGTTACATATGCAAAAAACTGTCTCAGAAACTTTCATTTTCATAGTGCTTTTGCCATGCTTTCCCATTCCTGAGCTCCCACCTTTTTCTGACCTAATATATTATTCCCTATCTTATAACTGATGGAAAATCATCATATAATTCACCTACAGGATTTTTTGATCAGCCCCTTCATTTAGAAATCTCTGTGTAAATGTCATGCAAGTCATTCATGAGTGAGACTAATCCTCTCATATTTTGAAAATTGTACTGGGGAATATAGATTCTGGGCTTCAGCAGCAGAATAAGCTTTAGTATGTCTGTGCTAATCTGTGAAGAAATGCCCTAGCTAGAAACTCGGGTTCTTCTTTAGCCATCATAACTATCTCTTCTTTAACCATCATAATATTTTGCTCAGCTTTCCATCCCAACTGTAATTAAGGGAGAATTCATACCCAGATCTCCAAAGACTGGGAGCATTGGGAGAACATAGCACATAAACTGTGATGTAGGGTGCACATGGAAAGTACAAGAGATATTCTTCTAGGAAACAAACAAACAAACAAACAGTAAATGGATAGTCTAGATATTGTATAATCTAGGTGAGGTTCCATTCTCTGTTTTTCCTGATTGTTTTTTCTTTACATAAAATCTGAGATTCTTGCCTAAGAGTGTAGAAATTAGATATCATCTTTTGATAAAGAATTAGGCCAACAACCATGTAACCGTGCAGGAAATTTCAGAATACATGCAGTGATGTTTGGTGCTACGTTGAATATAACAAACACTAATCATTGTTCTAGCATAGCAAACACAAAACTGGTAGAAATGTATTATATGTAATTATTTTAACAATTACTTTTTCTAGTTTTTTTAATAGCAGTGGACTTTGTTTTGAGACAGAAATATGATCTTCTTATGAATAGTTCAGAAACATATAAGCTGTTTTGTAGCTATCCATACATTCTGTGTCCTGAATAACTGGCTACCGGCATGGACATGGTTGTGGGATTGGAGCCTAATTCAGATGGGAACCAAAAGACCAGATAAATACTTTATAATTAAAGTATAATTTAAGGCTTGTATGACTCTGAGGAAGATATATGTGGAGTAATCTGATCTGTAAATCTGAAATGTGGTAGGTATACTGCAGTGAATTAGCTGTGTTGGCACCTCAAGTGCGCAATTTCTAACATGTCCCATGTGTGAAAGTGCTGATAACACTGAGATTAGAGGAAGGAGGCCATCTAACTGATATTTCCTAAAACCCACTGCCTGGATCTGGCTGCTGGGTTGTTGTATTAAAATTGACAATCCATATTCTTGAATGAAGGCAGGTGTGATTTCAGGGCTTTGCTTCCATCTCAGTGCTGTTGACTGCACAGTCAGAGGGTCATGCCAGCTGGATAGGTGCCTCGGGAGACTGTGGCAAGGGATGAGCTGTTTGTGAATCCAGAATGGCCTTTGATGATGGTTACTCAAACTGACAGTGCCTCAGGGCACAGGCAGTGGTAGAAATCAGGTATAGGGAACTTCTGGTGAAAATGTGTGAGCCTATGAACTCTAATGTGAATTGGTCTCTAAAGCGTGATTATCCACATTTCAGTTACATGCACAGTAGGTCTGTGCCATGGAGGTTTTGTCCCAGCAGCTTATGTGTTTGCTTTGATTGCTGCTTATTGATTGGTTGCTGATTATTTAGTGCAGTAAGTCTGTGTGCCATTATTCTAGTTATGCCTGTCCAGTTCCTAACAGTCTGAACAAAGAAGATACTTGTCAGAAAATTTTTACTCTGGGTAGGTCAGCAATTAAAAGTGTATTGTTTAAGATAACAAGATAGGATAGGAAAGAAAGAGGGAGCAGTGGATAAAATTTCACAGAGTTAAAACTAAATCTTTATCTACTTGTGTAGTAGCCTTCCACAATCTAACTGTCAAGATTCTCAAGTACTTGGGATCACTTTGTACTAAAAGTACTTGTGCCGTCCAGTCCTCCCTTGGGACTAGATGAAACCTTTACACACATTGTAACGTTATCTCTGGGGGAGAAAGTAGTTTCTCCTCTGTGATGGGGAGAATAGTCTGATAGTTAGGTGATGTCAATGTGTTGGGGATACTGTGTATTACTCTTGCTCCTATCATATTGGCTTCCCACTTAAAAGAGAGAAATAAACCAAGAAGCATTTGATTTGGCCAGTCATGGTACAGTATGCAAGATCTCTTCATACTTTAATGGCTCACTTAGTAAAATGTAGTAATGACTGTGCTGGCAGATGATAAAAAAGACCCTGCATTTGATCTTTGGGTAACAATGTGAAGAAAGAAAGTAACAAGCTCTTCTGATCCTCTTTTATTTTATTATGCATAGAAATGAAAGGAAAATACTTCTTTCTTCACAGCGAAAAGAGGAAGAAAGATGATGACATGAATCTGCATGAAAGTTGATTATTCTGTGTATTAGCCATAGGAAAAAAAAAAAAAATGAAGTACTAAGCCATTAAAGAGCTTATTGAATTTAAAGGAATGATGATATGAAAACTGAAATCTTCACTGTGAACTTTTGGCTCTGAGGCAGTAGGTTAAGCTTTAATTTCTCTTTGTTTCACAACACAAGCTGTGCAGTGAATTAACTCTTCCTTCCAGAAGTTTTATCTTTATAAGACTCACATGGGAATGAGAACGTGTGCCACTGTAAAAGTTAGTGCTACTTCCTTCCCTGTTACAAACACAGTTCCCAGGGTAGGGGAGAATTGAAATGCTGTGAGAATAAATGCTATTAATGGACAGTGAGTTCCCCATCTGAAATGAGTTACACTTACTGCTAAAGAGCTTTTACCATTTCACTATTGAGAATAACTACTCAATATTGAAAGTAGCTCTTGAAGTTCTTAATACTGGAAGATTTTTAAAGCCTGGTTAGATTTTTTTTATATCTGCAGAGGAAAAAAATACATTTGCATATCACATTTGTGGAAGAAGTTCTTGGAAGAAATACCTACTGTGTAATTTACATAATGATGTTATCCCATCAGGGCTGAGAAGAACCTCACTTACTGGGAGAATTATTAACAACCATTTCTGAGGATGTGGTACTCTCAAAAAGAATACTCATGTGATAGTGTCATTTAAATTTAACGTGGTAGGTTATCAGAGAGAGAAACATCTATCCACTGACATTGCTGTTGTAGTTCTGAAAGAATCTGCTGTAGCATCTGGGGGAAAAAAAAATGGAAATATGATGATAACAATTTCCAAACAAATACCATTAGTGCAGGAAGGTTTGTGGACTGTCGGGAGTGGGCTGGTTTTAATCTTCTTGCCACTTACACATATTTTGTACTTTAAAAAATATTCAGGTTGCCTCCCCAGACAAAACAATTTATTCTGAAAACACATAGGAAAACCAAACTCAGGTCATCTTTACCAACACAGTCATTTATTGCTGCCTTGCTCTGTGACTCATTGCGTTAAGCAGTCTGTTTCAGTCTCAGTGACATAGAAAAAAAAAGCATAATATTGCTTAAAATGGACACACACAGAATGGTATGTCTGTGTGCATGAGACTCCTATCCTCCAGCATGCAGATTTAAATTTTATGTGTATTTTTGTATCCTTCTCAAAATAATGTGCTGCTATTATTTACAAACATGTGACTTTTTTTTTTTTTTTTTAATCATCCTGGTTGCTTAGCTACAGCAGCAGCTTGTTGCAGTACATTCCAGAGTACATAGTGGCTGCTTTAAAAAGTTAGTGTTCTTTTTCAGAGAGATTTTCTCTTATATAGGGGGGAGAAGAAAGGGAAAGGGAGACAAAGTTTTTGTCCATGCTTATCATTTAGAATGGGCTTTCTGAAGACAAAAAAAAAATATGTGAAAAAGCTGTGCACACATACAGCCATATCTCTTGTGTGAGAAATCCGTACAGCTGAATGTAATACTGTAAAACAAGTTCCTGCCCACTATCTCCTGTCATCCTTAACATTATGCAAACATGATATATATCAAAATTCCCATTGAAGTATAATACCAAATCCTGATAAAAGGTGCTAAAAAGAAATCTCACTTCATTGTGCCATTATGTTCTTCTGGAGAAAGGTAGGAACTTCATTGTATTAAAAAATAAAAATAAAGCTCTATAAAAATGAGAACCTGGAGAGCATAAAAATGTTTTGCTCTTTTGGACATTAGGGTAATTTATCTACTGGCACCTACTGGGACTGACTGAGCAGTGATGTAATGCAGTATGCTTTTACCCTGTATTTGTCTTGCTTTGGTTTATTTGTGTCTAGTCCTTGTTTTTCAGGATCTTCACATTATTCTTTAAAGCTGAGATAAATGCCTTTTTGCTATTCAAGGGTAAATGCCAACCTTTTTCACAGCAGCTTGTGGACATTTTGCATCCAAGGTTCCACAAATCTTATTTAGCAGTGATCTTTATTTGTGTGCACAGCCGATCTGATTCAAAGTCCAAAGAACCCACCTATAATTATTTTATATACATACAGAAGGAGACTTTGGATCAGAGCTGATTAGACATATTATTCTTGTAGATTGGCTGGTAATGACAGAAGTTATTTTCCGTGGTGACAGCAACAAAATAATGCACGTTTGATACAGCAAAAGGTGGGATGAGGGAGAGAAAAGAAGAAAAGAAGGAAAAGGAAGAAAGTGGAAGGGGGAAAGAGGGAGACCATGGCACAAGAGAGAAAACAGCTTTGATATTCTCAGTGAAATTCAACATTGTTAGATCTGTTGATGTGGTGAAAAGCTCAGAAGAAGGAAACGGCACCATTTTAAAATTCATTGCTGTGATTTGTTTCTGCACTGAGAGCCTGGTTCTGCCCCCCACAGTCACTTCTAAAATGCAGCAGAGACTACCTTGGTGTAATGAGCAGGGGAATGCAAAGACTGTCATAGTGCAATTCATTAGACTTACACGGTGATCTACACTCTGGTAAAAATAAGGGGTTTTGCTGCTGAAGATGAGTTTCATTGTACTCATCTCCTGAGACTTCATCAACTATCACTTATCAGACAGATGCTGAATGCTGCACTTGAAGTAGATTGTTACTTCCTCTTTCTTTGCTCTTGTTGATGGTCGTTGAAAGTGCATTTTTATGGTCTATTTAAAGTTGGCTCAAACTTTGATTCAAAATAATTTTTTTCATTCTCAGCCATTGCATTTCAAATACAGCAGTACTTGTATGATACAAGGCAGAGGGAGACACTAATGTAAGCTCCATTTATGCCCCTGTCCAGTGAAAGGAAGGCAATATAACACACTTTCTCAATACAATAGATGTAAGTTTGGGAGCGGGCCTTCATTCCACATCCAGGAATCACAGCTGAACTGTGGTGGGGCTGCATAGTGTTGGAGAGCTGTTGTTGTTATCTTAAAAATCATGGAAGTGGTAGAGGATAAAGTGTGTCTCTCCTGTTTCATACGTCCTTCATTGCCACCACTGTGCCCAACTGCTCAGGAGCGGGTGAGGAGTTCTTTTCTTGGGAGGGACCAAGCAGGTCTTTGATACTGCCATGACACAAAATTGACAGTTAATTCTATTATGACCAACATGAAAAAAAATGCAGCTGTAGGGATGTGAAATTCAGTCACAGGCTGTGTTCCTCAATACTGGCCAAGAGATGTTGCCCATTTCTTAGCCTAACAGTGAGCCAGTTTCATGCATTCCAGTTCTGTTTTCAGCTGTGGTTATTTGTGATCTTGGAATTTTATCTGTCACTCAGCAGTGCTGAAGGCAGTTCTGTGACCTCAAGTATCTTAAGGAAATCATTGCTACTACCTGAATTCCTTGGAGAAGTTTAGAAGCAGTCTGTTTCCAGTTAGGATTTCATGTATTCTCAAAAAAGAAATAAAAGCAAGAGAAAATGTATTTATTTTTTACTGGATATTTTCTCATTTGACACTGTACCATATTTCCTTTCGTAATACTTGAAAAATACAGTTTAGATCTTAGCACTACATTAATTATCAAGATTATTTGGCATGTTTTCATTGTGTATTGCTACATCATTCTCCAACAGCATTTATATGCAAATTCAGGAGCAATGGGATGAGAATAATAGGAAAAGAGGTATCTTAAAATGTTGATTGAATTTCTCCCATAATCCTTCTCCTAAACAACCATACCATTGAGTGCACCGTAAATCACTGATAATCTGTATTTCTATGGCATAGTAGTATTTGATTATATAGTTTCTATATAGCCTGCAATGGCCAGATGCATCAAGGACTGAAAGAAGAAGAGGAACAGCAAACAGTTGCTATACTGAAAGAGAGCTGTCCATTGGTCTTCATCCTCCTACACATTTTGCTCAGTAATTCACTTAAGCTATGAATCATTATCAGATTGACTCCCAGAAAGACAAATCACCAGGCAGCCACTGCATTTATAATACTGATTACAGTTTTCTGTTGTTTCTCAAGAACTGTGCTTTATTCTATCCAATTCTTTTTTTTTTTTTTTTCCTGTGGGGATGAAGGGAAGAAAGTAGACTTTTTTTTTTCTCTCTCAGTTGGGCTGTTTCTGGCTATTTTGTTGAGCTTTCTTGGTGACCAGAGCTGTGGATGAAGCATAATGTTTATACTCAAATAAAACAAAAGATGAAAGAAATATGTGATGATCTGAAGATAACAGAGCATTGCATCATAATTTTCCTGTCCCACCTGCTAATTTAGATATTAATAACAGACATACTTAACATGGGAAACAGAGAAGATGAACACAGCAGGTTAGTGCTATGCCATCCTTTAGGATATTCTCCTCAAGAGAAGTCCATATTTTTCTGTGTTTGTGTGTCTCAGATGTCTTCTTGTGTGCATATGCACGCAATTCACAATCTTTTAGAATACAATGAAGATACGCTGATACTTAGAAAAGTGACAAATAAGGTACTAAAGAAATATTAAATTAGATGTTTTGGCTTGCCTGAATTTATCTAGTTGCAAAAAAAATATGGGTTTTTTGATTGTTTCTTATGTTTCCTTCATTTGAAAGATCAAATCCTACAGCAGAGCAGCATGTGTAGGGAAATGTATTGCATTCATTTCTCTACAACTGTATGTGTGCCAAAACCAATTATGAGATAAATATACTTGACTTTTGCCCATTTGAAAGCAAGTTCCATTTTTGCTTTTGAATTTTGGTCATATAAAAGTTACTGAAGTTTTTAGAGTGACTATGAAGTTAATCTATGGGCTGTTTTTAACGACCATTGTTTTTTAGCATTTGACCTAGACACTGGCAAGCAATTCTGTCTTGGAAAAACCACAAGTAATTAAACTCTGAGACAGGCATAAAAACTGGCTAAGCCCAAAATTGGAAGCCAAAACTTCTTCTCTGCCTTGACAAGTAACTTCACCCTTTTAAGTCTAGACATTTTCAATCTGAAGAATATATAATCACAGAATCATAGAATCGTAGAATCACAGAATCATAGGGGTTGGAAGGGACCTCAAGAGATCATTGAGTCCAACCCCCCTGCCAAAGAAAATTCCCTACACCAGGTATATATAGGGATTTTATGAAACTGGTCATGAACAGAACTGTGGAGGTAACTGGGGCTTTTTGGAGGTGAAAAAAATCCCTGCAATAAAGATCAAAACAAAATAGAAATACTGTTTTCTACTTGATTATATGTAAAAAATAAAATTCCATTTAATTGTTCTCAAAAATCTATCTTCAGAATGCAGCTTCGTGTAATATGAGATATACTAACATCCACAAGGTTAATATCAAGTGGCAGTTACTTATTTTGGCCAGTGGTGCAGCTCTTCGCAAGCTTATCCAGAGTCTGCACTGAAGTCACTTTTCTACCTTTCGAGGGCTAGTAGCTGCATTGTGCATCTTTTGTTACAAAGCTAAGTGTATTAATCATTCATGGATTCCCATCTCCTCTATTGGATGTTTGGTTGCTCTAACTGAACAGTGAAGCAGAAACAAAGAGGAGAAGTAATAATAGTTTAACCTTTAGTGTTCAGAGCAGTATCTGATTAGACAACTAAGTATAAACTTTATCCCAATGTAAGTACTTACTTATTTCATGGCTTTCTTTCAAATTTCTCATATCTTATAATAAAAAAATTACTTTATGAAATCAAAATTAAAACAGAAGTTCTCTCTCTATGAAGATATTTTCCATTGATTTAAGAAGATCATTCTGCATAAATGGTATATTACACACAGGGAGCACTGATACCTGGTAGTAAACAGCAGTACTCATCATGAAGACTTACGGCCCAAAAGGCAGGCACAGAGTAGCATATCAACATGCTGAGAAACCCCTCTCCTGGCAAGCTGCTGGGAGGATCACAGCCTACTCAGTTTCACAGCTTGTTTTTTCTGCTTGCATAGGCTGCTAAGCTGTAGAGAACTGTTTGACAGACGCTTTTCTTTCAAGTATTGTTAACAAAAGACAGAAGTGCTGTAACACTCTGTGGGACAGATCTTCCAAAGGCTGCAGAAGATAGAAGAGCAACAAAATGAGAAGTGCATACTTGCAGTAAGGATGTGCTCATGAGGCTAAGGACAAGGAGCAGAGCTGGGTATAACATTTTATAAAGAGGGGTGGCAATTTTTCTTTGTCCATTCTGCCTTGGGCAAGAATAGTGAAGGTTATGGTATAGACAGTCTTCCATTAACTTGTCATCTGCTGTGTTCAAGCTCATTTTCATTCATGGTGGATTGTCAGTTACTTCTTCAGAGCTGACAGCTTTGACAAACACTGCTTCCTCTGTGCATTCTTCACATTACATCATTCACATTTTTATTCTCCTCAGGTTTCCTTCCGAGCAAAGAACAGTTTGGGGAAAACCATTTTCAAAGCTCAGTTTCAACAATATTTTCAAGATGGCTGGCACTGCTTTGATTTATGGTTTCTATGATAACACCTACAGTAAAACAATCTGCTCTTGTTTAAAAACATTTGGTTATTATGCTTTTACTTTGGCTTTCTGCAAGTCATGTAAACCACAGCAGTTTCACCACCTGCTGCCTGCATTGGATGCATTTATATCAGTATTTTAGATCAGACTGGGACTGGACTTCTGGAGAGAATCTCCTGGCTGCTCCTCATTTTTCAGCTTTGCTTCCCAAGGCAGAGTTGTTTCCCAGTGCATGACATGGATTCATCCCTACTGCTATTAAACAGGAGAAGCACTGCAACAATTGCTTCTACCAAATGCACTTCATCATGTACACTCACTGTATTCACCACGGGACCAGAGACAGGCTGAAATAAAATCCTTCTGAAAAACATATCATGTGGACATCTGGTCCTCAGCCCCAAATGTTTTGCTCTATAAATCCATTTGTGTTGGTCTGTAGAACATGACATATGCATAGACATACATTTTGCAGTTCAAACAAATTTTGAACTATCGCAACTGAACTCCAGTTCTTTCTGAAATTACCCACGTTCCTGCTCCAGAGTGGAGACTGTTATTGTTTTCCTTTACATTTAATTCCATAGCTTTTGATCAGTACTACAAAACTTTAGTAACTACCAAGTAAGTGAAGTTTTGCACGTGACAGACAAAATGTACACATCTCATTCCTTGGTACAAAATTCCATGTCCTTTTTTCCTAAGAAATAGTTCCCATATTGCCAGTGTTTCTCAGTACTGAGGTTACCTGTATTTCTGCAACTGTAAGCAACAAAATAAAAGAATACTGCTGGACCAAAAAGAAGAAAAATGATTAAAAGTCATCAAAAACCTATTCAGATTTGCCAGCAGGAGCATTGATTTGAGGCATTCAGTTAATTTGTCTTAGCTGGAAGACTATTGTCCTCTGCAACCATTTTTCATTTATCCTTGCATGAATTCAGCTAGCTGTCTTACAACAAGGACAGACTTATTTAATTTTTTGTCAACTAGAGAGCAGCAGAAAAAGTGTTTGCATTTTTTTCCATACATAAGATGCATAAATCAGGTTCTTACCGTGCACACAGGTGAGTGTATGGTATCACTACATGAAAATCACTGTTCTAAAGTTTTTACAATAAGAATTTAGAGATGTCCTATGATTTCAGTAAGGGATAAAAATGAAAGGAGAATCTTTGTATCCCAATCACTTGGCTTAATTGTTTCCACACATTAAAAAACCTGAGCATTATCAAATCTTTGTAGCAAGCTCACATCATAGGTTTGAGGCCTAGCTGAGAGATCGGAGATAATTGTCATCTTGTCTGGCCTTCCAGCTTCTCTCCTTTCTTCCTCACAAAATTTACAAGAAGCTTCACATGTAGAATGAATGAAGAAGCTTCCTAGCTTGCATCACAACATCATCACAGTGCCTGCAGCTGGCATCCTACCTACCTCTGAGTGCCTGGCTCAGGACACAGTCATGGATTACAGTGTTGGCACAGCACTGTCTTCTGGGATGTAGATTACTAATGTTATAATTAGCTTCATGCTAGGGATTTGTTGTGTTATTCGCTGGTGTTCAGATAACAACCACCAAGACAAGGAATTTATGTTCTATGTAGCAATGCAGGAATTTGAAATATGGAACTAGGAAACTAGAAAGGAAAAGACAGTTTCTGTAAATTTAATGTATTTGCTTGAGTTGAACCTGATAGAGGATAATGGGAAATTTAAAGGAAAGATGCGAATCAAGAATATTTACATTTGTCAGAAGAAACATGGAAGAAAGTGCTCAAGTGGTGGGAGGAGGGAAGACTTTCCATCGATCCTGGTGTCATTGGAGGAAGGAGCAGAATAAGGAAAAAGCATGCTGAGTAGAGAGTCATGATAACATTCTGAAAGAGGGACTGCATGTGAACCAGAAAAGCAGGTACGACAGTGGAAGGGAAGGAGCTCTCTATGTGATGCCTTGCAACAGCAACAGCAGCAGCCTCTGGAAGCCATGGGCAAGGAAGGAACAAAGAAGGCAGGGATGAGAGTGGAGAATGCAGCCTAATTCTAAGGGACAGCAGTGGGCAGCCAGCCTGGCCTGACCTGGCAGGCTTGGAAGGCTACAGAGTTGGCTGAAGTTAGACCTGGAAACAAGTGCCTGTCTGCAAGGATGCAAGGGAAAGCTGAGAATTGTTGTTTCTTCCTGTTTGACCCTATTTGGAGACTTTGCTGTTTAAAAATTTCACTATTTCAGTCTACGCTGAAATGAAATTGGCTTTCTTGGTTTAAAAGGCCTTTCACATTTGTTAGAAAATTATTTATAGATTACCTGAGCATGTTCCAAGTTTAGATTGACTTGGATTCAGATTCTTTCAAGGGAAGATTTGATGATAGAAAGTGAAATAATGCTCTGTTCATATAAAAATCAAATTAGAAATCAGGTTATTGCATTGTTTGTATAGGTTATAAATTATATCTCACATTTGATGCCCAGAAGAAGCATTACTTGAGGATGAGCCATAAGCCCACAGGTGTGCCCTTCCCAAGGTAACACTGCTTACTTAAACAGGATTCTAACCCCCACCTGCAGGAAACTCAGTTTCATGGCCCTGTGACTAAAACTTTTTGATTTGCTTGGCCAGTGTGCCTAGCAGTTTCCTCTGTTCTTGATTGAAATACGTAGACGAATCTACATGCCATCTGACCTGCAGTATTTCTGATGTGGCAAGGTGATATTGGTAACTGGCCTGACTTGATCCTTGCTGAATAATTTAGCTCAGGTATGTTTCTAGGAAGCTGACTATCCAGATGAGCATCTTGTATTACTGCCTATTGTCATGGTTACAAGTCTGGCTGCATCTCCTCTCCCCTTGCTGAGTTTTCAGAGTGTAATATGAGGGCTGTCCTTGCCTGGGGTGCAGTACAGCCAATCTTCCATTGACAGGCATGGATGTAAAAAAGCAGCCGATAATGAGCCATGGCTCATTTCAGCATCTCTGATAGAATTTAAATATGTGCAATGGATGCACTAATATTTGCTTGGAACTACCAGGAAGTGAAGGCTGAAGCAGCTATATTTTTTTTATATCTTCACAGTCAAAACTTGTTTTTAATTAGTCCTTTTAAATGTCATCAGAATCCCCTGTCAATCGAAAATATTTGTAAGTATGTAAATGCATACACTACCAAAATGCTGTCTCATTTATATTACTGTATTATACAAACCAGAGATTCTCAGGGCAGCTGTTAACTGCTCATATTGGTCTATAGAGTACTTGAGCACTTCTTATCACAGAATCACAGAATTGTAAGGATTGGAAGGGACCTCTAGAGTTCATCGAGTCCAACCCCTCTGCTAAATCAGACTCCCTAGCCCAGGTTGCACAGGTAGGCGTCCGGGCGGGTCTTGAATGTCTCCAGAGAAGGAGACTCCACCACCTCTCTGTGCAGCCTGTGCCAGTGCTCCGTCACTGCACTGTGAAGAAGTTCCCATGCACATTTGTGCAGAACTTATTATGCCTCAGTTTGTGACCATTTCCCCTCATCCTATCACCACACACTGCTGAGAGGAGCCTGGCCTCATCCCTTTGCCTCCCACTCCTTAGATATTTATAGACGTGGATCAGATCCCCTCGCAATCTTCTTTTCTCAAGGCTGAACAGACCCAGGTCTCTCAGCCTTTCATCATATGGGAGGTGTTCCACACCCTTTATCATCTTTGTAGCACTCCACTGGACTCTTTTGAGGAGATCCTGATCTTTTTTGTACTGGGGAGCTCAGCTGGACACAATACTCCAGGTGAGGCCTCACCAGGGCAGAGTAGAGGGGCAGGATCACCTCCCTTGACCTGCTGGCCACACTCTTTTTAATGTACCCCAGGATCCCATTGGCCTTCTTGGACACCAGGGCACACTGCTGGCTCATGGCCAACCTTTCCTCCATCAGGACACCCAGATCCAGCATGTCGTCCCCCAACCTGTACTGGTGCATGTGGTTATTCCTCCCTAGGTGCAAGACTCTACACTCGTTCTTGTTAAACCTCATCTGGTTCCTTTCTGCCCAACTTTCCAGCCTGTCAAGGTTATGGAGTTCAAGTATGTAGTGCCTGTGTCTGTGCTGTCCAGTGCCCTGGAGAAAGTGCCCTCCTGTGTTATAGGGCTTCCTGACAGCCACAGGAGGTGGCTAGAGTACCCCTGCATTGTCCCTGATGGACAAAGCCAGGCCTTACAGCCAGCCTCTCTGGGCAGAGCATCACAGACTTTTCCCTTTTGCTGAGTAAAGTTTTTTGTTTTTCTCTCTGTGTAAGGATTACTTTAAAGATCATACTTCTATTTATTAAAAATCTTTTGGGGTGATTGAGTTCATCAGGCAGAAGGAATGTTGGTGACATTTGGATGATGAAAGAGTTGTTTGGAAGGGAGGAGTTTTCAGTAACTTCAAATCCTTTTTGAATGACATCTCTTTCATGTAAAAGCTTCTTTCCTTCTTGTTTCATTTATTATTTCTGTATTTTATGCTTGAGGCATTTTTGTTGTTTTCTGCTTTCCCCGGATACTCATAATCATTTCTGTATGATATCTAAAATCATCAAAAAGTGACCTAATTCTTGAAAGTAGAATGCAACAATACCTGTGCAGAGTATTGCAGCAGATGAGACCTAAGAAGGAGAGGTATTCTGACCACAGAATGCAGACTTTGTTTTGTATTACTGACATAGAAAAATATCTGTATATCAGCTTAGATTTAAATGTATTTATCACAATGTTTTGATTTCTAGGAACTTTGAACCAAAAGAACTGGGGAAAAAAATATTCAGCTTGCAATGGTGCCAAACAGTCTCCTATTAATATCGATGAAGACCTTACCCAAGTAAATGTGAATCTGAAGAAACTTAAATTCCATGGATGGGAAAAGGAAACTGGAGAAGATACTTTCATTCACAACAATGGCAAAACAGGTAAAACATCATGTATCATGTTTGGAGTTTGGAGTGATAGAGGACAACAAGCCATGGATTTTTGATTAAATGTTTTTCCTTTGCCTTTTTCTTAGCCTCTGTGTTCTGAATTTCCCCATTTAAAGACAATAGTACAAAATAAACAGATAGATAGATAGANCACTGAATGACTTGAGTTGGAATGGACGTTAAAGACCATCTAGTCCCAACCCAGTGCCATGAGCTGGGTTATTATCTATCAGATCAGGCTACCCAGGGCCCNTAAGTAATGACTATAAATAAGCATCATAAAAAAAATCACTAAAGCACAAACAAAAATATGTTGCAGACAGAACTGAAGAAAGCACAGCATCACTATCATATCACCAGGAGCACTTCACCAAGCTAAACAGTAATTTACTGTTTTCTACAAAATAATGATAGCTATTACAAAATATCTAGAATTTTAAATGAGTATACAGAAATTATTATTTTTTAAATACAAATGGATTACCTACTCAGCTGGAAGCACTTCAAGAACCAGTTGCAGTTTCAGAAATCTCATGGTGATGGGATTCATCAACATGTCGATGCCTGTAATGTAGACACATGTATGAATTACTCACTTCAACTCCTTTCTTCAAACAAGAAAAAAAAAAAAAAGAGAGAGAAATAGAAAAAGAGAAATAGATGATTTTGTGGTCTGATCTGTATTACCTATCTTAAAAATGTTTTCTGTGAAAAGATGATTCATGCCTACAAGGGCTTATTTCTTCCAACTGTAAAAGAAGCTTATGGTAGCATATATATTGTCAGACAAATATTTTTCAACCACTTTGCTCTATAAATCTAGGATAGCAGCATCCAAAAGCTGCTTCATGGAAGCACTATATCTTGTTTCAGGTACTGACATGAAGGAAGACGTCTTGTAACAACTATCTCTATCTCTGTCTCACCACATTTCCCTGAAAATTCCTGGATTGGTCACTTGATTTGATTTGATATNACAGCCTGTGCCATTGCTTTACCACCCTCAGAGTACAGATAACACACACAATACCACTCACTAATCTCTCACTGAGATTCCTGGATATTATGCAGACCGGTGACTTCCTTTCGTAACCTGGCCACTTGTTTGAAAATTACATCCAGCTGGGCACACCTGCATCCCTACACCCACCCCTGCCCTCAGGCCCTAAGGAGACTTCCAGACTTTGCAATTCCTGCCGATGAGAGTCTGGGCTGTCCTTTTGTTCTTTGGGAGGTTGATTTGGTTGTTTTTAGTGCTATTGCTCCTAGCTTCTGTTCTTGGCGCCATCGCATAGTTCATACTTACTGCTCAACATATCACTTATTTCCCTCTTGCCGTACTAACTGAGATAAAAAATGTGTTTTTCTTTTAAAGAGATCCCCAAGAAAACATTCTTGAAGGTCCATAAAACTGGTGTGAGTTCTTCCTCCTCTAATGCAATTCAAGTATCATAAAAAGAACTGCAAAACTCTTCAGTTGAAATTGTCTTCAAGGTCTTGATTAGAATGTAATGGAACTGAACTTCATTAGTGCTATCTTAACAAGAGGTCAAACAATTCAGTCATTACAGGTGGAAAAGCCAAATGCAAGGCTTTGGTCTGTTCCATCCTGATAATTTCCTGCAGCATGCAAGTGTTCAGTCCCATCTGCAGTTTGCATACAACTTCGTCCAGATAAGGAGCCATCGTCACTTCTTCATAGGGGAGACTGCCACACAGCCAAAGGGGCTCACAGACAGGACAGTCCTCCTAGTAATTGACTAAATATTTTGTCCCCTATTTTCCCTTGGAATTGGTATCTAGTATTGTGATCATAATTAGTAAGTTGTTTTTTGTTTGTTTTTGGTTTTTTTTTTAATTGTTTTGCTAAAAAAGCGGATGCTTTCAGAAAGCTAAGTATTCTAGGAATTTGTTTTCTTGGAAGGTCAAGTTGGTGGCAAGGACAGTGTTTCTGGACTCTTCAGTGTATTTGTGGGGCTAGTTTTCAGAGACAAAAAATAGTGCACTTTTTATGAACTACAGCATGAAATGAAACATATTTCTCCAAGTTAATAGTGAATTAACACATTTTTTACTTTAAATGAACAACTTCCTGACAAATTGCGTATGAAATATAGTAAAATAAGCATACCATATTTGCCTTTTAGCACCTGCACTGAAATACGAGAGTCATAGGTGCCTTGACTAGCTTTTGTATTGACACTACTGTGTGGCTTTTTTTTTTTGTCTCTTTCTCTTTGTTTAGTGGAGATTAACCTGACAAATGATTACTATGTAAGTGGAGGTGGCTTAGATACTGTATTCAAAGCAAGCAAGATCACTTTTCACTGGGGAAAATGCAATGCGTCATCGGACGGATCGGAGCATAGCTTCGAAGGTCAAAAATTTCCTCTTGAGGTAGAGTACAAAATAGATTTTGAGAATTTATCATTCTGCTGAAAGTAACATTGTTTACTAAACACCTTTGTTTAACACATAATTAAAGCTTACTTGTGAATTTAATCATCGCTTCAATCCAAATTAGTAATATTTAAATGATGTATTTGAGAGTAGCAGTGTAAGGCATTAGTCCATTGAGGATGTCTAAATGCATTTTCCTGTGTCTTCTGTGATGACACTAGGATTTGGTCTTGCTAATCTGACAGAGTTTGAACCCCCACAAGTTTGGTCCATCTTGTCCCCCAGTAGTGGAGTATTTAAGATGGGAATTGATGTTTCAAAGCTGGGGCTTCACTGAGAGCCAGGAGCTGCTCCACACTTCAGCCACTTTGGATTTCAGTGTTAGAGCAAAGCATTAGCACCAGTATTGTCCTGTTTTCTATGGAGAGCTGTGAAATAGGAGCTTTCCCTGGGAGGTGTGTTTTTTTTTTTTAACTCACAGCTATTTAAAGTTCTCACTCATACTCTACCTGTCCCTCCAAGACATCTAAGAGAAGGTTTACTTCAGCTACCATCAGATGAAAAGTCATTCTCAGCAGAAGACTGTCCTTTTCGTATCAGTGACCTGGTACTGAAGGTTTCCCAACTGCATCTGATGCTAGAGGGGATGGGATGCAACAAACCCAGTGTCCATGACAGCAACTGTGGGCACATAATCCTAGGTTATCTTTTATTACCAGAGTTTCTCTACGCTTACTTCAAGGCAGATGCAGGAGGGACACCCTGCTTTATTATTCGTGTTTTAGAGTTTATCTTATCTGAGTACTGTAGATTAGATATGCAGTATCAGCTAGCTGTCCAGACTTGCTGTGTTGCCCATGGAGAATGATGTGCTCCTTGAAAAGACGGTTCCTCCAGTCTTAATGATTTTCCAGTATAGAACTTTTTAGATAGGTAACAGTTGGTTAATTCTGTTCTGTATCTTTAGATAATTCATATAATATATATAACATATCCATGTATTTACACTAAGTTGGTTGGTTGAACATTTTTACTCAAAGGAGGAGTAAAAATAATTGTGTTGATTGTTTTTATATATGTAATATATGTTAATATATTTTTTTTTTTGCAGATGCAAATCTACTGCTATGATGCAGATCTGTTTACAGACTTCGAAGAGGCAATTAAAGGAAATGGAAAGTTAAGAGCGTTATCAATTTTGTTTGAGGTAAAAAAAATCTGTGTCATTATCAAGCTTTGAAACAGCAGATGTTCAAACTGAGTTTAAAGGGTTCCAATGTGTGATCTGTATTAAAAATTTACATATATTCTTCTAATTTATTTTCACAAAAAAGAAAATTTGCAAATATAACTGCACTACTTTAGGCTATGTGTAATTTTGGTGGTAAACTACAACCTTCAATTTTCTTTTCATGAAGACTGTGCTGTAAAAAATGCAATTTCTTTTTAACAGATTGGAGTAGAAGATAATCCGGATTATATTCCAATCATTAATGGAGTAGATAGTGTTAGTCGTTTTGGTAAGTCTGCAACCATGTTTTATTGATTAATGGTTAGACTAAATTCAATTTCAGCATAATTATGAAAGCTTAAAGGCACTGAGGATTGCAGTTCTCAAGAGAATGGATGCATAAATTTTGTTAGAAATAAGTCTTAATTTACTCCAAGACTGAATATTTGTAACAACAGTAGTAAGTGTAGATGAATAAATATAATTATTACAAAGAGCTTGCAACTTTTAATATCTTAAATGTAATGAAATGCCTGATTTATACCATGAATATTCTTAGGCCACATAACACCATAGACCATCCAAGATGTGCTTTATAAACACTGAACCTGAATATTAGTATTTTGTAGACTCAGTGTTTTTTTCAGTAGCTGCTATGTGAATATGAAATATTTCATTTGTATTAGATTTGTACTAGCATTATTTATTCTAGCATTATTTATACCCTCTGCTGATGCTGTTTTGGAGTTACTCACAGCTTTACCCCAAGCACATGGATCTCTGTTTCTAACTGTTTTGTAGTGGCTTCACAGAAGAATAAACCCAAATGATAAGTGTTCTGCATAGGGGTATTTTGTTGCTCCACAGATGGCCATGACCCTAACAAAATGGGCAGCATTGCCTCAGTTTTCCTACATGTAATGTTACTTGAGTTTTGTAAAGCACATTAGTGTCGATGAGGTGAAAGTGTTAAAGGCTATTAATGTCACTGTTCTTTAGAAGTTTCAAAAGCATGACACTAAAATTGGGATTGTTTATCTTCAGAAAGCAAATACTGTTCAATGAATATAACAGCGAGCAACTTTTGTAGATTGCAGAGACAGAGGAAGGAGGCATAAATCTGTTAGAATTTGCTATCTTTGTATGCCATCTTCTGTGAAACACAAAGGAAAGCGAGTAATACATCAAGACGGATATTGTGCTACAGCCTTGCATAGGAGCTATAAATTATCAGCAGAGATTCAAGATACAGACACTACATAGAATTTCAACAATGAGCAGAATATGGTTTTCTTGGTTAAAATGCAAATGAGCTCTGAAAATTCAGGTTACAAGGAAATCAAGTTGTTCGCCTTGAAGAAAAGCGCATAGCACACAATCTGTCCTTGCCTGCAATATATATGATCTGGCCTTGTCAGTCACGTTCGTACTATATGTATTTGAATCCCACTTGCTGAATTCCCACGCTGTGTAGAGGTGCCCTATTCCTTCCAGATGAACTCTCTCTTTTTCTTAAGTCTCCGTAGGTGTTTGATTTTAAAATCTTGGCTGTTTATTACATCCAAAGGCATTTTAAAATCCAAAATTGCAAAATATAAAGCAGCATTCATACTGTAAATGAGAAGCTTCATGTCCCCAGGCCCTACCTACCATAGGCTGACCATTCATTCTTACTGAAAGAAAAATGTATCAGCAAAACACATTATCAGATAACAGTGGTACCTACTGTCTAAAGGTGGTGAAGGTGTTGACAGGAGGAATGGAAGTGTTTTGTTTGGCATTTCTAAATGTTTCCCTTTCATCGTATGTGGATAAGAGAGGGGAATAGCTAGCTTTTAGATGTTAACTCTGTGGAATAGTCACTATCAAAAGCATCAATGATTTGTGATAAACTACTCGTGTAATTCACTGTGAAGACAAGGACAGGTCAGAAATCCACCTAGGACTAAAAGTAGTAGTCCACAAATTAACGCACAGTCTGAATATTTATTGAAGATTCACAAGTGAATATTTTCAAAAGGAAACCACTTAAAATCAGTCACTTTGGATTGAAATAAAATGTATGAGGATTTGCAGTACTCCAAGTTGTGAATAACAAGTATTGTTTTGGATAAAGAAGATCACTGATAATTGTCACAAACTGAAAAATTCTGTCAAGAGGAAATTGGTACCATTCCTGCTAATTTCTGATGCTGGACCCTACTGCCATATCAGCACAGATTTAGCTTTCCGTGGATGTACTCTGAGCAATGCGTCATGCTTGCTCCCAGCAGACAAGGTACCAGGTAAACTGCTGACCTGAGAGGAGTGATATTATTTTCAAAGAACAATAAACAGAAAGATCACATTCTCCTGGAGATGGTCTCTGCATCCTTCTCTGCTTTGTGTGAAGCTGTTATGGTCTCTGTTTTAAAACTCCCATATCTAGTGAATCTCTGGTAATGCAGCTCTCAGATTTGTCACAATTCCACTGGCAGAGATTTTCTGCAGAAGTTGAGGTCCTATGAGAAACTCAACAACTTCACCAAATTGAGGGAGAGTTTGAAGTCAGGTGGTGAGATCAACTAGAAAGACAATGTTTTTTCACACACACAAACAATCACAGAATTGTAGGGTTCAAAGGGACTTCTAGAGATCATGGATTCTCTGAAGTTCGTGAGTGGGACAAAAGTTTGGCATCTCAGACAATTACTAGTACAGTTAGTTGAGTAAGATTTTGTGAACAAATATACTAGTTGCTTTATTTGTTACTGGAGAAACCCATTCTACTTCCCCAAATGAACAAAAAATTTATTGAACAATATTCAATCTAAATAGAAAAGATGCAGCAACTTGTTCTTATGCTACGCTCTCTGAAAATCAGATTCCAAATAGCCTCAAAATTAGCAAGGTTCCATAATAGTAACTCCTTGGGATAGTGTGATTTCTATGTATTCATTACTATTTTATTATAAAAAATGTTTGTTTTTTACTTTTTTTTTTTCAGGAAAACAGGCTGCCTTAGAGCCATTTGTTTTGCTGAACCTTTTACCAAATGCAACGGACAAATATTACACTTACAATGGGTCTTTATCAACTCCTCCCTGCTTGGAAACAGTTGAATGGATTGTGTTTAAAGATACCGTTAGTATTTCTGAGCACCAGGTAATTCATTAAATGTATTAAAATGAAACAATTATGCATCATAACAGTGAAAATCAGTACTATGTGTGTGGTAAAAGCTCTTGCTATTCATTACCAGCCCAATAGTCTGGCTTTTTTTTTTCTTCTTGTCTAGTTTTAAGTTTTTCATACAATCATCAAATGTAGTCCCTCCAACGTGTCTGGACTTCTGGTCCAGAGAGAAAAGAAAATGCTTCTTTGGCATTCCCCTGTCCAAACAGTAGACAGAGAGTAGCTCCACCAGCAGAATGTTTGAGAAGTGCAGGTGGATTAAACCAGTAGATAGACTAACAAAATTTCAGTGCCACCTGAGAGAACTCAACAGGGAGAATTTCCCAGTGCATTTTTCCAGGGTTTTTTTTTTTTTCTTCCTTTTTTCGTTTTTTGCCTGTTAGCAGAATCTAATTGATTTGTTATGACTTCTGACTTAATTTTTTATTACCTCTTCTAGTTAACAGTATTCTGTGAAGTCCTTACAATGCAGCAGTCTGGCTATGTGATGCTGATGGACTATTTGCTAAACAACTTTAGAGAACAACAATATAAGTTCTTTGGGCAAGTGTTTTCCTCTTACACTGGACAAGAAGAAATTCATGAAGCAGGTATTTACTGAATAGTCACTACTCTTTTCATGGATTGAAAGATGATTTTTTCAGTAAGGGAGTCATCCTAGTATGAAAACACTCATTTTAAATTGTGTGAAAAGTAGCACAGTGTATTATTATTCATAAATCTATCACTTCAAAAAAGAGAAAGAAAAAAAAGAAAACTGGCAATCATAAAACATGTCATATTAAATGGAGTGGAAAATTAAATGCTTGTCTCGACCAAACGTTCAGTGAAGATCACGTAAATTCAAGCTTTCTTGCACTGCCCTTTTAATGTGTTTCAGACCTAAACAAAGCTGCCTTTTCACAAGCTGCAAGAGGATGTTGTTTTACAAACCCATTTGGTTCTTAGTTGTATAACGTGCATGCCTTTTCGATAGAATGTGACATCACCAAATTCATTTCATGTAGGCTGCTGGGAAAGTAATAGATGGAGTGAATCCCAACAGCCAGATTCTGGTTTTTGTTTTACCTAAAACCTCGGGGAAGCCTGTGAAAGTTATGTGACCAGGACGACGTATGGAAGTATATGATTTTTGTGCTCATGAGTCCAGAAAAAAAAATCACCATTTATTTCTGCACTGCATCAAAAGTAGATTCTGGGAATTGATATTTTGTCTGTGAGTGTAATAACCATTCAGATAAGGAGAGAATGCCCAACCTAAAGATATTAGGATCCTTTTTTGCATTGAGTTAGACTGTTAAAAACTGGAAGGCTGTTCAACTTCACTTAATGATAAACTGCTAAGCAATGCATCCCAAATTCCTGTGTGTAGTTAAAATTTCATATTTAGAATTTCAGGAGTGCAGAATTTTGCTTTTGCTATCATTCCAGTTTCAGAGTAGGTTAACAAGCTTATTCCATTGATTTGTAGATTTGTTTAACACAGAACAAAGGGGTTTCAATCTACAACTTTAAGTAACAAGTGTCTTGCACTTTTATCACTGTTCGTTGTGGCAACAAACACATGCAGTATTTATTCCAAACTATGATTCAAAGTAGCTAACAGTGGATTAAAAATTCTAGTTTGACTGTAGACATGGGAGGACCAAAAGAAATCTCCAAAAATTTCAGGTCTCCCTGAAATATATATGTCACATTACTGTTAACATTAATATACACTACATAAATGCAACATCAAGTGTATATATATATACATCTTTATATATACACACACTCATACATCTAGACAAAGAGACAATTATAGATTTTTTTTTTTAACGTAAAATATTAGGGAATCATTGTTCTTTTCACCTGCCTTTTGATAGGGGTTAAATTACAATCTTAGAAACTATTAAATTTACGTGCTGAGATGTGAAGACTACAGTGTGAACACTTCCAGGAGAAAATAGGCTTATGAATTCTTTATTCAAGTCTTTAGTCTTTGGTCAACAACAACGACAAATCTTTGATAAATGTTTGGACAACTCACAGGAAATGTGAAGTAACTGTTGAAACAAGTTAGTTTCAAGTAGCTACATGAAAAATGATTTTGAGATTATAAATGGTAGTATTCCAGTTTTCTCCTGTTGAATGCAGTGTAGACTTTCACTAGGCAGTAGAAGTATGTGTGTGATTTATTGCTGTTATTACTTCATTTATTTCTCAAATAGAGCTACATTTCCTTAGATGGGCTAAAAGCATCTCTCTAATTGAGTTATGGAACTAGTTTCAGCAATGTTTTCCGAAGTTTTCAGAGTTTCAGTCTCAACATTATTGGTGAGGAAATGGAAGATGCTTTGTTGCCCAGGGCTGCATAGTGATGCATATCTGATAGTTACATATACATATATGTATGCATATATTTAAGAAGCAGTTTAAAACAGCTAGTCCTTACAGCCACCTTGAGGTCTCAACTCAAAAACCTTCCTGAAATTTTAGTGCTTTATCTCCACCATCTTCAGCTGGACTGGAAATCCATTTATAGTACAAATCATCTTTTTATATAAAACTTACAATCATAGTGGTAGATGGCAGATTCATTACATAACTTCTCATCTACTCTGCTCTTTTATTAATGCTCTGTAAGTGTAGAAATATAATTCTTGTTAATCTTCCTGTATTTAATAAGCATATAAAAAACAGTGAGTTCTTAAAATTCAACACTGATGATAAATATTTTTAAAGACTGTTTGTTACCCTGTTCACTAGCTTTCCCATTGCAAAATACAACTGTAAAATTCAACAGTTATTTTCAGTAAACTCTCATGCAAGAACAAGGGTAAGAATTCTTGCCCTTAACATTGCACAAACCACAGACTATATAAATGAACTGTAACCACTGTTAGATTCTCTAAACACGTTTCCTTTTGCTCATGACACTTTCTACTGACTTATCTACTCTGTCGCTCCACCTCCACCATATAGTCAGAGCAGGCTAGAAGTAGAATGAACTGGGAAATAACTACTTCTTATTACACTCTGTAATGTGGAATCTAGAAAGTCATTGTTGTCTTATCTAACTGCAGTGATGCCATAACTGAAAATCTGGTTTTGAATGAAAATATATATATATTAATTAATTAAATTGAATCCAGATTCAACTTAAAGCAAATGTAAACAGCAGATATAGAGTAAAAAAAAGAAAAGGCGTTCAATGATATCTCAGAGCTACTCTGTGTCAAACTCAGGGAAAGATAAAATCCAGGAATATTTTTTTTTACTTATATTTGAATAAGTCAAATTTGATCAACTCATGTACAGCACAGACTTTATGATGATGATGCTTATGTATTCCATCTTCCTTGATGATGCAATTCAGATGACACGAAAAACTTCCAAGCTGGATGGATTGTGTTTTATTCTACAGAACAGACAAAGATAGGTACATTACAGTATGATATTCAAAACCAGCATCTGAATACTCATCTATGGAAAAGAGAGAGCTGAATTCAAGCTCAGCAGAGCCTTGAGTAGGTCTTCAACTTCTCATGAATTGTATTTTGCTGTTTTGAGACAATATCTGTGACTTCAGACAGAAAGAACTTCATTTCTTGTAGTCCCTTTGCCCAGATTTTTGCAAACCTAATGTCAGAGCAGAAGTCCTTAATTAGAGACGTTGAGACATGACCTCCTGGATTTTCCAAAGGTCTTGAGAGGCAACATGAATGAAGACAAGAGCAAAGCACAGGCAGGGTGACAGATGAAAATCTGAAGAAGGGAACAAAACAACAGCTTGGGAAGGACTCAGAGTATAATAAAGTGCAGACAGCTATTGAGTAGGAATATTGTTGGTTGCTGCCCAGGGGAACCAGACTAAGCATCAAAAGAATGAAAACAACAGGGGGAAGAATTTCCATTTCCTTGGAAAAATATATTTGGAAGAGCAACATGGAGAGGAAAACAGAGTAAAAGTGAAAGAAATATTGGAGACACCAACCGTCCAGCTTTAAGTGTTTTATAATAATTAGCTTGAGCATAGTCAAAGATTTCAGAACCAGATTCACTTTGGTGAGCAGAAGAGGAAGGGAGGAAAAGAGATGATAGAGAAAAGTTTGCAATGTGAGTTTGGACCAAGGAAAAGCTTGGCAGGTATACTACGAAAAAGTACTTGGAGAGTTATTTTAAATACATAGCAAAATAAAGTAGCTGTCTGATTTATTAAAAACAATGAATAAATAAGTAGAATTTTAAAAAATTGTCTTATACTATTACTAATTACATATTATATGTAATGCTCGGAATTGAGAAGGGAATCATTTTTACTGGTCTAATGATTTCCTTATGCCCTCTAGTGGATATGAACTGGGAGGACAAGTTTTAGTAATCGAAGGGAATGTATACAACTTGATTATTTGTTTGTTTGTTTGTTTGTTTGTTTGTTTGTTTGTTTAGTTTGCTCTTTGTTTACTTCAGTTAGGAGTGTTCAGTGAAATGAATAAAATGATATGTCAAATAAGTAGTGCAATAGATTCAGAGCCTGACAAGCTGTACAGTTTGAACTCAGTTACGCAGACCAACACTTCTTTTATTAGCACACACACAAAAATCCCTTATCTTCCATTAAATGAGTCAAACCAGAGTTAGCAGCACTTCCAAACCGGAAGTGGACTGGAAACAGTTCGTTTTTCAAAATACTGAGTATTGAATGCCCTCTAGTGTTCGAGTGGCAAATTGCAAAGCTAATGGAATACCTGTTTAAATTGTGATATTGTCGGCTAAAAAACTTTGTAGTGTCATGATGTTTGCTTCCTTTACGGGAATTCCAAAGAATCTACAACTCTTGCTCTCTTAATTAGCTTGGTTTCAACATTTTCTTAGACTTGAAAAATGTTTTCTGCTTTATTCCTTCAAATAGGCAATGACTTTTGCACAATTACTTGTACAAAAGTTAAAACTTTGCAATATCCATACAGACATCTTAATATGTAATATTTAATTAAATGGTAATTTTCATGTACGCTGATCAGTAATTTTGACTTGTCTAATAAGCAAAATATAGCAATAGAGATAAGGTAATAAATGAAACAACAGATTGAATAATAATCCTTTTCAGTGCATATAAAAGCAAATAGAAATAATAATAATAATAATGAAAACAGTATGTATATGCCCAAATATAGGAAATACCCAAAAACTAAGAAAAAGGCAGGAATCTCATCTCAGCATTTCAACCACAGTCCTTAGCATCTTCAGTTTCAAACATGTAAGAGGAGGGATTCATAACAGTAAATGTCATTCCAATACACCAGCTCATATCTAGCTGCTGTGGTCTCCACTTGGGAACCAAAAATGAGAGAAGATTTTTGACATTCATCATTTCTATGTCTGACACCAGCAGAGATGATGAGAGCAAGGAAGGAAGGGAAATCAGCCTAAACTCAGAGCAGCCATGAATGATTCATCTGTATATTGTTTTGATTTATTTGTTCCTGTATCACAATCTATCAGTCATTTTTCAGTGACCTTCAGATAAATAATTTACATTTTCTGCTGGTGCAGTTTATTCACAGAGGTTAATCTACCTTGACCTTGTATATTACTTTCAAGGTAACACAGGTGTCTGGGTGACTTAAATAACAAATGACAGTCTCAGTGCATTTCTAGCACACTGGTAATCTGTATATCTAGAAATGTGTTGAAAGATTCAGCTTACTTGAATAAGATGAAATGTAGTGTAGGGGAAAAACTGGAAGACATGCGAAAGTAGCTGCCAGACCAGAGTTTGCCTGGAGTGTGAGGTTCAGGCTTACCAAGAACGTGTGCATGAGTGGGGTTAGGAACTGCAATGAGCTGCAATATCCAGAGCAATGCTTAGGACATGATCATAGGAGTAGGCTGGTCAGGTCTGGAGAACATTCTCACTTTGCCAAGCTTAATCTGCCTCTTGCCTTTTTCTCCCCACTTCTTTCAACTTCCCTCTTGGAAGTCATTGCTACCTACATATGTTTTTAAAGCTAAATGAAGGCAAAGGTTCTGATTGGAAGATGGAGTGAAAGGGCAAGAGATTTGGAGCAGACTCAGACTCGCTGGTCTGCATTGCATCTACATAAACTTTTGGTGCCTCTTACTGGACTTTTTCAGTAGATGTTTAGATGGTGAAATGTAGTCAAGTGAAATTACTACCAGCTAATCTTGTACATTCCTATTCCTCCCTATTTGCCTTTTGTCTCTTCTATTAAACGATTTGAAATTCAAGTATGATACATTTACCTTTGATCTTTAAAAAGAATCTGTTAAATATTGTGATCTAGTGTAGCTGGCAGGAGAGTATGCAGCTCTTAGAAAGCTACTAGGAACTGGATACAAATCTTTCTCAAAATACAGTATTAAAAAGAGGGGGAAAGAGATCACAAATTAACTTGCATTTGCTTAATTAGTGTTAGTACTCTATGTCTTCTGATAATGCATGCAGTCTGAGATAATTTAGTAGAAAGCTGAAAATGAGGCACATTAAAGACTTCCACTAATTTTGGTGGGAGGTGTATCAAGATCTTTCGAGTAATTTCTACCATTTAATAAATATCATGTTCTTTATTGTCCTTCCAGTTTGCAGCTCAGAACCTGAAAATGTCCAATCTGATCCAAAGAATTATACCAGTCTTCTTGTTACATGGGAAAGACCTCGTGTTGTGTATGATACCATGATTGAGAAGTTTGCTGTCTTTTATCAACAGTTGGATGGAGAAGACCAGACTAAGCATGAGTTTCTGACAGATGGGTATCAGGACTTGGTAACTGTGAACTCTTCAAGTTTAATTCAAAGCAGTGATGGCAAAGCACTCATTATTTACCCTAAGGGTTTAGGTAGCTGGGAGCTAATTTAATAAAAAATCACTTATTTGGCTGCAGCTCACAAAATCTGTGCTTCTCTCTTGGGCTCTGAAGCTACAGAGACAATTAAAAACAGAAAAAAAAAGAAAAGCCTCTTTTGGCCACAGGCAGAGAAATTTCTTGGAGCTCTGTTCTGATTTGCCTGTAGTATTCCCAAAAGTATATGACCATGTCAAGCTCAGAGCTCCTTAACCATAAACCCCTTAGTCAATTAATATTGATCTGTACTTCATTGCTCCCTGTTCCGCAAAGAATTACCTACGCAAGCAGCTAATTAGATTCAGTACAATTATACTACTATAAGTATTAAGTTACTGATTTACTGCTTTGTGGTATTTCACTAATGTGATCTGTTCTCATTAGCCTCTTCAAATATTCATAAGTTTATCAGTGGTAATGCTACCTAAACTAGTATTCTTCGTTAAACAAGTGTGCACTTTGGTATTCTCCATTTAAAAGTTCACGATTTTTTTAAGTTGCCTGAAAAGCATTTTTGAAAGTAAAATGTGAGGAGTGTATGTTAGAGTTGTAGGACAAAAGGAGCTTTGTGATTCGTATGAGAAATGTGTTATGAAAATATTGTAACATTTCCAAGTATTTGATACATATTTGCAAGTAAATGATTGAACATGGTTTTTCTTTTAGGGAGCTATTCTAAATAATCTGCTGCCCAATACGAGTTATGTTCTTCAGATAGTTGCTGTTTGCTCTAATGGTCTTTACGGAAAATACAGTGACCAAGTCATTGTTGATATGCCTTTAGAGGACCAAGGTAAGTGTTCTTCTGACACAAGCGATCACTTTTAGCTGAAAATCTTTATTTAGAGAAGTAGTTTATTTGCAAACCAGTATAATGTGCGACTCTCAAAATATGCTAAAATGAAATTTAAAAATCCCTGCAGTTAACCTTCAGCTTGTTCTTTGCTACTGATATTTTATCATGATATAATTCTCCATTCCTTGTAAACATTACCTACAAAAGATTGCATGTTAATGTTGTTAACTAAAAATATTTTGAAAAACACCTACCTCATTTCAAATCTCACAAGTGTATTTTTTAGGAATATAACATAGGGAAATAAAACCGTGTTTGGTATTATTTCCCTATGGTTCAAGCATCCTCCCAACTCCCCAAATTAATCCTCCACATTGCCAAAATGTTAAGGAAACAAGAGATGCAAAGCCAACGTCTGACTTACAAACGTGTATCAATTTACTTTGAAATTGGATTGCTTATGTTTACTTGGAGTTTGATTTCAAAGCACTTGCGGTGATGGAATTCCCTTGCTTCTTAATGTTGCCTCGCGAAAAAATCAAAAGACCTAACAACCAAATCTCACTGATTGCACAGCCAGATTCACCTCTTCCGCCTGCTGGTAAATACGAAATAATGTGACACTGTAGCATGGAGCTTGACCTTGTCCTTCATAGTTTCTTACACTCTGTGGAAGTTTTGGCATAAAACCCTGTTCTCATCAAAGTTAGTGGAAGCTGTGTATTGAATTAGGAACCCTGTAGTTAATCATAGGATTGAAACAGAACACTTTTTTTCTTTTTCTTTTTTAATCTGAGGACTCAAGCTATGGTTGTTTATGTGTGGATTGTGTACATTTGATTTTATGTGTGGTTAAATCAGTTTAGCTACAGTCCTTAGCAATACTTGTTTTTACTGTACTTGGGAAACAGGTTAGTTTCTCATTTCAAGGGAACCACGTTCCTATACAGCAAAAAGGAGGATGGTTCTTGATGACCTCTCCTGCATCAATTGAGAGTTAACAGTGATAAAAGGCATAAAATAGCATAATACTGTCTGAAGGAGGGGGAGGCAGATATAGTACATACAATCTTTCAGTAAACACTTACCGTGTCTCTCAAACACATATTTTTTGCAGTCTTATGCTAATACCTATGAGAATTTCTTTGTTTATCTTCAGTTTTTCCAAATCCACAACAAATTTCTGACGTTTCACTTTCCTATTTAACTTTTATCTCCCTCTTAACCCCTAGATCTCTCCACTTGCTTTCCAAAATTTGCTTACTTCGTTTGAAAATTTTTCTGAGATGAGATTGCGTTCACACACCTCCTCATCCATTTCGGCATGGAGTGACAAATAAACAGCTCAGTGCTGTCCTTATTAAACAACAGCAAAGCCAACAAGTGCAGATAGCACAGTGCTGCTATCAATGCTTCTGAAGCTTAGGAAATAGCAAAAATAAAATAATTTATTAAAAAAACAAACAAACAAGAACATTGAATACCACCACTGCTGCATCCCTTCTATCAGATCTGGTTGCATATCACCCTGCTGTCTGCCATGACTTCCATTGGAGGGAAAGGTGCATGCAGGAGCAGGCAGGGGATGGAGCTGGGCCTAGGGGAGCACAACCAATCACAGCACAACACATGTGGGATGCAGGCAGAGCTGCCAGGACCAAACCCAGGGAAGGACTTATGCACGTCTGGTGGCTTGCAGGTGCCCAGCAGCAGATGTGAACTCTGCAGCTGTGCTGTGCTACTGCTGAGGGCAGCAGTGGGTTTGAATTCATGTCAGGAAAAAGAAGTCAATGCCTCCCTTTGGGAACACATCCTAGAAAACTGCAGACATTTCTCTTGAGATTTGTGTTATCTGATAAGAAAAGTTGGGGCAGAAAATGTTATATTTAGCAGTTCTGAGTGCAAGTCTGATGTTCTCCTGCCTGTAAAAATGCATTTTACACTGATTTACTTTTAATGAAAGAAAAGACAAAATAAGGCACAGGGATACCAAGGAGAAATAATAATGTAAGGATGTACCTATCTGCAGTGTGAGCAGGTTAATGTAACTGTGGAAATTGTATTTATATGCTTTCTTCTAAGTAAGCATTTAAGTGTCTTCATAATGTGGCAATGAAGCAAATTAACTTCTGAAAGTATATTCTGTTCCCAAGTTTTCTTTTTGTTTTCTTTAAAAAGAAAAAAAAAATGCCTTGTGAAGAGGAGAGTTAAGCACACTGCATATCAAAAGTATGTCAACTGTACACAACTTTTTTTTTTTTTCAGATTTCAGACAGCTCTGAAAATCTGTAGTGTTTTTGGGTCTAAGTTGTTTCCTTTAGTTTGTCAAGAGATTCAAAATGGAGAGAGAATATTTCAGATCAAATGAATTCTTCCAAGGATATTTCAACTTAAAAAAAAAATAGACATAGAAGAGGAGAGGTTTAACATGAAAAAATGAATTTTCTATGTGTTTCAGAAAAGCTGTTTCTTTGGGATGCTTTCTGTCTGACACTGACAGAAAGTTGTTAAAGTGCTGTGTGTTTAGTTCAGCACTTCCACGGTGGTGTATCTGAAAGCACTGGTTGAAGAAGGTTCAGGGAAGATTCCTTCCATATAATCAGTGTGATTGGTGGGAATGTATATTGCTCTACAAATACATTTTATAAATACTGTCTTAGATCTGGATATAATTTCAAAATTAAAAAAGAAGGCAGAAAAAACTTCCATTCATTTCTAATATTAATGTTTCTTTACATACTTATTTTTACTAATTATTTACATCTGAATTAACCACTGCAAATTTTGCAAATATTTTCATATTTAATATTGCAAATATGAAACAATAGAGATATGAAAATGTAAATATCTAATGAGAAAGATTTGTTCAGAGCTACTTGATTACAACTATAATATCAAATTGGTTTTGTGATCTGCTTTATAGATCTTGAGGCAAAAGGGGATTTCTTGGAGCTCCTGCTTGTGAATTTATGAAAGAAAAGTTATCTTCACCATGAAGACGTGAAATAAAATTGACTCACATAAAGCATAAGCTAAAAGTTTCATATTCAAGACTTACTCTGAGTAAGCCAGTTTAATTAAGATGAAATTCACTGCGGTCACCTCCAGACCAATTAATCTTCACATTAAAAATTAAAGTGGGGCATGTGAGCCCTTTTTCTGGGAATAATTCAGCCCTTGAAGTGGCCACTCTTAAAGAGGGAAGTTTCAGTACCCTCTGCAACACAAATCTGCTGTTCAGAAAACTCAGGACCACTATTTTAGCCTTTTCCATTTGAGATGAGGGAAGGGGAAGGCATTTCTCATGCTTTATCCCCACCCTGTGTGGTCCTCAGCCAAGGTATAAATCTCCTGGCCATGGCTTCTGTCCCCCATGCTGATTTGTGAAATCGTTCTGGTTTGTGGAAGCCTCAGGATCTCTGATATGACATCACACAGGTGATCATATTTGAGACTTCTACATTTTGATTTTTTTTACCTGAACAGTTGTTTTTTTTTACCTGAAATGCAGCAGCATTTCAGCTTGTGGTGCAGTGTGTGTGCACATGATTTTTTTCCAATTAGTTTCCAATTATTGATAGTTGGTGAATGCTCTACCTGAAACAGCAATCCAGTCTCCACTGAAAACGGAGTGAATTGGTAGATAGTGTGTTAGTCAACTTTGATGAAAGCCCAACTTTCATTTACCAGTTTTTCATTTGGTATTAGAACTGTATTTTCATTATCTGAATGTGTGCCTTGACTCTCTAAGTAACTTGTGTACAGCTCTAGAAGTTCTGCAGTAGTTTGTTGTGTCATTAATACCAGTGATACTTACATGCTTTTACTGACACAAGGCATGAAAATAAGAATATAGCTCTCTTCTCATCTTGCAGTGTAGAGACATTGGTTGATTTTTATCAAAATCATTCTGCGATATGGCTCTCAAACACAGATCATAGTGTCTGTGATGATTTGTAAGGGTCTAACTGTGCTATTTTGTTGTAACTTGTCTTTGTGAGTAATTTTTGTCCTAAAAGAACCACTAAGCATATCACAAATGTTTCGCTTAAAGGATGTTTTTTATCTAATTTTATATGATATAAATATGCACATCAGAAAACCCTCCAAAAGAAAAGGAACAGGATTTACTTTTTTTATTCTTTCAGTAGATTTTATTGCATAAGACAGTACAGAATTGAAAAGAATTTATGGTGTGCCTATTATTCTACAGCTGCAAATCAGATTACTTTAAGAGATTTTTTAAAGATTTGCATTGAATTTAAACGTAGGGAGTTTTGGTTTTTTGTCTTTGTTTTGTCCTTTCTTCGTCTGTCATTAAAATGCACTATTATGTGAAAAGATAACTTCAAAACTTTCTAACTAATGATTTAACTATTTAAAATGTAAAGCTCCAGAATAAGCAATATGTGGTTTCAGAAGAAATAAACAAGCTTGTTTATCAACCTACATCAATGGGTTTTTTTTGGGGGGGGGTGGTTATTCTGATCAGTAGGTGGATGTTAACATATTCGTATAAAATGCTGTCCAATAAAAATCACAGCAACAGAGTTAACAGAACTTCAATAGGTTTGTGTCTCTAAGGCTTTGACAAATACATTTTTGTAACCAACCCAAATTAAAATGTCTTGGTAAAATGGCTGACTTTATTTTTCTGTAACTGTATGCGTGTGTGTACATATACATATATATATATATAAATACCTCTCTGTAAGAGTCAAGAGTGAGAAACCTGAGTTTCTTGCAGAGGTGCACATAGCTTATTGTATAATATAGTACAATCAAGTTTTATTTTTCTGATGAAGTCTGATTAAAGCTCCACTCAAGACTAGTGACCATAGAATGAATAGATAGCATTTTGCTGTATTATTCTTCTTTTTCGGAGAAGTTTTTTAAGTTCATTATATATGGTATGGGTCTAAATTAATGTCTTATGATGTTTGATTTCTATCATTGAGAAGCCAGGGAATATCATTATCTCCTCCTCCACCCCTTCCTCCCCTCCCCTCCTCTCCCCTCCTTGCCCCGGAGCCTCCTAGGCTTCCAGGAGTCAGAGGTAAGATCATTTTTCTCTTATCTCATTAATAAAAGGTTATTTCATTACCAATTACCAAATGCTTGGTAATTTATAAAAGTTAGTTACAAAAGAACAATTTATGAAATTTTTTCTGCAGGTTCAGTCAAAACATTTTTATGTACTTGAATCTATAGAAAAAACTGAGCATGTGATAAATTTTGCCTAACTGAACGTTGCATATAGTACATGTCTCAATGTTTTTGGAAACACAGATGTGGACAGACCGTACAGAATACAAATTAAGACCCTGTCTGGCTTTGCAGAAATGAGAAGGGTAGAAATGACATATTTATACTTGTGTATGGAGACATCCACATTTAGGAATCATTGAGGGGACACAGGTATGCAATTCTGTAGGACTCTACTGTTAAAATCACTTTCCAGGGTAAGAGACTGGTATTTCCACAGTGCAAATTAGCTTCAGAATACATGTTAGCACTGATAAATAAGCAGGGCACTACAGCATTGCTTAGGACAAATTCTAAGTAAGATCCAGAGTGGGACTGTGCTTTCNTTATTCTGATCAGTAGGTGGATGTTAACATATTCGTATAAAATGCTGTCCAATAAAAATCACAGCAACAGAGTTAACAGAACTTCAATAGGTTTGTGTCTCTAAGGCTTTGACAAATACATTTTTGTAACCAACCCAAATTAAAATGTCTTGGTAAAATGGCTGACTTTATTTTTCTGTAACTGTATGCGTGTGTGTACATATATATATATATATATATATAAATACCTCTCTGTAAGAGTCAAGAGTGAGAAACCTGAGTTTCTTGCAGAGGTGCACATAGCTTATTGTATAATATAGTACAATCAAGTTTTATTTTTCTGATGAAGTCTGATTAAAGCTCCACTCAAGACTAGTGACCATAGAATGAATAGATAGCATTTTGCTGTATTATTCTTCTTTTTCGGAGAAGTTTTTTAAGTTCATTATATATGGTATGGGTCTAAATTAATGTCTTATGATGTTTGATTTCTATCATTGAGAAGCCAGGGAATATCATTATCTCCTCCTCCACCCCTTCCTCCCCTCCCCTCCTCTCCCCTCCTTGCCCCGGAGCCTCCTAGGCTTCCAGGAGTCAGAGGTAAGATCATTTTTCTCTTATCTCATTAATAAAAGGTTATTTCATTACCAATTACCAAATGCTTGGTAATTTATAAAAGTTAGTTACAAAAGAACAATTTATGAAATTTTTTCTGCAGGTTCAGTCAAAACATTTTTATGTACTTGAATCTATAGAAAAAACTGAGCATGTGATAAATTTTGCCTAACTGAACGTTGCATATAGTACATGTCTCAATGTTTTTGGAAACACAGATGTGGACAAACCGTACAGAATACAAATTAAGACCCTGTCTGGCTTTTCAGAAATGAGAAGGGTAGAAATGACATATTTATACTTGTGTATGGAGACATCCACATTTAGGAATCATTGAGGGGACACAGGTATGCAATTCTGTAGGACTCTACTGTTAAAATCACTTTCCAGGGTAAGAGACTGGTATTTCCACAGTGCAAATTAGCTTCAGAATACATGTTAGCACTGATAAATAAGCAGGGCACTACAGCATTGCTTAGGACAAATTCTAAGTAAGATCCAGAGTGGGACTGTGCTTTCTGTGGCTAAAGAGAGCAGTGAAATTGAGTTAACACCATGGAAAGGTGTAAGGCCTCACCACTTGAGGTCATGCCAGTTCCCACCAGAGATTTGAAGGTTTCTCACAACCTGCTTTGAAGCCCCTCTTACTGACCACTGTCGCAATCACAGTACTGTGTTGGTCAAAGAGACAGTAAAAAGAAAATGATACACTACCTCTAAAGTTTGGAGAGAAAGGTTTTCACAAGTTCTTGCTTCTGCTACTTATTTATTGCTATTTATTTCTAAAAAATGAGAAAGACCTTAAATTTTAGTAGAGCACCCAGTACCTTGTTCTTATATCCAGATTTGTGGGATGTGATATGACTAGGTTCTGGTCCTTGCATTGAAACAAGTGGAGAATTAATTTGAAGAAGACCCTAAGCACTGGCTGTAAGAATGAGTGGGTCTCTTTGGCCTGCCCTGATAGAGGTAGACTCCAGCCTACTGTGTGCTGCACTGGCAGCTAACTCCAAACATGGGTGAACAAATGAGGAATTTTCTGTATGAAAATTATAGAATGGACCATTTTACATGAGTATGTTTGAAACTTTCAGGGTAAATGTAGAGAAATAGCTGATTCTCTGTCTTACTTTTTCTGTTTACTGTTTACTCTGCATTAAACTTTTATTTCTCATGGACAGTATTCTCATAAACTGTGGTTCTGTAGTGCAGATCCAACATGTGATGGAGTATCAAAATAGCACCAGTCAGAACTGTTGTAGCAGAAAGTCTCCTGTCTAAATGAGTACTGCTATCATTAAAGCTAGTGTTCGCTTGGCCACTTCTCCAAACACAATTCTATAAAATATTTTAGACTGAGACACAATAAATGTATTAATTAATCAACCGAGTCCTTGCAGAATTAACAATTCTGTGAATTTAAAATGCTCAGTGATATGGTTTGTATCTTTTTTTTATAGAGGCTGACCTCATTCCCGAACTGAATGAAACTGAAGATTATGAGGTATAGCATTAATTTCTTTTTGAAAAAACATTTCAAAGTGATACACACATTTCAACAAAATGAAATTGATATTCTGTGTGAATGTACAGAGCTCTGTCACCACTTGAATATATTAAATATGTATGCATATTTATGCATATACAACCTTCACTTTCAGCTCTAGAGATACCTCCCTACCTGAACAGTTCATGTGGCTAGATATACATGGAGAATTGAGGGAAATTACAGTATAGGACAAAATATTTTTGCAGATGGGACATCAATTTACTCTTACCTCTGAGTGAATTAACGGCTATCATTTCAAATCACAAAGTTCCAAAATTTTGAAGGATCAGTTACCCTTACATCTTAAATTCAAGTTAGAGATTAAGGATTACAATATAACTTTATTTCACAGCATTTGGGATGCTGGTTTTGGGGTTTTTTTTATATCTTCTGCAGAATTTGAATTTTATTTCTATTTTTGTTGACTTGATTTCTCACAACCCAGCAAGGAGAGAGATGAGATTTTTAACATGGATCAGTACAGATTTTACAACATGGATAGTTCCTTCAGTAAGACCTACACTGATAACAAGTTATCCCTCAGAAGAATTACTGTTTCAGTCTCTGACCACAGTATTCTCACTGTGTGTCGAGACCTCATTAGTTAAATGGAGAAATATCTTGTTCTTAACTTTCTACCTATTTATCTTCCCTTGTGTTTGTGGAAGCTAACCGGTTATATAGTTATTTCTCTATATTGATTAGAGTTATTACGTATTCAGATTATTATATTGTCTCTGTCAGGACAGTAGCTGAGCACTAGTGCATGTCAATTTAGTCAATAACAAAACAAAGATGATTTGAAGGTGCAGGTGTTGCCCTTCAGAAGGCAAGTTTTCAGAAACAAGGGGCTGTTCAGTGCTGCCTAGGTTTGAAGAAATGCAGTCTAGGCATATTTGTGCGTACACTTTAGGTATGTACCCCTTGAAATGGAACCCATATCTGAGAGTTATGTCTGAGGTCCCCTGTATGATGAGTACAGTAGGTGTTCCTGAAACAAAGGGACTTCTGTGTGAAGCACAGCTGTAGTCTGGTGATTAAGGCCTTCACTCTGGTAAGATTGGATAAAAGTTAAAGATTATTATTAACCGTGAATCCTTGTTAGTAACTTGTTCAGTCACACTTCATTTTGGGCACCAAGACTGTTGACTTTGCATTCATCTGTCTGCAGTGCCATGCTCACTTCAGTGCAGGAGAGGGTCATCAATTCAGCCTAAACTGCAGTGGAAACTAGTATTACCACTATTACTAGCACATGATCAAGCCATGTCTTAAAAAGAAAAACATTCTTGCATATAAATATTTTGCCAACAGTATTCACAAAGGCTGTCAGTTGTTTTGTCCTTTTTGTTTTTCTGCAACCAGATAAATATATTGCAGTTTTGGCTTTCATTTGTGTATGGTGTCTATAAACACTTTTAATTGTCTTCGGCTGTGATATTTTTTCAAAGGATGAAGCTGATGAAAAAGAAAAAGAGGTGGATGAAGAAATTGCAGTGATTCCTAGCACTGACAGTGCAATAAAACAAATTAAGAGGAAAGATTTCCAGGTGACTACATCCAGCTACGGTCAAGAAAACATGGGGACAAAACCTTATGAAGCTAGAATAAATAGGTACTTAACGAAAGAAGAACTGCCTGGTGAAGATGATGTTTTCAAAGCAGTTTATTATCCTACATCTCCACCTGTCAGTGAAATTTCTGAAGAAGATCATTTTTTGGAATCCCAAAAGATTACTGAAATTCCTCCTCAACATATTGACTCCACCAAAAGTATAGAGGAAGAATACATATACCTTTCTTCAGGCACTGAACCAACCAGGATAACTACTGCAGGCCATAGTGGTGAAGATTTCTTATTGTCTCCTTTTAAACCTGATCAGGAATCTGATGACTTTTGGAGTTCAATTCTCACCACTTCTTCAGCACATCTGGCTACAGAGGAGACCTCCCAAGAAGACATCCTTCCTTCAGGAAGCCCAGATATAAGCATGCATGATGTTCTTTACCAAGGCTCTGTTAAATATGTTTCAGAAGGTGCAGCGCCCTCAAGCTCTGATGAGCCTCCAAAGCATACGTCTTCCACTGATAGAAATGTGTGGTTTCACAATGCTACAGAGCTGACAACTCAGTCTCTTGGTGCACTGGATAGCAGTCAGTTGTCTCAGACCAGTTACACTGAGGCTTACGTAGAGGGATTAAAGCCAGCTACAGTGCCCTATTCCAGCAGCCCAGTGGTTTCACAGGACACGTCAGATGTGGATTTAGAATTGCCACATTATTCTACCTTTGCTTTCTCCTCTGCTGAATTATCACCTCACTCTCTCTCTTCAAGCTCTGGAGAATATGGTTCTGCTTCTGCTGCCAGTGAGGTACTCTCTCAGACAACTCAACCAGTCTATAATGGTGAGATACCTCTTCAACCTTCCTACAGTAGTGAAGTGTTTCCTCTAGTCACCCCTTTATTGTTTGACTCTCAGATGCTCGACACTACCCCTGCTACATCAGATAGTGATGTGACCTTGCATGCCACACCTGTATTTCCCAGTGTTGATGTGTCATTTGAACCCACCCTGTCTTCCTATGATGATGTACCTTTGCTTACATTTTCCTCTGCTTCCTCCAGTAGTAAAATGTTTCACCGTCTGTACACAGTTTCTCAAATGTTTCCACAAAGCGCTACTCCAGCTGTTGCAAGTGATAAGGTGTCCCTGCATGCTTCTTTGACGTTGGCAGAGGGTGATACATTAATACAACCAAGCCTTGCTCAATATGCTGATGTGGTGTCACATCAGACCACTCGTGCTGCTTCAGAGACACTGATGTTTGCTCTTAATAGAACTCACATATTTTCTGAAGTCGAACCATCCAGCAGTGATTTAAATGTGCATGTACTATCTACAGTGTCTGAACATCCTTATGCTTTGTCTAGTAATGTGGGCTCCCTCCAAAGCTTTACTGTTTCTTATGACTCTGCAGAATTTGTGCATGGTTCTGTTGACATATTTCATCAGGATCCTTTAATTAGCAGCTATAACAATGTACTGGTGCATAAACCTTCCTCTGTAATATCACAAGCTGATACTTTGCTGCAGCCTACACGCTCTCTATCTAGTGATATGGATTGGTCTGAAGCATACTCTGGTAGTGAGTCCCTTTTGCCCGATACAGACACTTTGACCGCACATAATGCTTCCTCTGATTCTGTAGATGAAATTGCATATGAATCATCTGGTTTTAGTGATGTTAATAAGATGCTTCAAAAAGGTGATGTTGTATATGGAGATGAGAAAGAACTGCAAATTTCTTCTTCTTTAAGCGAAATGGCTTCCAGTGCTGAAAGTAAAGTGATACCTGAACTTTCTACATCTGTTTCTAATCGTGATGTAATTAAGCAGACCACATCTCTGCAAGAAAGCCTACTTCCTGTTTCTAGCACAAAGGGAATCCTTCCAGTCTCTCTTGCTTTTCCCACTACTAAGGTATTTGATTATGATATTAGTAAACTCACAGAAAATCACCTTTCTGTTCAGCCTTTGCATGTTACATCTCCAGCCTCTGATGACACTTTGCTTAGCCCTATGCTTAGTGCAATCTCAGAACAAGCTGTCTCTGCCCCTGCTTATAGCAAAACGTTATCCTCGACTCAGCCGTACTTTTATGAGGCCTCAGCTACATTAAGTAATGAAGCTTTACTGCAGTCCTCCTTCCAGTCTTCTGGCGATGGCACTCTGCTTAACACAACCGCGGTTGTGCCGAGTGGTCCAATATTGGCTGAAAGCTCCAGGGTTCATAAAGATAGTTCTGCATTTGACCAAATATTGCATCAAATGGCACCAGGTTCTGCTACAAATGAAACTATGCTGCCTTCTGCATCTCTACCTTCCGTTGCTGATATGTTGTCAAACACTTTTAGTAAACCCACAGCGTCACTTCAAGGTTTATCTGTTTCTTATGCAAGTGAGGAGTATGTTTCATCCAGCTTGTTTAACAGTGAAGATGTTCAGCAGGTTATGCCTTCATTGTACAGTAGCGATGTTTCGTTCCAGCTGACCAGTTTAGAAAATACAAATGCCTTTCCCCCCCAAGCAGCAGATGCAGTAACAACTCCCTTCCTAACAGCTGATGCATTACCACATGTAGCTACTCCTCCAGACAGCCGTACCTCTGCAAATGTTTTTGAACGAAGTGAGGCTGCCAGTGTCTCTTCAAGTTCTCCATTTGATTTTGGTCCTGTTCAAATGCCCGCAGTGGTTTCTGATTCTGATGTGTCCATTCATCACACCCTTCCTTTACCAAG
This sequence comes from Odontophorus gujanensis, assembly GCA_013399175.1. NCBI lineage: Eukaryota > Metazoa > Chordata > Aves > Galliformes > Odontophoridae > Odontophorus > Odontophorus gujanensis. The sequence goes on from VXAB01013755.1 coordinate 642,657, forward strand.
TGCACATATTTCTGTTACAGCTGTTCCTCCCAAAAGTGAGAGCCCTGTAACTTTGAGTAGGTTACTCGTTCCTTCTAGAGAATCCTCTGGGTTGTCTCCCAGTGTCGTGTCCAGTACCGATTTGTGGCCTTCTGTAGTTGAGGATGACTACGATGAATATGATGATGGCTTCCCCATAAGTAACTGCATCTCATGCTCTTCCCGTAGAGAAGATCAGGATATGGTAGTAGAGGAACAAAATGCAGAGATAAACAATAACAAGGATCAGAGTAACCTAATCATAAGCTCACATTTTGAGAAGCCTGAAGAAGAAGAGAGAATTTCGACTGCTCCATCAGACAGTCAGATAAACCATGCCAAGGACAGACATAACTATACATCTGTACCATCTCTAACAGCGAGTGAGACTGAGAAGCACAACGACCTGACACTTTTGGAGAACCATATTCAAACTGCTAGTGTCCCATTGCAAAACACATCAGAGTCTAAGTCTTGGGCTGTTTTTACAAGTGATGAAGAAAGTGGTTCTGGCCAAGGTACCTCAGATAGCCTTAATGATAATGAGACGTCAACAGATTTCAGTTTTCCTGACCTTAATGAGAGAGACACTGAAGGGGCAGTTGAAGCAGGTAACTCAGAATTAACTCCTGGATCATCACAGTCATCAGTCTCATCTGTAACTAGCGATCACTCATCAGTATTCAACATCTCTGAGGCAGGTTAGTTACGGATAAGTCTAATGCATACCATGGAAAGCTGTGAGGGGTTTCTTTTGAGCTGTATGAGGTTTATCTGAAAATAACAGAAGGAGAAGAGGGCCAGTGGGGGTGAGCAAAGAGGCACTGGGGAACAGGGGTAAATGCTGAACAGATTGCCTTGTGAATGCCACTCCTGTCTACTTCAAACTGCACCTGAAGCTCTTCAGTAGGAAGATTTGTGTTTTGCTTTTGGATCGATGTGTACCATCAGATGAAGTCGGGTGGTGCACAGTCTAAAACCAGAATTTGTTTCAATGCTAATGGTTTAATTTCAGTTTTAAAGGAATAAGAGAAATGCAACTTATTTGTACAAGGACATCCCAGAGGAGACTATACCAGCGCAAATATACCTCCGAGATTCTGTTTTATAATTATGGCAGCACATTTTCTCCTTGTGTTTTATTTTGTATTTTCTAAGGTGTATTGAGCAAGGAAGAAGATGCTTCAGTTTGATTCTGATTCATCTTAATTTGCAAAAACATTCATCCTCATTCTTCTTGTTTATGCTGTCTTCAAATTTCAGTAAGATGCAGAGTTTTTTTGTGCTAGTTTTGCTTATTTCCAATATACCAGAGCTGTGTTCCCCTGTGCTTGTTTATATATATATATATGTATGTATGTATGTGTATATGTATATATATATATATATCCTAAGTCGGTGAGAGATTTTGTGAACTGTGATTCCAAAGATAAGGTCAGAAGGCACAACTGCACCTCACATAGATAAGAACCAGATAAAAATAACACATTGCCTTTATATTTAAAAATGTGTTGTGGAAACTTAAACTATTCAGGCAAGAAATTTGAATTTCTTCATGTTAGCATTTTGAAAACCCCAAAGTAAAATCAGAAAATATAACTGTTTCTGGGGAAAAAAAAAAAAGAAGAAGAAGAAAAGAAAAAAGAAAAGAAGAAGAGAAAACCCAAGCTAAATTTATATTTTTAAAAGCAAAAAGGTAAATTGAACTTAAGTATTCACAACATCTATAGAGGGCAGTATCATCCAACTAAATCAGTTTGGAATTGAGTTTAGGAAGCATGTGAAATTTTAGGCTGAATCCTATGAATACAGGGCAAAATGAAATGCAGTTTCACTGCTTATGAGTAACTGAATATGAAAAGGTGGCAAACTGTCACTATATAATTGGAGCTGGTAGAATGTGAAAAAATTGATAACAAATTTATATATATGTATATATGTAATGTCTTGAAATAAAGTAGAAAACATGCCAGAATTGTTATTAGTCCTAACAAATTAGGCACTCTAAAACTGAAACAAAACATGAATTAACTACGTAGGTAAGAGGTTATCTCACGGTTTAAAATGCAAAACATCTTTCTTGAAGAATCATAAGAAAAAAACAAACTCATACAACTAATGTAAATGAATGTTGCCATTAAAGATTTACAGTTGACATGATACGTGTCATTTTAGATAACAATGAACTTGAACTGTTACTTCAGTAAAGTGCTTCAAAAAAAGATTTTACATGTCTGGAGAAGTAATACAACCGAGTTAAAGTTTCTCTTCTAAATATTATTAAAAGGCATTATACAGTATCACTTCATGTACATTATTTTTTCCAGTAAATTATGCCAAATATTGTCTTTTAAAATCTAGAAATTAAATGTGAGCATGTCTAACATGGTCTCCTGTAAATCAAAAATATCTTTGCTTAACTCAGATACAACAAAAGCAAAAACAAACAAACAAAAAAACTAACAACAACAAAAAACAAAAAAACTCTTAACTGAGAAGTTATGTATACATTACTGTGAATTCATCAAAAATTAAAAATTGTCTTCTTATTTTGACTATTCCAGAAAAAATCTGTCCTTCAAAATTTTCCCAGTCTTTATTGTAGTTGTTGATGATATTTATGCCCATTCTCAATGAGGATTTTCTCCTTTAAACCTCTATGGCTACCTAAACCTTTCAACTTCCATTGAAAAGCCATGAGAGAAAGCAGTATAAAGAATAATGCAGATGAATTGAGCATATCAGTTGTTAGGGAGTAGGAAATCTGATGCTAGTGAGACTCCCTGTTCAGCCACCATCGTTGGAGCGATGACCAAGTAGTCAAGAAGCCCCCTGTTACAGGGATCTACTGTTCTTCTTCCCACATAGGAAAATAGGCCGTGATCATGCAGTTTGAAGGAGCCCTGTTATCACACAAATGACTCTGGGTCTTACCCTGTGATTTACTCCAGAGTAGCAGGAGCAAATGTGAATACCTCAGAAGGACTGCATTCTGATCTCTCATACATATATGTAGTTTCCTCTTGAATCAGTATTGATTTTAGTCTACTTGCCAGAAGTTTGGGGACAAATTTTTGGAAGCAACTTTTGTTTGCAGTCACTTTGCACACTGAGGTACAGGATTGAAAAAGTAGTGAGTGATTTGGGTGTTTGAGCACTTTGAACTAAAACCAAGAAGATATATGCAAGATCAGGACCTAAACATCTTTGAAAAAAGCCCAAAAGCTGAAGCCCCCCCCCAAAAGAAAAGCTGAAAGCCCAAATACTGAAGAAAATGAAAGCAGAGACATGCCTGGAAGCCTATGCTATGTGTTTGTGTCTTGTTTTTAATATTGTATTTAGGTCATATGCTTTTTCATCAATATTTTTTTCAGATCCAGCTACATTCCTTCCTCCCTTTTGTCTGAAAACTGTCATGTAGCACTGTTCTTGAAACCCTGTTGGAGTGCAGTTGATTTCCAGACAGAAATATCCTGTCCCATAAAGAACATTCATTGTATTAGGACAATTAACAAAAGCAGAAGACGTCGTTATCTTAGAAAATCTAGGGATTAATTCTGAAATGTGTGGAACTGATTATTTCTGTATTTTGACTCATATAATTGTCACAGATCACAATCAGCTGGATAGATTTAAAAGGATCAGTATCAAAATCTTTGTTTCAAAGTGTTTTCCTTCAGAGGCATGACCAAAGTAAAGTCTGCAGGATTGATCTCTTCCACCATTATGTATGCTTCTTTTAATGAGCTTATAAAATATATTAGTTTTGTTTTCATATAGATTCTTGTGCCCAAATATTTTCATCATCCAGTATTATAAGGCTGACAGTAATGTAAAATCTAGATAATATCTAAATAATAATTTGATTCCCAGTAAAGGTCAAGGTAAGAAATTTAATTCTGGCTCCATTATAGTTGGAGGAGGGAGTGCTGCAATTGAATTTAAAGGAAACTAGATTTCCTACTAGCCAAGTTACCAAATGGACAGCATATTAAACTACAGAAGGCTTAGGTGCAATAACGTAACCACACTGAGGTTTTCTGTTGTAAGAAAAAAAAATCACAAGTATTGGTCAAGGAGAAGTGATTTCCATTATGTGAGTGGCAGTTTAATATCAATGTTCTTTACACATTCTAATATTATAAATTCAGATCCCTTAAATCATTTGACTTTCAGCTAATAAACAGACAAAAATAAAAAACTTTCTTCTCCTGTATTTTAACAACAATCTGCTGTTCTTACAAAGAAGTCTCCACTGCTGGAAGGCTGAATCACAAAAGCTTGAATACTTTGCTTTACCCTCTATCTGCTTATTTTCTGTAAGCTGGTTTGCAAATGTATGCATTTTTCGCAGTACATAGTGAAAAAGAGAGGTAAGTGGTATTAGGTAGGCTCATTGTAAGAGACCTTCACTCATGCTGTGTGTTTGTCAGTATTTAAACATGGATTGTTTCAATTTTCTCTGACTGCAGAGGCAAGTAATAGTAGCCATGAGTCTCGTATCGGTCTAGCTGAGAGTCTGGAATCAGAGAAGAAGACAGTTATACCACTTGTGGTCGTATCCGCCCTGACTTTTATCTGTCTAGTGATTCTTGTGGGTATTCTCATATACTGGAGGTAAGTTGTTGCTTTGTTGTTTTATTTTTTTTCCAGTTCTAAAGAACACTGATTTGAAACGTGATTGACATTATCAAGCTGCTTTATAGGAGAGAGACTGCATCTTGTCTCTCACTGTGCCCTTGTTTTGCTCCCAGAGCTGCAGTGGTGTAAAGCAGTAGGCTGATTGCTTTCCAAAATGCTCAGCTAAGGTTCATCTTGGTTGCAGTGCTGAAATGTGACAAATACCTTATTTCCATACTGAGAGATTTTAGTAAAAATTACTTCTGTTTATTAATGCCTAGAAGCTAATTGAATTAACAGGATTCTGGGAAGAACGAGAGGAAGAAATCAAATAAATAACATGGAATGGGTTTGTTTCCTATGTTCCCAATCGTGCAACTGTTACAAAAGAAAAAAGTAGTTATCAATTTAAGACAGGAATCCGCGATCATCAACATGACCATATAAATAAGCAGTTCATAAAGGACTGTAGGAGTGTGCTGGAGCTGACATGGAATGTGAGATAGAAATGAGGTAGTCTGTCAGTATTTTAAGATCACTTTGTGAGTAACTCTCATGTTCAATGACTAAAAATCATTCTGCTTTGTGAGTCTACCTGTCTCGGAATGAGAATTTTTGCTCCCCAGCCTTTGAAACCATTCAACAGGTGGTGAGCAGATGAGATTTGTGTGTGCATGCATGCTCAGATTCCCTCATGGGCACATTTCTGTGTCTTGATAAGTTGATAAGAAAATAAGAAAAAAAGTCAGGCTAAAGAGAGATGGTAGACAAGAGTCCTGAAGACACAACCACTGAGGGCAAAAGACTACACCTATGCTATGAAAGAAGGAGGTCCAGGGACTCTTCTGCAGTCCTGAGGCATGGCACAGATCGCTTCCATATGGCCAAAGGCTCTTCCCTCATGGGGAATAAAACAAGGTGGGTGCATTCAGATCCCGTGCCAGGAACAGTTTCTGGGTCTAACCCCAGACCATGTCAAGTGTTGTATACAATAATGCAAGTCGGCCTAAGCTATGAGCCTACCAGGGCCTGATCCCATCACTGCTTGTGAAGTGCTAATGCATAAACTGGCAGCAAGGAGAAGGGTGTTGCTTCTGGAAGGCTTCTAGAGCCTGATCCTTTCTTTTCTTTCATCTATCCAGTCCTGCTTAACCTAAAATGTCTAACAGTGGCAAAGAACCAGGAACCAGATCACAGAGTTCCTGTCTCAGCTCTTGACCACGGTAACCTTTAGGCTGCAGTGTCAGAGTCTGTCTCACTGGCTTTGCTTCTCACTTCCTCACTGGTTTGTATCAGCCCATGGCCAGAATACATCCCATCCCTCAACAGACAAGGCTTAAGAAATTGAGCTCAGGGTTCCTTCATTCCCGCAAGCATCCTTATAAGTCAGACAGTCTTCGACATGATAAAACACTTTAAAGCAATGAATGTGCAGGACTTCTTCCACTTTTCAAAGAAGTGGTTAATTCCTGGAAGAATTGCACGCATTTCTCAATTTATAGCTAGTTGGATAATTGTATTCTCCGTCACAGGATTTCTAGCTAACCACTTTCATATTGAGAGCCTTTTCCTGTCTTTCATGTTACACAACATGAACATTCATACTCATCTTCCAAAGAGTTTCATCCTTGAGCCTAAATAGTCTTTCAAATCTCTTATTTGCCAAAGAACACTACACATTTTAAGACCCAGATTGTGTAGTGCAGTTTTAGTAATCCTACACATGTTACAAGCTTGTTTTTGTCAAATAACATCGTGTTCATTTTGTATTTTTTCTCTGGGAATGAACAATTCTGTAGCATAGGTCTTTCAAAATAAAACAAAAATCCTGTTAGGAGTAATATCTTCTTGAAGTTGAATTTAATCTTTTCTGTATTTCTTGTGTACTACAAAATAAAATATGGAGCTCTTTTTTTGTTAATCCTTGAGAAAATTTTCTTGGGCTTTACAGTAACACCAGTAACATATTTCTTATTTCATCGGAATGAATCACAAGCTGTATGTGTAGTAGGCAGGATTTTATAGGCCTCTTTCAAAGACACCAAGACTCTCACCTCTTTTTAAACCCGGTGAAAAAATCATAACGTTAACTTTATTGTTGTGAAGCTATGGACATTTCCCTGCCTAAATTTAGCTAATTTTGAAATAATTGTTATAAGTTGACAGATTTTCTTTTTATAATTTTCTATAATGTTTATTTTCCTATTTTTCTTTCATGTGAGCCAATTATTTTCACTCATTGCAATTAATTAAATGATGAGATTTGCAAGATGTTATTCTACATTCTTTTGGCAAGAGTGTTCAGAAAAATTGCACAGGTATATCATAGCTGGGTATTTGATAGAAAAGTGCCACCTCCTGATTTGAATATGCAAAAGCTGTAACCTTTTTTAAAAAGATATTGTTTCAAAACCAAATAACTACCAACAGCCTCAAATTCCAGCTTTTCAAGGTTAAAAATAAGAAAAAGGCAAAATTATTTTGTTCTTCAATCAATTGACTTGTATCAGAAAAATAATTCTTTACCATCTGTTGTTTGGGTTTTGTTGGTTTTTGGTATAGGGTAGTTTGATTTTTTTTCCATGAAACTGTTAATCATCATTTGAGGAAGTTCCTTAATCCCTTCACTATCTCATTAGGAATATTTTCCATCTTTTTTTGCAATAAAAAACTAATTTCTCTCACTGGAATAAAAGCTATTAATGGTAATACTGTCTATCTAATTTCCAGTAGGAAGATGCACCGTTTTTATTTATTGTAGTCTTGTTCTTCAAACATCTGTAATTGGATGCGAAGACATTTTCCTTTCATATTTTTTCATAATGATTAAGATTACAGTGGAATAAATAAGGAGATTCTTTTGCCTATGTAATGGCTTTGCCTCTGTGACAGATTATTTTTACAGCTTTAGAGATAATTTTCTATCCAAGCATAGAATCTATCCATTCTTCTTGGTATCTGTTTGAGTCCTTGTTATGCAGCAGGGATATTTGAATCTCCATGTTCTGTTCTTCTTATTTCTGGATAGCTTCATCATTCTCATTTTCTTGAATTAACCTTATGTTTTTAGGTGACTGAAATTGAAAGGTTCTCTGTGCTGACATACTGGAAGCTGTTTATGCATATATGTAATCTTTTGAAACAGTTCATTGAATTGGCCAATGCACATGAACCAATGAAATGATTTACGGGAAGAAATGTAAAACAATTTGTGCATATCAGTTTTTATAATGGTTCACCTAAGAAGAGCTTGGCAAATAGTAAAATGGTAATAGTTGCCAGTGTGAGTTGCACCATTCAGTATTGTTTTTTGAACATGTACATATGAAACTCAGTAAGATACTAGCTCTAGTAATGTGAATGGCATACTCCTAATGCAGTTCCAGTTACATTTCCAGGTACAGAGAAACTGGATATCAGCTCCTAGAAGTTGCTTCAGAAATTGCCACCGTAGTAACAGGCAAAACCCTGAGCAGTCATTTAAATTTTAACATTCCTCTACCACCTTGTATCTCTGAAATGTAACTATCAGAGAATGTTCATTTTCTTATCTGTGATTTGAACCAGCATTTTGAATCCTATGTTAATTTTATGGAAAAATATCTGAGAATCCTCTGTAAGGATGATTAAACTTGCACATGAAGAAGAAAATTAAAAACAGATTTTAACTTAGTGTTTACATTCATCCATCCATGAAAGAGAACTGTTCAACTGCATAACCATAAATAAAAGAACTCATAATTTGAAAATTAAAATATTGATTGACAAGCATTTAATAAATTGGAATCATTTAAAAATGGAATCACTGGATTCACTATCGTCTATTTCAATATCCTTTGGATCCACCAGATCTTCAAATGATCAAAACCATTTCAAAATTAATTCTAACAGTTATTTGTGAATAACCAATGGCAGATGCCCTGTGAGCTCAGGAGACCCTAAAGAGACCCTCTGCAGTCTGAGGTGTAGTCTCCCAGACAGTTTACAGTGTAGTGTTCACTCAGTTCTGGTGGCCCCTACATTATATCAAAGAGCTGCTGCTTCATGGGTTCCTGTGCAGATAGAGGCACTCTAATTAAATCAGTGTTTTTTCACTATCTCATATAAAAAGTGTGTGTTCAAAGAAGCGCAGTGTCTAAATTACAAATTACAGTTTTAGGTTGAAGATCTAAATGCTTTGACGCAAGGTGTAAATTAAATAATCGGGTTAACATTGAGTGATGGGACCTTTGTCTGGAAGTTTGAAATAGTCATCACTTCTTACATTAACAACAAGTGATAATTAACGAGACATGGTTATTAACATTAGGTTTAGTCATAAAGGCTTTCACTGCTGATGCCAAAGCAGATGGAGTGCCTATTTATGACTCTTATTACAGGTTAAGTCAACCGCTATGAATTCATCTCCCAAATGCGCTAAGGGTATAATTTATTTTCAGTCACAATTAACTTGTTAAAGATACAGTGGCTTACTGAGGAATAGTGAATGTACAGCATATTATGAAGACATTCTAATCACTGCTTTTTATATGAAAACCATTACACTAATTAAATGCTTTTTAGTTTAATCTTTTCACAGGCTAAGAAATGACAATGTTATTCTATAAGCTTTCTGTATGATCACTGTTCATAAGCCACAGGCATTGGAGGGAGCACATTTTTTGGTTCTTGTCCTGTAAAGTTGAGGTGCTTGGCACATTTGATTGGTTTTTAATAAATGCAGCAAATCAACATTCTCAGTGCACAGTAGGCAGGACTAAACTTTCCAAAAGTGCTTAGTGAAGTACTTTGATATTCATCTACCTCTCCATCATTTTGCACACAGTTCTGAGACTAACTCTTGAGTGTTACGTTAGCACTGGGAGCCTTTCTCACCTCAGCAGCCACAAACTGCATAATGTGCAAATGTTAGAGCCTCCTTAAAAACTAGGGAAGTGTTCTAAGCACATCTTGAGTATCATAGAATCATAAAACAGCTTGGGTCAGTAGGGACTGTAAAGACTATCAAGCTCCAGGTCCACTGCCAAAGAGCAGGATTGCCAAACACATGATCAGGATGTCCAGGGTGCCATCAAGCCTGGCCTTGAGCACCTCCAGGGATGGGGCATCCGCTGCTTCTCTGGGCAGCTGTGCAAGGGTCTCACCATCCTCTGAGCAAGAAATTTCTTCCTAACATCTGACTGAAATCTTCATTCTTTTAGTTTAAAGCCATCCTCCCTTGTCCCATCACTATCTACCCATAGAAGTCAGTCTTCCTCCTGTTCATAAGCTCCCTTTAATAAGTGCTGGAATAAGCCACAGTGAGGCTTCCCAGAGCTTTCTCCTCTCCAGGCTAAATAAGCCCAAATCCCTCAGCCTTTCTTCACAAGAGAGGTGGTTCAGCCTTCCAATCATCTTCTTGCCCTCCTCTGAACCAACTCTAACAGGCCCGTGTTCTTCTCATGCTGAGGCCCCCAGGCTTGGACACAGTACTCCAAAAGAGGCCTCATGAGTGCAGGGTGTAGGGGGACAATCCCCTCCTTCTCCCTGCTGGCCTCCCCTCTCCTGATACAGCCCAGGATACCATTGGCCTTCTGGGGTGCAAGCACATACTGCTGGCTATGTGCAGCTTTTTGTCCACCAGAACCCCCAAGTCCTTCTCCACAGGACTGCTCTCAAGGAGTTCTNTGGCAGATGCCCTGTGAGCTCAGGAGACCCTAAAGAGACCCTCTGCAGTCTGAGGTGTAGTCTCCCAGACAGTTTACAGTGTAGTGTTCACTCAGTTCTGGTGGCCCCTACATTATATCAAAGAGCTGCTGCTTCATGGGTTCCTGTGCAGATAGAGGCACTCTAATTAAATCAGTGTTTTTTCACTATCTCATATAAAAAGTGTGTGTTCAAAGAAGCGCAGTGTCTAAATTACAAATTACAGTTTTAGGTTGAAGATCTAAATGCTTTGACGCAAGGTGTAAATTAAATAATCGGGTTAACATTGAGTGATGGGACCTTTGTCTGGAAGTTTGAAATAGTCATCACTTCTTACATTAACAACAAGTGATAATTAACGAGACATGGTTATTAACATTAGGTTTAGTCATAAAGGCTTTCACTGCTGATGCCAAAGCAGATGGAGTGCCTATTTATGACTCTTATTACAGGTTAAGTCAACCGCTATGAATTCATCTCCCAAATGCGCTAAGGGTATAATTTATTTTCAGTCACAATTAACTTGTTAAAGATACAGTGGCTTACTGAGGAATAGTGAATGTACAGCATATTATGAAGACATTCTAATCACTGCTTTTTATATGAAAACCATTACACTAATTAAATGCTTTTTAGTTTAATCTTTTCACAGGCTAAGAAATGACAATGTTATTCTATAAGCTTTCTGTATGATCACTGTTCATAAGCCACAGGCATTGGAGGGAGCACATTTTTTGGTTCTTGTCCTGTAAAGTTGAGGTGCTTGGCACATTTGATTGGTTTTTAATAAATGCAGCAAATCAACATTCTCAGTGCACAGTAGACAGGACTAAACTTTCCAAAAGTGCTTAGTGAAGTACTTTGATATTCATCTACCTCTCCATCATTTTGCACACAGTTCTGAGACTAACTCTTGAGTGTTACGTTAGCACTGGGAGCCTTTCTCACCTCAGCAGCCACAAACTGCATAATGTGCAAATGTTAGAGCCTCCTTAAAAACTAGGGAAGTGTTCTAAGCACATCTTGAGTATCATAGAATCATAAAACAGCTTGGGTCAGTAGGGACTGTAAAGACTATCAAGCTCCAGGTCCACTGCCAAAGAGCAGGATTGCCAAACACATGATCAGGATGTCCAGGGTGCCATCAAGCCTGGCCTTGAGCACCTCCAGGGATGGGGCATCCGCTGCTTCTCTGGGCAGCTGTGCAAGGGTCTCACCATCCTCTGAGCAAGAAATTTCTTCCTAACATCTGACTGAAATCTTCATTCTTTTAGTTTAAAGCCATCCTCCCTTGTCCCATCACTATCTACCCATAGAAGTCAGTCTTCCTCCTGTTCATAAGCTCCCTTTAATAAGTGCTGGAATAAGCCACAGTGAGGCTTCCCAGAGCTTTCTCCTCTCCAGGCTAAATAAGCCCAAATCCCTCAGCCTTTCTTCACAAGAGAGGTGGTTCAGCCTTCCAATCATCTTCTTGCCCTCCTCTGAACCAACTCTAACAGGCCCGTGTTCTTCTCATGCTGAGGCCCCCAGGCTTGGACACAGTACTCCAAAAGAGGCCTCATGAGTGCAGGGTGTAGGGGGACAATCCCCTCCTTCTCCCTGCTGGCCTCCCCTCTCCTGATACAGCCCAGGATACCATTGGCCTTCTGGGGTGCAAGCACATACTGCTGGCTATGTGCAGCTTTTTGTCCACCAGAACCCCCAAGTCCTTCTCCACAGGACTGCTCTCAAGGAGTTCTTTTCCCAGTCTGTACACATATCTGGGATTGCCCTGACCCAAGTGCAACACCCTGCATTTGACAGTGTTGAAAGTTATGTTCATGTGAGCCCACTTCTCAAGCTTGACCAGGTCCTTTTGATGATATCCCTTCCTCCTGTAGTTCAGCTGCTCCATTTTCTTGATGTACATCAAAAATTAACATTTCTAAGTAAAGCTAAGTATGAGTGGATGGGTAGTCTTATCCTAGGCATGTCAAGGAAAGTTAACCCTTCTGAGATTATCACAAATGTGCCTTCAGAAGGTTCTAGATGGATTCCAAATTTGCCATGGCTGTCAAGAGAACTATGTTGCATGCCACAACTTTGTTTTTGATGTAGCTCTCCACTTTCTCTTGTGTTTTAAGAGAATTTGCATTGTACATGAGGACAGAAACTTCCTAGTACATTCCATGAGTATGTATAGGTTTCCCAGAGACTTAACTGAAATAAGTCTGCTGGAGTCTTTATGAGCTACATGAGTGGATCTGAAAAGAGCAACATCCGCATACTCACTGTCTGTTCCTCACAGTAGCCTCAAAACTTCTTTATGATTTTAACAATTATATGAAGGGTTTTATCAATGCAGTGGTATTTATTTACAGGAGCAATACAGAATTAATTAAAGTGAATACAGAAAATAGCAAAAGGTCATGCAATACCTTGAGCCAACAGCTTTCAAGAAGCAGAATCTTGTAACTGCAAAATGAGATTAGTATTTCCTTGATGCGTATGTTTCTTTTTAAATTTAATAATTCCTGAATAATATTTCAAATAGATTAAGTGACCCAGGGTAAAGATTGTTATTGGCATTTCTAATCATATGGAGATTTTTTAATTAAGGAGGCTTTGCAATGCTTACAGCAGCTGTTGGTTATTTAGTCCCTTGAATTGCTTGAACTCTTAACAGATGCTCTTCATATTATCTTCACATCTGGATTACAGCACAGATACAAATAACAGTGGGGGGTCATAGCTAAGGTTGATTCCATTTATATTCATCTTCGAGTGTTTTTCAACAAAGCTAGCATCTCTTGGAGAAATAAATCCCCCCGCTTTCCTCTGTCAACTTCAGGAAGTCCTCCTTGGTTAAGGTGTCCTGCAGTGTTGTGACAATAACATTATGAAAAAATTGTTTAGCACCAATCACAGTAGTCCAGAGCTTCCATTTTATCTGCTACCAGTCTGTTGCCTCAGACTGCATTTCCGTGTCTGCAGTAGGCTCTACTGATGTATTACCAGAGCTGATCTCATATGCTGCTCCATCTTCAGTCTAGCATAATCATATGAAAGGGAATTATGTGTGCAGATTTGGATAAGCAAGGAAGACAATGGCATTCTTTTTATACTTGAAATTGTTGCATAGCATCTACAGTATCTCCTGAGAGTTCCTCTTTCAGCTTTCACTATGTCTGATGTCTGCTCTATCTTCTGCCTCTGGTATAGGTAAAGATGCATGAACTATTTGTTATCCTGAGTTAATTATCTTCAACAGTATGAATAATTTGTAGTATATTGGGGCAATATTTCTATCGTAGTAGTTATGTTTGACACTCCATGAGAACTGGTTTTCAAAGCCGTGATTTTCTTGTCTTGACTGCGTCATGCCAGAATTCCAGATTTCCAGTAGTGTTTTGTGTTTGCAATATTTATTTATATTTCTTCTCCTCTAGGAAATGTTTCCAGACTGCACACTTTTATTTAGAAGATAACACGTCACCTCGAGTGATTTCTACTCCCCCAGCTCCAGTCTTCCCAGTCTCAGGTATTTTTTGTCAACTGTTCTGTGGATTGATGTTAACTATTGGAAGATGGTGCCTTGCATGTGTCCATATGAATTCTTCACATACTGTAAACCAGAAATAATTACATACTTGTACTAATTAACAGAGGTGTACTCAGGAGAGGCAGAGGTTAGTGTTGCTCATATTTTCTCCTGTAGGTAGCGCAGAAGAGAAATATCCTCACCTCACGGAGCTGTCTCAGGGAGATGCTGTGCCTTCTAGCCTGTGTCACGCACACTCGAGCTACACTTAGCAGCTCTAGTGCACTGCCACAAAGCAGAGGATTACACCAGCAACGTACTCTGGCACATTTCTTCCATTAATTGAGTTTGTCACCTGTGTATAGAACATGAGTTTTACTTTTTACCAGCAGGACCAATATATGCCTCATCTGTGTTTCATTGGCAATTACAATGTCTTCTTTAACTCTAATGGATATATTTTAGTAGCATATCTTCTCTGTGAACCTCTCCTAAAACAGATGCCCAAATGAAGAGTATTATTAACATCTTCTCTTTCCATACACACTCTACTTATTCCGCTTTCTTTTTCTTTCTTCCTTGAGATGAGGCAGAGGAACACATGCAGCCCTTCTTGCTTTTTCAAACTGATTAGAGTAGAAAAGTCAAATAGACTGATTTTGCTGATCCCAAGGCACATTTTCACACATGAAAAGAGGGTATCCTGTTCCACAAATAATGCTTTTACAAAATGCAATTACACAGGGGGATGGGTACTCTTGAAATGACTAAGCGCCCTTGTGTAGGTAACTAGGAAGAACATTTAATTGAATAAATCCCAGATATTAGGCTTCTGTTGTCACTGAATTGTAGACATCTTTAAAGGCCTCTTGTGGTGATTGCTATTGTGAGGAGACGGGTAGCCTTTTTCTAAATGGTTAATAGGTGGGGATGTAGCTTGATTTCAGAAAACATGTCATTATGTATGAATGTCAAGAGGCAATCATTACAGGAAATTTCAGCTCTTATTCTCTATCATTAACTATATTGCAGTACAACTGTATAATTTTCTTGCAATTTTCCCTGACCAGCTAACCTCAGGGAGATAGTGTATTGCATTGTGATAAGACAGAATTGCACTTACAGTTACTCAAGTGCCTAAAATACATGTTTTGACACTGAGGTTTTACTTCTGGAATACTGATATTAACTTAAAGAGGAAAGTGTTTTTAAATGACTAACAGATACATAAAATGTTATATGGAAGAAGGTCCAGTACTCGGAAAAATGTTTTTGTTTTCTTTTGCGTGCAACAGATGTCAAGTGAGCAGTTTTTGTGTTTTCTGTCATACAAGTGTTTCAGTAGTGTTATTTTACAATTGAGACTGACTGGTATACAATGTTGGCAAAGAGTGTAGATCAGAAAGAACATTTTGTAACTGCTAAGCTTAAGCTTCTATTGGAAGAATCACTAAAAGCACACTCCACAGATTTCATTTATAAACTAAACTTTCTTTCTGTAAAGTTAATTAGCAAAGACAGGAGATTGCAGTTATTCAGAGAAAATGTCTTGGCACTTCACAGTATAAATTGCATGTTTGGCACAAGTAGTGAATTACAGGCTGATATTAGGAGACAATACCAGCCTTGAGTGAGCTTCAAGTAGTACTTGATATCTAGAAATATAATATATCCCTAGAGTCAGAAGTTACTGAGCTAGGAGATTAGCAGTGACCAGGAAATAAAATAGAAGTAATCTGAAATCTCTTTCTCCCTTTCTGTCCTCACTCCTAAGATCATCTACCTTACCTTCTGGTGCTGTGTTTGCAGATCATTAGAACAAACGCTTTACGCCAGGTTTCATCTCTGAAGTGTGAAGCTAGTGTTACACATTTGTTCGGCTTCTCTTAGGCTTGACTGGATAAATTCACTTTTTGTATGCAGATCCATTCATGTAAGTGGGAGACCAGATGGATCTCCGTACAAATCAACAAATACTTGGTAACCAAAAGCTAAAATTATTAGGTGGCCTAAGCGCTGAACATCTGTTGACATAAACATCGGGTCTTTGTTCAATGTTTTTGATGTTGTTGTTCTTTTTTTCTCATATGGAACAGTGCTGAAGTTAAAAATTGTGAAATAAACATATTCTATAACATTAAATAAAATAAATAAATATTATTCAGAGCCAAAACTAGCTAAAATAATGTCATCATTTAACAGGTAATTAGCAGAATAGAGGACTATGTTTACCTAGCATATTTGCAGGAACGAAAAGATTAAAAGTCCCAAATGTTTTTGCCATGGTCTCTAATTAATGCTCTACGTTAGTGTTTTACTGTGTTTGTGTGAAGTAAGGAGATGTACTGAAATAAAATATCTAATGCAAAATTCAGACTCATTAGTCACATGAGTCACTTTTATTGGTTTAGAATGTAAATGTTTTCTTTCTGTGTATCCAGGAATTCTTAAATCTTTAACTTACAACTTGCAGTATCAGCCTGATGTGAGAATTTGCAGTTGACACCCAGGATCAGGCATAAGTTTATATCAGTCATAAAATTATGGGAATGAATAGGCGGAAATTTCTGCTGAAAATACTTACGAAGTAAAAGATGAAAATCTATTATTGTTTCTTTTGAATGCCAATGTATACATGCAACACATCAGTTAGAATTATACTACTGGCATAATGCTTTATTAATTTAGTAAGGTTGGAACTATGCAACTAGTCCATGTACTGTATCAGCGAACCAGTGCAATACTAATCAACCTAAAGCATCCAGACTTGTCTATCTGATCATTCTTTCTTTAGCAGTATTATTCAGAGTCCTGCTCCTGCCCCTTTCCCTTTGAATACCTTGTAGCAGACTGCTAAACTTCCCAATTCCCCTTGACTTCAGTTGAGTCAACTGAGTGTTTTTTCAGACAAGATCGGCATTTGCAGAATCAGGACCTTTATTTTGGAGGCTTAAAGAGAGAACAAGACCTAGCTGGACATTTTCCATATCTTCTTTCAGAATAGCCATTTATAAACGTGTAAGTGTTTGAGAATGATTTTAGGAATGTTAATTATGTTGGGGGGTGTTTTTATTTTTATGGATAGTTGTATATACAAAGTGCATATCAAAAATTTTATTTCAGGATGTTGTATGGATTGCCTACTAATGAACGTCTTTCTATGTTCCTCTGGCTTTTTATTCTTCATAAACCTATTTTTTGTCTTTTCCCACTCCTAAGATGATGTTGGAGCAATTCCAATAAAGCATTTTCCAAAACATGTTGCAGATTTACATGCAAGTAATGGTTTTTCTGAAGAATTTGAGGTATGACGTCATCTTTCTTAGCATACAAATAATGTTAAGTTTGAATGCCTGGGAAAAAAAAAAAAAAAAGAAGAAGAGAGAACTGGGTATTACAATCTGACCTGGGGGACTAAATTCATAATCTCATGTAAATGAGTACTTTGAGCCCAGGGAGGGCTGTTCATTCATAAAGGCTAGGGAGATTTACAAGAGGACTGGGATGCAAATGTGTTTGGCAATGGCTGTGAGAAAATGCTAAATAACTATGTGAATAATCTGTGCAAAGATAATACAATTTATATGGGTTAACAGATATAGCTGTAGATTTAAAGCTTTTCTGTTACTAATGCCAATTGAATTTTGCAGAAGCTACACATACTCACATGTTCCATTAACAAAGAAAAAATAGGAAAATAATGAGTACACATGACAAGACTTCTGAGTAACAGGGGAGCTAATGTAGACTCTTCATATGAGATAGTATAAGCTTTATAGTTGATTTCATAAAACAAATGGATTATATGATGTATTTATTTCAAAACTTTAAAACGTTCTCGTAATGCTGCTCTCACCATATGTAACTAATTTATACATAAGTTCATTGCTTTTTTCATTCATTTGCATTACATTCAATTTAAAGATAGATAAGTACTAACTTAAGTCACTTACAAAACGAGCATTATAAGCAAAAACTCTGTAATTAAAGCTAAGCTGTTAAAACTTTTGACAGGTGTTCATTCTCCAGTAAAATCAAACATCTATGATGAAATGATTTTTTTTAATTGATCACTATTAATTTTAAATCATTTTAATATTACTGCTGCAAAAACAGTATTGAAACTAAAGAAGGTCATAATTTTGCATGTCTCACTATTGCTTAGGGTTCCCCATCTAATGTGCTGTGACCCAATAGCCCAAAATTAGGTTCACCTAACCTTATTCGTAAGCATCTTTAGTTCATTAGACGTTCAGAGTATCAGTCTGATTGTGGGAATGAATTTGTAAGTACGTGTGAATAATGCTCGGTTCATGTGTTACTTTAAATGAATGCATATGGACTATCAGGATTGGGCTCCAGATAGACTGGTTGTTAATAAGAACAAATGTGGAAAAACTATGCATGAATACAATGGTAGCAGTGTTCCTTCAACATCAGAATTCATATTGTTCATCATCGTCACTTCCTAAATTACTGTAATGATCTGAAGACGAAATACATTGTACCTCGTTGAGCCTTCACCATCTGAAATATTTTGTTCTTGGCTTAGACTAGAACAAAAAACATGACATCATTTCCTTGAGCTTCTGTTTGGATTTACAGACTATCCCAGAATGTGTCCAGGCCTTTTTACTACTGATAAAGAAAATAGAAAATACAGAAGAATTTAAGTCTAGTCATTGTCTTTGTAGGCTGAATACATTTGGAGGTCAGGGTGTGGGGTTGGTTCAGTTTTTTAGAAGAGTTACTATGAAATAGCTCGTATTTAAATTTGTAATTTTCAGATTGGTAACCACTTTACATATATATATTTAAATATCTGAAGGTGAAGATGATTAATATTGAAATAAATCCTAAAAAGTTATGAGAAATGTTATTGTTCTTTTTGTCATACTTATTTCCCATGTAACAATATGGACCTTATAAATGCTTGAGTTTCTTGTCAGTTAAAGTAATCAGTAAGATAAGAAACTTATAATAGTAGTTTTGTGAGTTTTATAGGCTATGGGCCTGTCTTCTCAAGCCTGTCTCTTGCAGGCAGTCTTCATAAAAGCTTTGGGTTACTGAGAAGCTGCTGTCAGAGGATTTTAATGCTGTCCCATGAAGTGTGAGAAGCAGGCTGCCCTGCTGGTGAGAGCTTCAGGAATATGTGAAAAGAGAGCAAAAGAGCTTTGCAGGAAAAATTAAAAGTGGTTACAAGGACCAATAAGAAATCCTATGGACAGTTAAAAACAGAGATAATCTGACTAAAGTCAGTTATGTTTCTCATATGTATAATCTTTCACTGGAGTAAGGTTTAACATTAAAGCTATAGATAGAAAAACAGATGCCCACATTTTAGCAAGAAAATTGTCTCTGTCTCTTTTAAGCTTTGTTGATATTGTGGTGATAATGATAATGCATGACCATAATTGTTTTCCATATAGTAATTATAACTTATATAAACACTTCTATCCATTTGTTCTGTGCTGTGGAATTTGATTTTTTTTACTTTTTTTTTGCATTCATTCCCTCATTAGACACTGAAAGAGTTTTACCAGGTAAGGAATTATTTCACTGCATTTTTTCTAGCGTTGAAGTAGTTGTAAAATATCATAGCTAATTGGGTAGAAGGTTGTGTTTCTTTTCATGATGAATTACTGTATTTTGAGACGTTATATTTACCTCAGTACTTATTTGAGTATGATGCATTTTATTTTTTCAGGAAATCCAGAGCTGTACTGTAGATCTAGGTATTACGTCGGACAGCTCTAATCACCCTGACAACAAGAATAAGAATCGATACATAAACATTGTTGCTTGTAAGTAAATGCATCACCTGATGTTTTGTTTAAGAAGCAATTACGGTCAATTGTAGACTTATATATGTTATTGGAGGGGGGAAAAAAAATGCCTCTATAGTGAAAACTTTGGATACTGTTCAGCAAAATGCCTGCAGAGGAATATAATGATATTTCACTTCCAGTTAGTCCTCTGACATCCTGCTGCTTTGATGAGTGCTTGTTAGCAAAACGTATTTATTTCTTCTTTGATGACCCAAGGGGAGTTGGAAGATTCGAGTTTAATATCATTATAAAGCCAAAGAAGCTATGTGTTGATTGCCAAAATTAATCCATCTTTGATCTATAATAATGATGATTTATCCTCTCAGGAGCTTTATAATCCTTGGATGTACTTACTGTCATATGGAAACATAAATTTACTATTTTTATGTTGTATTGTACCCAACCACAATATAATAGATCAGCGTCAGTAGTCAGGACAAGTTTTCACGTTGCTTTGCTTCACTATCTCAGAGTTGTCTTCTCTGAAAATAACATCTATTCAGTTTTGATCACCTTTATGAGAAGTCATCACCCCTGGCTCTTGATCATTCTGGTGGCTGTCAAATCCTTCCCATGAATGGAGTCCCAAATCCCCCTGGATAAATGAAGGTGAAAGAACACTCAAGATCTGTGCATAAGAGGAAAAAAACACCAATTTCAATGGGAGATTTCTGTCAAACAGGTATCCTGTATCTGTTGGCTCTCCCACAGTTAAATCTACCTAAGCTGCATGTTTTTATAGGAAATTCAAGTAAGCCTTGCATTGCTTTAAAAACTTTAAGAGAAAGAGGGAAAGATAAAGAGAAGAAATCTGAAAGGGGAAAGGATCACCAGTCGTGGATCCAGTGCCAGGCCTGCACTGGGGTGTTCCACATGGCATGCAACAAAGAAAAGGGAAGCAGCAGCAGTGAGAAGTGGGAGCAACAGCAGAAAAAGGGGCTGGGCTGCCCCTGCCCACCCCAGCCTTCCTGCTCCTATTTATAGTACCAAAGGAAAAAGGAAAGGGACAGAGTCCCCTAGACCCTATTAATAGCTACAGTTGGCTTCGTTTTCAGGATTGTTTGAGACACCAGACACCAACCAACCATCAGGCCTCCTCCCATCACTTGGCCATTTCTCGGGCATTGTTATGGACTCTTCCAGGAGTGACTGAGATGTCAGTCAGATTCACAGGGAAGAGCCTGATGTCCCTTCCCTATTATTGTCCCTTGGGACATTGACTGGGCTCATGTCAACAGTCACTTGGGACTCATTTCTTACAGCGGGTTAATTCTCTATAGTATTTCAACTTTCTTCTGTCAACAAGACCCTAAATTAAATATATGTTCATCATTCAGTGACACCAGAGCTTTATAGAAAAAGATATAAAATCAACCCATTTGGAAAGAGGCAAGGTGAGTTTTGCACCAGCTGCAAAAAATCCAATTCCACCTGGCTGAAGACCCCTCTAGAGGAAAAGAAAGTGATTTTTTTTTCCTCTGACACTTTGTATTTGGTACCTGACCATGCAAAGGTTGCCAGTGCAGGGACTTTGTTATCAAAGGACAGAGCAGCTTAATAGCAAGTAATTATTAGCTCAAAGAACAAAAATTACCATGTGTGACTGAATCAACCCTCTAGTCCATCTAACCAATGGAGACTTCAGCAAGCTTCAGCTCACTGTCATCTGCTGCCTAAAAAACCAGTTGCGAGGCTTATCAGCTGACCAGCTCTCCAGGCTCCCATTGCTCTCCAGTCTCCAGGCACTGCTCCCCTTAATTTGCAGTGAATGTGCCCGAACTCCAGTGCCTGTCATTGTTTGGGGCCCCCAGGGCAGCCAGATTGATGTGCAGGGATGCTGAACAGGTTTGCCTCTCAGTATCACTATATACTGGTTACATTCTGTCATTACTGGATACCTGATTTTTAATTTTAGTTTTCTTTCTATTTCACCACTCTACGATACTGCGAGGTTACAGTAAGATACTTTACGCCATCATCCTTTTCATCCATTTTCAGTAGGATTGTATAAGAGCCTTGGGTT
The DNA here is from genome assembly GCA_013399175.1 of Odontophorus gujanensis. Classification (NCBI taxonomy): domain Eukaryota; kingdom Metazoa; phylum Chordata; class Aves; order Galliformes; family Odontophoridae; genus Odontophorus; species Odontophorus gujanensis. The sequence goes on from VXAB01013755.1 coordinate 664,351, forward strand.
TTTATCAGTTGTACATGTTAAACTTCAAAAATGCCATGTGTTTTTTTATGGAAAGTTGATAATATTTCATCCTTTCTTATAAAATGTGTTTCAATTCACTTCTGAAATAAATTTCTGAATTTCTGAATACACTTATCCTTAGATTCTTTAACTTATTTTTCTGTAAACAAGAAATTTTAATCTGATTCCTGGCTAAGCACAGGATGTTTACATATGTGATTGTCACTTTATTACTCATATATATTATAAAAATATCTTTGGTATTTCTAAGAAAGATTTCTGACAGAAAGAATATGATTCTGGCAAGAAAATGTGCTTGTTTTCTCCCTTGTCTTACTACAGATGATCATACCAGGGTCAAACTAACACAGCTTACAGAAAAGGATGGAAAACTGACTGATTACATTAATGCCAACTATGTTGATGTAAGTGCTTGTTTCTATCTGACAGCTCATCCATCTATCAACCTGTTCTGTCAGTAGTGGTGTATGGAGGTAAATAGACGTAATTCAAAAAAAAAAACAAAACAGTACTTTTATTATCTAAGTTAAATATACAAACTTAAAATGTGGATAAAGAGGTAAAGCCCATTTCTTTCTCAAATTCATCTTGATATTGCAGCAGCTGCAGCTTAGTGAAGAGCTTTATGAAACAAAAAAAATGTTCTGTCACATTGGAGTCATTACAGAAACATTTCCCATCTGAATGTTTATTCTTTTATACATTTTTTTGGTAAGTGGTTAATTCTTCAGTCTGGGATAATCTCATGAGAGGAAGATGCCAGTTGGCTGCGAGCCTCATTGAGATACCATTTCGTCAGTTTTCATTACCCAGTGATTTACATGCGAATGATCTTGATTCATTTCTTAAACCACTATCATAACAGATGTCTCATAATCACTATCATGTCAACATTCTGCCTTGAATGGGCACTTGAATATATATCTCATTTGTTGGAACGATAAACATTGACATAACAGTTGCATTCAGATGTCATCTGGTACCACAGGCTTTCTGTGATTTTGATAGTTATAAATTCAAAAGTACTTAAAAGCTTTTGAGATTCTTTAAAAATAGATAAATAGAATGTCATGTACTCCTCCCAACCTCCTTTTGCTTGTGGACTGTGATTTGACAAGTGTCATTTGTTATATTTCAATTTAGGGCTACAACAAGCCAAAAGCCTACATTGCAGCTCAAGGGCCACTAAAATCAACTGCAGAAGATTTCTGGAGAATGATATGGGAACATAACGTAGAAGTTATTGTGATGATAACTAATCTCCTTGAGAAAGGAAGGGTATGAGTACTTTTGTCTGTTATTTCTTTCTCTGATGTTGATAGATCTACCTCTAGCATTCTCCTTAATCTCTTTCAGAAATCTGTTTTAGACGTTTTTGAGCAAAACAAAATAGTTTGCAGTAGTTGCTTCTACTGGGATTGGTTACAGAAGTATAAAGATCAGCATTTGTGTTATGAAACTAAAGAAAACATTTAAACTCAATTGCAGACAGCAATCCAGTGAGGCAAAATAAGGTCAGCTCCTATCAGAGGATGTTATATGATGGGCATATGCATATCTAATGCACAAGTGAAATGAAGAGACATTGTATCGCCGTTACCACATACTAGCAGCAATATCTAAAATACATGCAAGTTCTTGTCACGTAACCGCCTAACAGAGGTTACAAACACAGTAACAGAGGTTACAAACACAGTAGATGCAGACAAGGGCTGCACTGAGTTACTGCCATTTCATATGCAATACCGCACTGTAAGCATGTATCTTCTAGCACTGCTAGAGAAGGAGGACTGGGCCTCACAGCTCTGTGTCATGCTGAATGTGTCCTTATTCCTATAGATTAACTGTTATTGTCTTTAGATTTTACAGTGCCTACACTACGGCAAATCTTACAATTTAAGAGAACTTCAGCTCAGATAGAGTGATTTAAACTTCTCTGATTTTTGGAGTATAAATAACATCTTTGCATAGTCAGATCTCAACAACACAAAAGAAACACACCTTATTTTTCTCTTGTGAACATTATATGAGGTATATTGGGAGTTTCCGCATGTTTTTGTGGTTTACTGTGCTCATAACTTTCAATATTAGCTTGATCATTTGACATTTTTCTTTCTGTTTTTCTCTGTTTCTTTTTTGCTTTCTAACAGAGAAAGTGTGATCAGTACTGGCCTGCTGAAGGTAGTGAAGAATATGGGAACTTCTTGGTTACTCAGAAGAGTGTTCACGTACTTGCTTATTACACTGTGAGGAATTTTACTCTTAGAAACACAAAGATCAAAAAGGTTTGTGGCATCCTGAAAATGTAGGTTAGGTGAAAAGAAAGAAATTCTTTCCAAGAATACTTTCAAGGCAGGTGTTGGAAGTTTTCTTTTGTATGGCTAAGACTGAATGCTGTAGGTCTCAGGCAGCCACGATGCTTGTCAGTATACTGCGAAGATGAATTCAACTAGTTGAGGAGATAGTGGTACAAAGTTTAGTTGGATACCAGTCAGTACTGAGTCCAGTCCTGTTTAACAACCTTCATTAATGGTCTGCATGGTGGGGTAGAGTACGCTCATTAAATTTCATAGAATCATAGAATGGCCTGGGTTGAAAAGGACTTCAAAGATAATTTAGTTTCAACCTCCCTGCCATGGGCAGGGTCACCAACCACTAAACAGGCTGCCCAGAGCCACATCCAGCCTTGCCTCAGATGTCTCCTGGGATGGGACATCCACAACCTCTCTGGGCAACCTTTTCCAGTGCGTCACCACCCTCTGAGTGGAAAAACTTCCTCCTCACATCTAACCTGAATCTCCCGTGTCTTAGTTTCAAACCATTCCTTCTTGTCCCGTCATTACCAACCCATGTAAACAGTCGTTCCTCCTACTGTTTATACACTCCCTTCAAATACTGGAAGGTCGTAAATGAAATTTGCGGATTTGCAGATGACACGAAACTAAATGGAATGGCTCAGTCATCAGAGGGCTGTGCAGCCATCCAGAAGAACCTTGACAGGCTGAAGGGGAGGGATGACAAAAATCTCATGAAGCTCAACAAGGAAAAAGGCAGAGGTCTGCACCAGGGAAGTTGCCAGCAGAAAAGAACCTGGAGGTCCTAGTGGACACCAAATTGATGATGAGACAGCAATAGGCCCTTGCAGCTAAGGAAGCTAATGATATTCTTGGCTGTAGTAGGCAAAGTATCTCTAGCAGATTCAGAGAGGTGATGCTTCCCTTGTATTCAGCACTGATGAGGCCTCACCTGGAGTGGTGGTCTAGTTCTCAGGGTGAACATACTGGAAAGAGCCTGTGTGAAAGCCACCAAGGTGATCGAGGCACTGAAGCATCTTTGAGGAGAGGATGTGAGAGCTGGGACCATTCAGCCTGGAGAAGAAGAAGCTAAGGGGGATCTCATCAGCTTGTATAAATACCTGAAGGGAGGATGCAAAGAGGATGGAGACAGGCACTTTTCAGTGTTGCGCAGGGACAGGACAAGAAGCACTGGGCACAAACTGAAACACTGGCAGTTTGATTTAGACATCAGGAAGCACTTGTTCACAGTGCAGCTGACAGAGCACTGGCACAGGTTGCCCAGAGATAGAGTCTCCTCCTTGGAGATCTTCAGAAGCCATCTGGATTGTGTTCCTGGACAACCTGATCTGGATATTCCTGCAGGATTTGGACCAGATGATCTCCAGAGGTTCCCTCCAACTTCAGCCATTCTGTGATTCTGTGAGGTATTGGCCTGTAGTTCTAATGTGATGTATGACCATGAATTTGAGATCACACTGGAGAGCTGATGTGGACTTTGCCTGCCAGGTGAGCAGGAGAATGAATTTGCAGAATGAGATCAGGTAGTAGAAAATATAGGTTGAATTAAATAATTGGCCTCAGCTATCCATTTTCCTTTTTAAGACGTAATTTTTACTTGTCTGACAAACAGGTGAATCCAGACCTTGCCTTATTGAAACTGGAAACAGCATGTTCAGCAATGGCATCCTGGAAGTATAATTTGGGCAAAAGGGAATGGCTACAAAGGGAATTCTTTACTTTGTGGGAAATTCTTAGAGCTTATTTGATTTCAGCCACCTAAATCTTAAATATCTAGTCTCTCAGCCTCCCTATACAGTTAATGAATAACTTACAGCATCTACTGCCAAGTAATTTATGTGAGCTGTTTTAGGAATCTCTCTTTGAGAGATTGGACCGGCTTTGGATAATGTAAAACCATCTTTGAGTTGCCACTGAAGCAGTGGGCTTAGAAAAGCATCCTGGATGAGGTTACTTCCCTTGTACATCATTAAAGCTGGCTAAAATGAATCATATCCTTTCTACCCACCTGGCAGAGCAGAGTGGCAGATAGTTTTGTGAATCTTAATAGCAATTGTAGTTTGTTATCTTTCCAGTGCTTTCAGCATTTCACTATGTCTTTCTACAGGACAGTGAGCAACAGTTCATTTTTCCATTCAGCGAACAAAATGATGGGACAGAAACACTGTCCCTTCCTATTTGAGCAATGGAATATGAGGAGCTAGGTAGTATTTCAGCGTGTTCGTTAAATAATAGTTAGTATTCAGGAACTATCAGGTCCATAAGTAGAATTACAGAGTTGCCTTTGCAAGGTGGGCTGCTTCTGTATGCAATTATCTTTGTGTTGCAGGGTTCCCAGAAAGGGAGGTCTAGTGGACGTGTGGTAACTCAGTACCATTACACGCAGTGGCCTGACATGGGTGTTCCAGAGTACACGCTGCCCGTGCTCACCTTCGTGCGGAAGGCGTCGCATGCCAAGCGCCATGCTGTCGGGCCGATTGTGGTTCATTGCAGGTGTGGTTTTACCGCCGTAAGGTTCACTCCACTTTTGTTTTGCAGAAAAAAAGAATTTTTCAGTGGTGGGTTAAATTTCACTGTCCTATTTAACAACTCCTGATGGAAGAAGATTAATTTCTTAGCTGATACTTCTGTCCTTGGTAAGGCCAACTAATCAACTCTCTGTACAATTTCTATAAGCCTCCGTAATGGCTGCAAACAAGATCATGCTGCTCTGCACTGTGTTCTTTTCTTTTTTTTTCTTTTTTCTTTTCAAAAATACTTTTTTACTTTTTTAGCACATTTCTTTACCACTGTTTTGATTGCTGTGAGCTTATCAGATATGTGTAAAGCAGTAATTGTTTCCTTTCCGCCAATGTATATCCTTAGGATGTTTTTGGCTCATGCATTCTTTGGTGCAGGGATACTCTGTAACCCTAAGAGGAGCTCTGTGCACAAAAGAAGACTCACACTCTTCCTGGCTGAACTTCAACTCTGCTGTTGTTAACACTGCTCTGCGCTCTAGCAGTCATTTGCAATGGAGGAGCACTCTGGGGAGTGGTGTGAGGTCTGCATGTGCCATGGCGGTGCAGGCAGGTGTTCTGACAGCGCTCACTGAACTGGGCAGCCCAGGGAGCATTGCTTTAAAAGGGCTTATAGGGCCTGGAATGACTTCACAATGCCCGTGGAGGACCGGGTTATTGTAAAATATATAAGCAGGTTCTGGTTTTCCACTGTAGTACCTCACCTTTGATGGAACATTTGGAAAGAGAACCTCCTCATGAATTCTGTCCTTCTGGAGCTGACTCTGAGGAAGCCAACAGGTAAAGTCGCCTCACAAATGCTGCAAATGAAGATATTTTATTTCTAGGATGATCTAATATGACTGAAATCTCTTTTTAGCTTAGAAAATGAGAATTCTCCATTTTGGTTGTTCTTTTGCTATCTGCATCTCCTCTGTTCTTCAGGAGTTGAGAACGAGGGTTCCCCCAAATGCCACGGCTGGATGTGCCAGTGGGCTGACAGATCAGCAGTACCTTATAAATCAATTACACTGTGCTTTTTTAGAAGTGAACAGGGGTCAGTTATGTGGCTTCAGTCAAACATCTCAGTTGGGTCCCAGGTATAACTCACCTCTGTCTGTAGGCAATTTCATACGACTTTGAGTTCATCTGTTACCAGCAACTATGACATTTCATCGGAGAATCGAGTTAGAAATTTAACTTTTACTTTTCCTTACAGGCTGTATGGAGCACACATGTGAGGAACTACATGAAACCTTATTTAGCTATTGTTATATTTTGATTCTTTTCATGTTTTTTTTTTTTCATAACAAGTATCAATGGTGTCTGGTAATTCTTATATCTATTGTGAGTCTACCAGTTTGTTGATAACCTGGGCCTTTCAGTTTTATACCATGCTTATTTAGGCAGTTTCTTACAGCAAACAGAACTCATGCTCCCCATTCTTTGTGCTGTCTCTGAGGAAGAAACAGGGTGACTGAATTAGCAAATATAGACTGAGCTTGGGTCTGCCTCCAAGGGGCCATGCAGGCCCCTGCCCTGTACTGACACACGTACCAGTTCCACATAACCAAGAGGGGAATTACAACTGCCTAAATCCTATATATGACAAGAACACAAACAAAGACCTTTTGACTTAGTACTCCTGACCCAGACTTTTCATGGGGAAAAAAAAAATAGACGCCACCACAACAATACAGCCATTGTTATGCTAAATGAGTCAGAGTTCCTAACAGCTGATGAAACTTTTCTTCTGCATCTCCTCTCTGTCAGAGGGGACTCAATCAGTGCTCGCCCTGTTGGCCATATCTGAAGAGCAGTAACTTTTTCTTTTACAGATGTACCGTCAGAGGCACTGCCACCTCCAGGGGTTTCCCTCGGTCTGGTGTCTGAAAGCTCCTCAGGCAGCATCTGTAATGGGTGGCATAATGCAGCTTTCCCTTTAAAGTGGTGTGCATTTCAGCATAGAACTTGGGCACATCAACTGTGCCCAAATGCTGACATATGCCATACTTTCTAGGTGTATATAATTGACAAAGAACCGTAAGGAGTATCAGAATGCTGAAAATGGTCGACATGAAGGAAACTGCTTTGTTCTTTTTCTGTTGATACTTTAAAAGTCATTCAAAAAAACAGTCCTTAGATCTATTCGTGCACAAATTGGAAGATGAGTTGGAAAGGTTTTTCTTCATTATTAGCCTTGGTGTTTCAGCAAAGTAATATAATCATGCAATAATAAAATTTGTAGAGCAAAAGTTTCCCTACAGACCAATTTGTTGAAAAATCAATGTATAAGAAACAATCTTTTCCATGAATGTTGTACTTCAGGCTCAAGACTCTTCTTTTTGTTGTTGTTTTGTAGCGCTGGTGTTGGAAGGACAGGTACTTACATAGTGTTAGACAGCATGCTGCAGCAAATTCAGCACGAGGGGACAGTCAACATATTTGGATTCTTAAAACACATACGTACCCAAAGGAACTATTTGGTGCAGACTGAGGTAAGACAGTTATCTGTTTAATGAGTGACTTACCAATTTTCACATTTCGTTTTGGCACTGTCAGACAAACAGGCAGTGAGTCGCCATACTGGACTTTCCCCTTCACTTCCCTTATTTTTGTAGTGCCATACTGTAGGCTCACGTGGTGTAATGCACTTGAAAGTGACCTATTGGTAGGGTCTTGTCAGTTTATTAGGGAGGGCTCAGAAACGTGAAGATCTGCATAAATGATGCTTCCCACTGCAGCATTTTCTTGGCAGGGCATGCATTTTTGTTGTGGATTTTTAAAGGAAATACCATTTTCTGGTGCTCAGATCTTCACTGAATGTGATCAAACAGTTGTACAATAATAAATTGGAAGAATGTTGTTTCAACAAAAGATTATCCATAGCTGATTTAAACTGAATATTATATATAGAATAGTGAAAGATGAGAAGAAAACAGAAAGGTCACCAGCAGGGCTTTTGGAAGACTATTTCAGGTTTCAGGAGCAGGTGTTTAGATTCCCCAGTGCCTTTCATTAGGAAAAAAAAAAGGTAATCAACAACAGCATGGGCACTTGTTCCAAAGGATGCGAGAGAGAAAATGGAAGATAGCAATAGGAACTGGGAGTGATTGCTTTATTGTAACAGTGAGAGGGAGAACCACATAACAAGCTGACTTGAAAATTTGACTTCAGGCTATGCTTGCATTTTTTACTTTACTGAGTTAAGCATGAATGTATATGTGAATGTAACATTTTGCGTGTGGTTGGGATTTGGCATTATACCATATATACCTTGTGTGTGTAGTCAATATCACTTGTAGATGTGTACTGCCCTGGAGGGGAACAGCTTTCACTGTAAAGGACCCCTTATGGGAAGACTGCCCTGCAACAGCAAGCTGTGAAGAAATGCCAACCATGTCAGACATGTCAGCTCAGCCACAGATGTCCAGGGGAATCTGAAAATGATTGGAGCTTATGTGCTTGCTTCCATTTTCCTAGGAGCAATACATCTTCATTCATGATGCATTGGTTGAAGCGATACTCAGTAAGGAAACAGAAGTCCTTGAGACTCATATTCATGCCTATGTTAATGCCCTCTTGATACCTGGACCAACAGGAAAGACTCGGCTGGAGAAACAATTCAAGGTGAGCTCCCTGAGACAGCTGCATGAAAAGCTTCGTAATTGTGAGTGTCCATGACTTGAAAGTAGGTATATCAGCACAACATTAATTAACTTGCCATGTCTATAATTAACTGTTAAACCTAATTTTGGAGCATTTTGACAAATTCATGCAGTCAGTTAGAACATAAAAATTATTTTCATACTCTTATTTAAAATTACAAAAAAAAAATAATAATAATAAAAAAAAAGAGTATGAGAAGTGGGGCAGTAAGAAGATTTAAGAAAATCCAACTACGTATCACCAAAGATAAAACAGCTGTCTGGAAAGATATAATTCTGGTGAAAATGGTGTGATCTATATTGGTCAGGGAACATATTCCCCTTGGTATAAGGCCGTGGCTATAAAACAGCAGTCACTTCAGAAGCTATCAGTGAATATTTTGGTGTTTTGTCTGTTTGAATGCTATGAGTTGAAGCAAGTAAGGCAATGAGACCCTCGTATCAGTCCTATATGCTTCACAGGTTTCAAGACAAAATCAGGAAGCTTATCACCAGGATACCTCGGGCTGCCTCACATCAGGAGCAGCACTGGCTGTGGCAATTTTTATTTTTTTTTGCTTAGACACTTACCGTTTGCCAAAATTATTTAATGTCATGTGCAGGTGAAACAGAAGTAACAGTGGAGTGGCAAAAAGAAGTAGGGGGGCTGGATGTGGGAACAACTTGAAGAGGCATTTCTGTAAGCATGTTGGCACCTTTGCTCGAGACGCCTTTGACCCATTGAAAAGAAGTGAAAAGGTTCTGGTACTTTGCTAACTAGTTTAGCCAGATAACTAGATGTCTAAAGTTATTATGTGCTTCCCCCTATTTAATGCACCTGATGGAATAATGGCTTTTGCACAGTGACCTGATTTGTTTAATTTCATTGTTTCAGTTACTGAGCCAGTCTAACACACAGCAGTGCGATTACTCAACTGCACTCAAACAGTGTAACAGGGAAAAGAACCGAACTTCATCCATCATTCCTGGTAAGCTTGTTCAAGCTGGTTTCTCAGCATGGACAAATGGTTATGAATAGTGTGTGTCAAGCCTTTAACTTCTTATCAAGATTAGAAGATACCTGTGTTGGTATGGAACAATGTTTTATAAAGTACTTCTAGTGAAGAAGTGGCTTGTCCAAGTACTACATGTACAAAAATCAANCAGTGTAACAGGGAAAAGAACCGAACTTCATCCATCATTCCTGGTAAGCTTGTTCAAGCTGGTTTCTCAGCATGGACAAATGGTTATGAATAGTGTGTGTCAAGCCTTTAACTTCTTATCAAGATTAGAAGATACCTGCGTTGGTATGGAACAATGTTTTATAAAGTACTTCTAGTGAAGAAGTGGCTTGTCCAAGTACTACATATCACACGATGAGACATTTGGGATAATTGCTGTAATATATGAGGCAGTACAACATGCATACTATTTCCTAACTTGTTTTTTTATGTTGTTTTGTTGGTTTTTTTTACAGTGGAAAGATCTAGAGTGGGTATCTCATCACTGTCTGGTGAAGGCACAGACTACATCAATGCTTCCTATATTATGGTAAGTCAGTTAACCATGCTGCTGAAAACGGCATCCCATTCTGTAGATGTTTTCAAAGCTGCTCAGTATCCACATTATAGGGGCACAATACTGAGTTGGAAATTTCTTCCATTATTCACTCCTTCCCTGAAGGAGTTACTTCCCCAGGAGTGTGTTGTTATTACTACTATTGCTACTGTTCAATTAAGTGCACTGCATTTTGACTATCAGTAGAATGAGAAATCCCTTCATAGTTTTAAAAATTAATAAATCTGAGCATGAAAGAATCTTTTGAGATTAACTAGAAGCATTAACTAACAAGTTAGCTTTTATTGGCTGTACTGTGGTTTACCTTCCTGCCTGCTTAACTTGCCAGAGGTTTTATGCTAGCTTTTGCAGTTAGCATAGTCCAAGGGAGCATAACTCAGCAGATTTTCATTATCTTTTGGTTCCCTGGGTTTCCTTCAATTCTTTTCCCTGTAAGTAACTGGGAGGGAGGAGTAAAAGCTCCCTGGATATTATGGAAAGAGATGGTAAGTCTCTCTGCGGAGAGTGCAAAGGAGTTAGCTTTTGTGGTAAGCAGCTGGTATGACATCTGCCCAAATTGAGGTACTGCTTGAGATTTTTGCAGATCTTCCAAAGATTCTTTTCTCTGTTTCATGTTGCCAGCAACATTAGAAGCCTGACTAATGTAGAACAATCAGTATGTGTGACTGAGCTGAAGTATTTTCATTCTGAGTTGGCTGTTCCAGTATCTACTGATTTCTTTTATATTTTCTTATTCAAATTTTTCGGTTCTAAAAATTGCTTCAGTGTAATTGATTTTAATCTTTTCACGTGGAAAATACTGTGTTGAAAGTTTTCTTTTTCTTCTAATATTTTCTTCTAATATTTGCAGGAAACCAAAGGAAGCACAGTGCTGGAATTTATTTTCTAGACTTCTCTTTCTATCCAGAAAAAAATCTTCCTTTAAATGTTAAGAGTTGGGTGTCAGTTCTGATTCCTATGGTTTTGTATTGCAGGGTTATTATCAAAGCAATGAATTCATTATTACCCAGCATCCATTATTACACACTATCAAGGATTTCTGGAGAATGATTTGGGACCATAATGCCCAGCTAATAGTCATGCTTCCTGATAGCCAGAATATGGTAAGATTAATGACTGATTGCTGTGGTTTTACATATAGATTTTAGTAATTGTAACATTTTAAAATATGCAGTTACATGTCAATGTCTTGGATTTTGAAAAAAAATACATTAATTAAAAAGTAGTAATGTTATACTGAGCATAAAATCCAAATCTGCAGATCCTTATCTCTATAAATCACAGTTGAGCTGAGGAGGTATTCAATCATTTAATCATTTCCTTACTTTTTATTCTTTTCCTCGAGGCTGAAGATGAATTTGTGTACTGGCCGAACAAAGATGAGCCTATTAACTGTGAGACTTTCAAAGTTACTATGATTGCTGAAGAACACAAGTGTCTGTCTAATGAGGAAAAGCTCATAATCCAAGACTTTATTTTAGAAGCTACACAGGTAACATTGCCATGAACTTGTAACTCTCAGGATTTGGTTTGTTAAAGGTAATGATTATGTTTTGTGATATTTTCTTCAGTAAATGAGTGCTAAAATTCCATGGCTTTGAAAAACCCGTGGAGGGAGTGTATTCTATAGGTAATTTGGTGACACTGAATAGAGCAGTCCAACCTTCATAGTGATGGGATTCTGTATCTGGAGGCTGGAGCCAGAATGGAATAGAGGCAAGAGTAAGAAAACAATCTTTCATCAAATTTATTTATGCTTTTTGACTCTTCTAGGATGACTATGTACTTGAAGTGAGGCATTTTCAGTGTCCAAAATGGCCAAATCCTGATAGTCCTATTAGCAAAACCTTTGAACTTATCAGCATCATCAAAGAGGAGACATCCAACCGTGATGGACCCATGATTGTACATGATGAGTAAGCACTGCAACTTTCAGTTGATTTTGGTTTTGTGTAGAGCCATTCAACCTTCTCATTTAGAGTGAAAGCCACTGAAACAAGGCACGAAGTCTACCCCGAGCAGCAGTGCTGCTCCTTCTTTTCAGCTGCACCCACAAGGGAAACATTCTGTTTTTGTCACACTTTCTTTCCTTTTTTTTTGTTCAGTTCTATATCTGAACAGTTATCTGATAGTGCAGATAATTGCTGAGTTGTGTACCTGTAGAGAAAATCAGTCAGGGTTTTGTTGTGTGTTATTGAGAGAAATAAGACTATTGAGATGAGGCACATTACCCCCCTCCAGCTGCTTAACAATGGCCATAAATACTGAAATGTTGCAACCAGACCTAGAGGCCTTCATGATTTGCTTAGAAGAGGTCTGAGGGAAAATACACCCAAGTCCATGTCCTGAAGACTTTCCAGCAGTCATAGCCCAAAGCTGTGAAGTTGTGTGCAGTCCCATTTCAGAAAAATGTAAACATCGCAGAAATTCATCTCATCACCTAACTGTGGTATTTCCTCTAGCTGTGGAAACTTGATTCTGTGTTTTGTTTGTGACTTTACAAAGGCATGGAGGGGTGACAGCAGGCACTTTCTGTGCACTGACAACACTCATGCATCAGCTGGAAAATGAGAACTCGGTGGATGTTTACCAGGTAGCAAAGATGATAAATTTGATGAGGCCCGGAGTCTTCACAGACATCGTAAGTAAAAAGCAAAATGTGTGCAGTGTTTTTCTAGGATGTGTAGTATTGTTAGCAAGCTTAGGTCTTAGAGCAATATTATTGCACCACTGGTGTCTTCTTTTCTGTACAGATTAATTAAAAATGTCTTCCAGAGGTGTGTAGTGGACCTGATGCTTATTCTGAAACAGGGTATTTCCCATGAAATATTATATTATCTTAGGAAGTAGACTTACTCAAAATATGTAGAGCTGCCACCATCATTTTAAAATCTGCTCTGTCGTGTAAATAATGGGTTCAATCCAGCAAGGAATACATTCCTCCTCCAGGCAGACACTGAGGTAGTTAGCCTGGTTGCACAGTCAAGGAATAAAAGAAAGCCAACAGTTCAATAGTAGCACTAATCCTGACTTCATTCAATCTGTGAGAGCTTTTTAGCAGTCTTTAACAACAATCATATTTAGCACGTAGTATTTCTTTAAAAACACGTTGCTTTTTTCCCCGCTCTTGTAGTATGCTCCTTAATGTTGTGGTCAGTGTGTGCAGGGGGAAGCCATTAGTCTGAAAATGAATAAAGATAAGTAGGGTAACAAGTTGTGGAGCACATTACATAACAGACTGACACATCCACTGTTATTTATTTCAGAATAGCAGCATTACAAGGTATTATGGTCTATTATTTACAGAAACACACTGAATATACCCTCTTTTCTTCCCTAGGAACAGTACCAGTTTCTTTACAAAGCGATTCTCAGCCTTGTCAGCACGAGGCAAGAGGAAAACCCTTCAGCATCTATGGACAGTAATGGCTCAGCTTTACCAGATGGAAATGCAGCTGAGAGTTTAGAATCTTTAGTTTAAGTAATGAAACAAATTGAACACACACACACTTGCACCACATCGGTCACACCTGGAATTTACCATTATTCTTTTCAGTTTTATACTTTGTGGGGGGAAATCTGTCCACTTACTCTCTCTATATATATAATCAGTCCCTGATCTTTGTTCCAGCAAAGTCATTTCTGTGACATATGACTTTACTGAGGAACTTTTATCATTAACAATGTGTGCCTTTTTCTTGAAAGATTTCTTGTACTACATTGTTCTGTCTGGACTAACTTGATTGACTTTTACAGTGTTTCTAAGAATTGAATTGTGGTATGTTTTTTTCAGTATTAGTTTTTGATTTATCTGGCTTTCCTTTTAACTTAAAATTATCATATTTATAGGTGTTAGGGGATTCTCAATTACAAACAAACGTCATGGTTTTAGTATTTGATTTATTTGCTGTATTTATAACAATCTACATTTGCTAGAGATACAACTTTTAATATAGTAGGATGTAAATAAAATACGGTTCTCCATAACATTCCACATTTTAAGACTTCAATTAGACATTTAGCATAGTAATATCTTACTTACTGTAAATATTACTACTTCTATAGTGACTCCATGGACCAAATTTATATTTATAATTGTAGATTTTTATATTTTACTACAGAGTCGGTTTTCTAGTTCTGTGTAATTGCCCTGTTAAAATGATGTAGTCCAGTATGTTTTTATTTTAACAAAGTCTTCTGATATATAATTGTGTATATTAAGCAATTAACCTTCATATAGCTGCATGTGATTTTAACCTTTTGTGAGGAATAGAAATCATTTGTTTTGAAATGAGAAGTTTTTATGAGAATAACACCAGTACTTGGCATTGTTAAATTGTTTTTACCTATGGCATTGCAAAAATAAATATAAATATTCCTGTGTGCGCCTCGCAGTCTACCAACACATTGAACAGTCTGCACTGGGACATGAGGGAGCCACAGTGTATCCCTTAGCCAACTTAAACACCTTTGAGAAACAGGATTTAATTCTTTTCTCCTCTTTTTTGGCTTTACATTTGTCATATTCTGCAGTGGTAAGAGCTACAAAGGGACAGAACCCGCTCATTGTCCCAAAAAACAGACGTTCCTATGGCACTGTGGGATTCCATTTACGCTCCCTTCACAGCATACAGGCAGGAAGGTGATAGCAGGGAGGTGTCACATCACACATGAAGTGAGGCAATACATTTGTTTCCCAGGTGACCTTAGGGTTGCTTGCTACTTCCTCTGAAGTCCTCAGGTTGCCTGGAACCCTGAACTTGCACATCTAGGTTAATGAGGTCTGCTGTGCTATAAAATTTCCTCTTTCATCCCAAAAACAGGGTATGCACTCAGACACTCCTTTCTTAATCTTGTGGGGTGCATGTATGAAAGAAAGAGGTTAATTGTGATCTTATGGTCATTTCCAAACCATATTCCATAATCTTCTTACCTTCTACTTGTGCTCTTCACTATATTAGCACACAACATAAGAAACTGTAATGCGCATCTGGTAGTTCTCCGGTCTTCTTTTTAAGAAAACAGGCCTGGAGCCTCACATAATGTTGTACTTTTTCTTTTGATATCTCTTATTCATGTATTTGCAGTTGCCAATAGTTGTATATTCAAGGTAGGTTTTTTTGACCACTAAATTGTATTACGGTTTTCAAGCCTATAAGGACCAAGAGCAATAAAAGGAATCCTCCTTCCTCAAATCCCATCTTGATATAACTGTTCCTTTCAACCTAAACTGTTTTGCAGACATTTTAAAATGATAATCCAAGGAATCAGCTGTTGTTCAAGGTTTCTTCCAGGGCTGTTTGTAATCGCAGTCATCATCTTAGCATGCTGACAAGTTATTTAAAACATAAGTGCTTAGGATAATCTCTTTACTCACACATATTGGTTGATCTAGAAACAAAATAAGAATCATCAAAAAATCTTCTATAATCTTCAACTGTGATGGATTACAGATTTTAATAAAAGCGTGTCAGTTCCCATCTCAGACAAAGGCCATACTCTAATTAATTTTTTCTTGTAATCCAAGCTACAGACTCAGAAGACATGTAGCCTGCCTTTACAAACTGGGTCAAGTGTGGAAAAGATGCTATGAATCTCCTGCAAGAAGTAGGATATTCATAAACAATGTCCTTCCAAGAATGTTTTAACAAAGTTAGAGCAGCCATGTGTGCCAATGGAGAACTGGTTAGTCAGTGTCCTCCTAAGAAATGGCAGATAGGCAGAAGGTAGAAAGAAAGGAAGACTAATTTATTGTCATCAACAACTTTTTTCTTACTGTGGTGGTGTGAATGAACACCTACAGGAAAAACTTTACATAAGTCAACAACAAATGATGAGTATGAACTGTGGTTACCCAAAGCAACAGTGTATTGGTTAAAGAGACTCAGTGAGGACTTGGAAAATCAGTTGACTGAACTTGGCCTTGGTGTTTTATAATTTGATTTCTCTAGTTGTTGTGGCACTCTTTGATAACGTGTTACATTTCAGATGGATTGAAATTTTCTGTGGTAAATGTTCACATTACACTTGCTAAACTCTCTTTCTAATCCTCCTGAAGCACAAGCAAAGCAGGGTTGGGGAGGAGTCATGCTCATGTGCTGAGGTTAAACAGAAACAGACTCAGCTACCACGGTGTCAATGGTTTACGGGCTGATTCGGCCTGGTTCCTTGATTATGGGGGCGGGGGGACCTGCAGACCCACACCCCAGGAAAGGGCAAGTAGTCTGGGAAGTCCTGGTGCCCTGGAAGAAGTGTCAACACCACAGCACAAGACAGCTGGGTCACTTTCCAAACTTAGCACCCCATCCTGCCCCTGAGATCCATCGAGGCAAAAGGCATTGTTTTGCAGAGGCCAGCACCTGCAGAATCCTGAGGCCACAGTGGGACTTTCCAAGAGCTGTTCCTCCAGCCGTTTTTAGCAACATTGCTTCATATGTGATTGCAGCCCAGCTCAGCACATCTCCCTCCTTCTTGTCTTAGCCTGAGCACCTCCATTTCCACTTGTACTTGGCTGCTACCACCCAATTTATTACAGAAACATGGTGGG
>VXAB01013756.1:8777-35484 GCA_013399175.1 Odontophorus gujanensis
AAGGAACAAAACACATCGAATCCTGAAGGCCAAAAAAGACCACCAGGACCATGCAGTCTGACTGGGAACCACCACCACAGCCCTCCCATCCCCCACTGCAGCCCCAAGCACCACAGCCCCGACATGGGCTGCTGCAGGAGCAGGGATGCACGGTACCCAGCTCACGCCGGACCGCACGGCACAGCTACGCTGACATTTGGGGGAGTTTCAGCAGCCCGACGTACTCCTCTGTAAGAGCTGAAAATAATGCATGGTTGGCGCATGACGTGGCACTGGCATCTGTGCAGCCTGAGTCAGTCCCCAGCGAGGGAGCAGCACCCACAGCCCCGGGAAACGCTGCGGGTGCGCAGCGCAGAGCTCGGCCTCATCCCCATCCACACAGCTCATCCTGACAACAAACTCCCAGCTTAAACCTTCCATTCACGGGGAGAGGAGTACTTCTCTGCTGAATGTGCTTTACAGCCTCTGCAAACTCTTTTTATGGCCTTGGAGCTCATCCACATTTGTGGAAAAAACACAGTGCTTCAGCTCCAGTTCACCCGCTACCCCAGCTCTGTTTGCCCACTACCCCAGCACAGCAGATGAGGTTAGTCCCTGTGCCATGCACAGCCGCTGTTGGTGGCTCTGGGGGGGGATGGGGACCCAGTTCTGCCCCCACTGATGGCATCAGGGTGGGGCAGGGAAGGCTCCAGGGGAGCACGGCCATACACTGCAGTGGGTGGGGGGTTTAGGATGTGCTCTCTACGTGAAACCCTGAGAGCAAGAAATCGTAACACGCAGCAAAGGTCCCAACCAACATGGCACTGCTGTGCCCTAAAGAAGAGGGGATGGGAGAAGGACAGGAACACCAAAGGAAAGCACAGCATGGGGAAGGAGCAGCAGCATGCCTGAGCCCAAGCTCCAAAGGGAACCCCATAGGAGCAGCACGGTGCTGCAGCTGTGCCCCAAAGCAGTGGGGTACGAGGCACCGAGCTGAGGGCTGCAGGTGTTGCCCCCAACCCCAACTGCAGCATATATGGGATCTCACCGTGACACACACTTCCGCCATCAACCCCGTGACGCCCCCAGGGGCTTCGGAGCACTCTATTCCTCTTCACCCAGAGGGAAATTGAAGTCACCAAGCGATGCAGGGTCCCACTTGCTGACTGGCACACAGAAGAAGCACTGCCCCTGCCCCACATCACCAGGTGTGATCCTGAGCCTCCTGTCCCACGCCGTGGAGCCCAACAGGGCAGAGTAGGACCATAGGCAGGGCACAGCACTGCCCTGGCACCACCACAGCTGCACAAGGGACCCAGCACCAACAGGATGCAGCAGCCAGCAGCACAGGGGCAAGGACAAAACCCCAAGAGCCAAGCCCAAAAGGACTAACATGGGCACTGCAAGACCCAAAGGAGATGAAGGGCTCAGGAGTAAGGCAGCCTGCTTTCCTCCTTCCCCTCCACACCACAGAAAAACACTCCTTTAAAACAACTGCTCTCCATTTTAATGCTGATGATAGCTAGGTCAGAAGCCGGTCTTGGAAACTTTTACTCAGCAGCAGCATCTTTAGGAACTGTAAATTATCTTTAGCCCAAGTTTACAAGCTCCCTCTCCACAGTGGAGTGCTGCTCCTCACAGCTCCTCCACAGCACCGCAGAGCTGAGCAGGGCATGCAGTGCTGGGGATGGATGCACAGCAAAGCAGGGCACGTTGAGCTGGGGATGGATGCAGGGCTGTGCTGTGGGGCAGGGACAGCTCCAGGCACAGAGCTCCCACAGTCACCTTTTCAGTGCCCATTGTGAGTACAACTCACCCCTCTGGCTGCACCCTGCCTTTTTTCATGTGCTTTCCTTCAGCACTGCCCCAGTGAGAGCTTTTCCTCAGGATCCATCCATGCATCCAAGCCATAGGTGACATCAACCGGAGTCATCCTTCACAACCCCATCAAACACAATTCTTCCCCCGCTCCAATCCTCACTGCCTCTCCCCACAGCGCCGGGATGAAGTCATAAATTACACACCCCGCCACTCAATTTCCTCTGATTGTTTGGTAGAACCTCTCCACTAATAACCAGCGATCAGCCACCTCCTCGTGGCTTAAGTGGTTTCCAATCATGAAAGATTTATCCGCTGCGACTTCCAGTCAATCACAGAGACAGCCGAGTGGCCGCCAGGCACTCAGCCCCGACCGCAGGGCGAGCAGAGCGGCTCCGGGGATGAGGGCATCACAGCACTGCTGGCTGCAGACCCAAAACCAGGGAGGGGTGGTGATGGCTGCATGCAAGAAGCACCCACAGCTCCACAGGGAAGGCAGCAGCTCAGCGTGCCCACATCACCCAGAGCACCAAGGAAAGGATGGGACAGCACACAGAGCCCGGAGCTCTGCAGGTGAGCAGCCACCACAGAGCAGCAGCACCAGATGGACCAGGAGATGCCAGTGTGGCACCCAGGGTCCGGCACGTGGCCACGACGCAGCTGCTCTGCACTGAGCACTGGAAGAGTGAGTGCCATTTATTGTGCCACGTTCTGAAACTGAAATAAGAAAACACTGAAACACTACGGCTTATTTAGATAATACACACCGGAAGACATCTTTTACTGCTGGCAGCTTGAAAGAAAAGAACGTCATTACGATTCCAAGCATGAAATGAGCTCTCTTCCACACATGCCTGAACCAAGCCTAACTGTTCCACCAGCTGTAGTGAATCAAAGGAATCCAACAGGAAGGACCCAGCAGCAGCACTGCATGCCTCAACCGCAGCTGAGGGGGCACGGGGCACCGGACCTCCCCACACCCCACCCCCATCCCATCCTGTCCTCACTGCTTCCGCAGCCACCGCTGCTATGCCCTTGTACCCACGTCCCCCCTGGCAGTCCCATGCTCCCGGGCTGTTTCACATCTGCTTTCCTCCCAGGGTGCAGGGCCCCAGCACACAGAGCCTGATGCAGCTCTAAGCGTGCCCCCATGTTCCCACATGGGCCAAGTCCTTTGGTTGCACATCACTGAGCAGCACACCGTGCAGGTCTGGAGCTGAGCCACAGAGCACTGGGGCAGTGCAGTGAGCATGACTCGAGTGGGAGTCCCAGCTCCAAGATGGGAGCCCAGCTGGGGGCTCCCCAAGTTCATGCTGCTTTCACCCACGCAGGCGCAGCAATCACACTGTCAGCACAACAGTGCTGCTGTTAGAGAAGCATTCTCAATGTGCCCAGAATGAAGATCAAAGATGACTTCTCACGGCCTAAAGAAGCCAACATTCCCCTTTCCAGGCCAGGCACACGCACATCAGCACGCCTGGTGCTGGAACCAAAGCAGAAGTGCCAGGCCCCGCTCCACCCCACAGCCACGTGCTGGGCTCCAGCCCAGGGCCCCACACAGCCCCCCCAGCCAGGCCAACCTCAGCCCAGGCATGGGTCCCAGCTGCCAGCCCTCCCCTCAGCATGTGGGGCAGCGGCTGCTGCTGGCAGACAGCTGGGGCTCACCCCCCTAGCATCCTCACCAAATTCGGGCCGAACATGTACACGTCAGACTTCAATCCCTGCAGTTGAAACGTGCCGAGTTTCATCAGGTTAAAAATAGGAAAGGCCACAATGAACTAAAAATAAGGAAAAGCAACAAAAACAAGGAGCAGGAACATTGCATGCTAAGCGTTGGTGAACGCTCACATGCACAGCTACATCCACACGTACGTATATGCGCCTCGACTTACCCTGCTTTAAATCATCCCTGCCGCGCTCCGATCCTTCCTCCCCCATTTCTCATCCCCGAAAGAATTACCGCTTCTTTCCAGACGAGGCCTGCTGCCAACATTCAGCAGGGCTCCAGTCCAAACCACGCATAGTTCAACACCAGCACGGCTTCGCGAAAAGCAGAACTGTCCCTTTTTGGTCCCGTTTAAATTAATCACACCTTGTGAAAGTACGGCGGAGCACGAGGGAAACAGAAGTCACGAGTCAGCAGCGAGCTCCCGAGGAGCTTGGTTCATCGCACAGAGCACACAGTGCACCCACTCTGCCTACCCCATGCACCTCCATGTCCTGGTGCCCCAGCTCGAGGTGCCCTACAAAGCGTGTCCCCCATCACAGCCGACTCAGAGTGGCTGCAGGGCATTTGCAGGTGCTGCTTTCACAAGCAGGACGGTGTAAGCAGGCGAAGCTCTGATTCCAGTTTGCCCAGCAGAAAGCAGGCAGACCGGCCTCCTCTCCCAGTGAGACCTCGGCGAGAAAAAAATCCAGCTCTGCAAACACACAGCCCTCTTTCAACACCTTTTAATTACAGCCTCCACGGGATCACAGCTTGAAGGAACACCCAGCTCCCTGCTCGGCTCTGCCACCACCACCAGCAACCACGCTCCCTGTTCAATAAAAACACATCTGCACCAAAGAAGAGCGCTGCGATGAACCGCAGCACGAGAGGGAATGAATCACCCCGGGCTGAGCAGCAGCTTTCACCTTCCAACAGTAGAGCCACGAGCACTTAATGCTTTAACACAGACTGTGCTCCTCCTCTGCCCAGTACACTCTGTGCTCCTCGTCTGTATCCGAGAGTGGATCCAAAGACGTTTAATGTGGACTATGTAAAAACAGCGCCATGTCTTCCCCGCTCCTCTGAGCCACTGCAAATAGAGGAGTGACACAGCCCCCATCTGTGATGGCCCAGGGCTGCGTGGTCACCTGCTCTGCCAGCAGGCACTGCCACGCAGGGGCAGGGCTGGGACACGAGGCACGCACGCTGCACGGCTCCTCACAAACACGGCGCTGGAATTCCAGGCTGCTGTTAAGCACAGCCCACTGCTCCAGTTGTCTGTCTCAAGATCTAATTACTCCTCGTGCTCATCGCAGCTCGGTGCGGTTTTGCAAGTACAAGGAGTAGATGGAGCAGTGCTAGAGGAGGGACGGCCGCCGCACGGGGCCGTGGGAGCGCTGCTGGTCCCCAGCCCACATTCCTTCCCTTGCACGCCAGCAGGGCCCCGTCACACAGCGCGCTGCACACACGCTACACGTCAGCTCCAAGAGCAGATGCCCTTGAAAATGCAGACATCTAAAAATACCGATGTGCACACAGCTGCTCCCCTCCGGCCAGCAGCTCTCCTACCTGCACGAGGCCGAGCTGAGGAGGGCAGCTCTGTGTCCAGCCAAGCAGAGCAGCACGGCAGTGCTCTCCTCTCCC
Organism: Odontophorus gujanensis; assembly: GCA_013399175.1. Taxonomy (NCBI): domain Eukaryota; kingdom Metazoa; phylum Chordata; class Aves; order Galliformes; family Odontophoridae; genus Odontophorus; species Odontophorus gujanensis. The sequence goes on from VXAB01013756.1 coordinate 13,927, forward strand.
AGCAGCACTCACAGCATGGCCCAGGGACACAGAGCTTTCCTTTGTGGCTGTTGTATGAGCACCACCAGTGCTGGGGGAGGCTCGAGGCCTGGCCAGCCAATGTGCCCAGGTGCAGTTGTATTGCTGACAGGGGAAAAAAAAAAACCTCTGGATTTTGGGTCTCTTTAATGAAATTATTTCCTACCCGTTGTCGTTCCATTCCCTGATCCCTCCAATTGTGGCACAGGGTTAGCAAACAGCAAGGCAACGGTGCCATGCGTCCCTCAGCACCCACCAGCAGGGAGCTGCCCAGGGCTGTGCTTCCTCGAGCACTGCTGCCCAGCACAGGCTGCCTCCTGTCACAGACAATGCTGCTGCTCCAAAGCATAGCTCTCTCCACTCAATGCTTTTCCACTACCTTAAAATAAATTCCTGTGAATATTTATTTCCTACGTTATCTCCAGCCAAAACGTGCGTTCCTATTACAGCACTTCATTTCAGTTAAGAAGTTGAGCGGCTGCACGCAGGAAAACATACAGGATATTAGCAAGACAGCAAGAATGAGGCACGAACTACTAAGGACAACAAGAGAATTCCCCCTGGACTAGGTGACACAGAAAGGAAGTACAGCTCTTATAGGGCCAAATCCAGGTCCAGCGGGGAATAACCAGAGCTATTCAGCACCGCCCCAACACACACAGCTGCGAAACTGCAGAGCAGGAACAGCCAACAGCCAAGAACTGTGCCAGCCCTTACCCGACCCAGCCAACTGACCAGCTCCTCTCAAGCTTTTCCTCCCTAACCACGCTGGTTTCAGCACCATGCCAATGGCTAGAGCACCACATCCATCCTGCCATCCACCCGTCCCCATGTGACCATCCTTCCTATACTCAGCAGGCCCTGGAGCTCCTGGGAACCATGGGATGAGGGCTCCTTGTTGCAGCCCGACACCATGCAGCACCACAGACCCAGTACTGTTAAAACAGCCCTGAGCTTGTTCCCACAGATCTGAGCCTCCCCACGAGACACAATGACTTCAGATTTAATGACTGCTCCTTAAAGCCCCTGGGGACTGCAGACCCGAAGCAGCAGGGGATGAGTGGGGTGGGCAGTGCTGCTGCAGGGGTGCTGTAAGACAGCAGCCCACACACCTCACAGTGGGACTCCAGCAAAAGGCAATGCTTTGCTCCAGCAGCCCAGGTCAGGTGGTGCAGAGCTGGGAAGCACAGAGGGTTGGAACCCTCAGACAGCACCGAGAAAGTGGAGAAGCACTGGAACGGGTGCACTGCAAAGTGAACTCCAGCCCCACACCTCGGGGTGCATGCAGTGCCTGCTCCAGCACCCCATGCCACCGCATCCCTGCGGCCATCAGCCCAGTCAGCAGCACCTGACCCACAGAAGGAGTGGATGAGCACAGCAGGAGCCCACCTCCAGTTCTACTGATGAAACCCCCCCAAATAAACGGCACGCATCCCTGCTGCCTATTTGCTTTTAGGAGTGGTTACCCCAGAAAGCTGAGGCTGCACCAGAGCACCACTGCTTGGTAAGGGAGAGCCGCACATTGATTCCAACCAGAACAGCCACTGTGCTCTGAGGTTACCTCAAATACTGCTAACTCAAACCCCACATGTACTTAGATGGGAGATTACAGAACATGGATTTGTCATCTCAGAACCTTGGAGACATCTGTCCTCTAGAATGAGGGAGAGGACTTCCGCCCAAGTGCCTCCAAACCTCAGCAGCATCCCTGGTTGTGGTGGTGAGGGAGAGGGCACCAGCACCAACCCAGTACCGTTCATGGTCCTGGAGACTGCACACACAGGAGTTGGAGCATGGAGCTCCAGCACAGCACTGCTCCTGCTCACTCCCTGCAATGGGAAGCGATCCCTGTGCCCATCCTCAACCCCATACCAGCACAGACACGAAGCTGAGTGGTTTCAATGAGGTCAGCCTGCAATCTGTGCCAGGGAAGGGTGAGCTGCCATCCAGTGTGGGTGACAGGAAGGCCAAGAAGCTGTGCAGGAAGCTGTGCTCTCACACTTCTCATTAGGACGGTAACCAACTCGTGTTCAATTCCCAGGTCTCAGCCCCACAGCCCCATTCATTCCAGATCTGAGCACGCACCATCAGGAACTTCTAACCGTGGGACAGAGATACCGATCCCATCTCACCTCTGTTTTGAGGCACTTTGGAGCACTCCCCTCCTGCAGCAGCAGTCCCTCTCCATGCTCTCAATACACACTCTTGCTGTCTGGCACTGCCCCAGCACCACGAAGGCCTGAGCTCAGCCCAGGCATCCCCAGTGACACCGCCGAGCCCCCTCTGTCCCCACGGACACACAGCTCAGCTAATGGATGTGAACAGCACAGCCACCAGAAAAACAATTACCTCCGCTGTTCTGGAAAAGAGCAAGAGATGAGGGAGCAAGAACCTCCCGAATCATTACTCATTCAGAAACCCCAACAGCCTGCTCTAATCAGCAGGCCTTTGGTCTGCGAGCTCCTTACAGTAGGAACAGATTGCACACCTCTTGCTGCCAAACGCATCATCTGCACTTAATCAGAGCATGATGGATATCTCCTGAAAGCACACAGTTTCAGCCCTGTTTCTGCATAATCCCACTGTTCCACTCCAAAGTCCATCCTCCGGACCCCACAGCATCCCTCCCAGGGCAGGCATCCTGCTCCCAGCACAGAGCTGCCCTCCCCGGCCCAGAGGAGCTGTAAGGGAGAGGGGAACTGACCCTCCAGCCGGTTCTGCTGGGATGGCACAAGGGAAAACGGCCACACATCAGAACAGGGTAGATTCAGACTGGACATAAGGAAGAGGTTGCACACAGTAAGGGCAGGGAGGCACCAGCACAGGTTGCCCTCCCACAGACAGCAGGGTGAGGCTGCAGGGCTCTGGGGGCTGCCACATGGGGCCAGGCCGCCCTCACAGGTCCCCTCCAACCCAAAGCACTCTGTGATTGAAAGAAACAAGGGAGTGAGCCGCCCCATACAGCACCTCCACAGCCCCTGGTGCCCCTTGCACCCAGGAGGGGCCATGCTAGGGCTCCTGCTGCACAGCTCTGAAAGCTGCTCAACTCCACACTCAGAGTCAGTCAGAGCACGGCCCCCTCATGAAAACAGAGCTCTTCAAAACCAAGACGAGTGGAAAAAAAAGAACAACAAAGCCCACCTATTTTCCACTCTTTCAGGTTGCTGCTGCGATGGCTTTGTCTGCTCCAAAACAGAAGGCAAGAGGAAGGAAGAGCCGCGTTATATTTGTCTGCAGGCCACTCTCACGGGGAGCTTCATTCTGAGCTGAGCACACCAGCACCTGCAGAACCACTGCCATCACACACAGCTCAAACCCGCTCCTGAAGGCTGCTGTGCACGCGTGCCAGGCAGGCAGGTTATGGGGGGGATGAATGGCAGAGCTCACTCCCTCCCATCGCAGGAGCTCCTGCCCACACTGCCAAGAGGGACAGTGATGCTGAGGGCACACGGGTGCCAGAATCCATGCACGAATGACACTCGAGGTTTAACAAAACAGAACCAGTTGTGAGAGCAGCAGCAATGTGAGCACCTGTGCTGAGGTCACGGCTGCAAGGCACAGCTCGTCCATCGGGGCAGGGGAAGCATCTCAGGGCTCTCCCCCGCAGACCTGAGCCCCGAGGAAGGCTGTGCTGGCAGCAAAGCCCCGCAGCTTACAGCGGAGATGCGGCTTTAAGCGCCCGGTTTAGATGCAGTGCTTTAATCTCAGCAGCACCCGGCACAGCTCCGAAGGGCACTGCAGTGCGAGGGGACCTGACCCCACTCCTGGTCCCTGAAAGCACCGTGGAAAGCGGATTTGCTCATCTCCAAGCTGAACGCTTTTTCCATTTCCGTTTTCCAACAGCTGAGTCCCACTCCATCCAAATGATGGCACCGTGACTGCAGCACCTGGCTTCCAGGGGACAACTCCAGCCTGGACACATGCTGTGATGGTTTTTCCAGCACCGTCTCGCTTCACAGCCGTACCCTCGCGAGGAGCTCAGAGCAAGGCATGGCTCCAGCTCCCAGCTGCCCTTCGTCTCACACCTCCCAGTGCACTGTGAGCTCTGCAAAACACCTGAGCCAAAGCCACCTCGGGAGGAGGTGCTGCAGCCCCGACCCCACGCTCAGCCCCTGCAATGCACAGCTCCTCACTGCATGCAGCACAGCATGCCACGGGAGCTCTGCCACGAGGAGAGCCCTGCACAGGGCCAGCAGCCCCACTGCCTCCTCTGGGCCACTTCTCCTCAGCTTCCCGTGGTAATCAAGCAGCTGCATTTAGAGAACTGAAGGTAGCAGGGCTTTAGCAACACACGTATGTTGCAATAAGGAGACATCCACCAGAATGGGGAAATCTCAGGCTTTCATAACTTCCTGCAGCAGAAGGGCCCTCCCCAGCACAGCACGTGTGTATGCTCCCCAGCAGCCCATGCACAGCTCGAGATGCCCCACTCCATGTCCCCACAAGCACCAAGGCACACAGGGCAGCACCACAGGATCCTGTTGCATGAACCATACCCTTCCAGCCAGGATCCCACAGCACGGCTGCTGCATGCAGGGGAAATCACAACACAGCACCAGAGCAACCACACACTGCCCCTGCATGTTATCACAGCTCTAACACGAAGGCAACCCCTCCTCACAGCCACAGACAGCAGAGAGGAAAGCTCAGCACTGCCACAGTGCACCAAACACAGCTCATGGCAACACGGGGCCTGGAAAGGAACAAGGCCCCACTCCTGGGTAAACACTCCTGAGCCCAGCCCAGCGACACCACCACACTGATGGCACACAGCTCAGCTCCTGGTGAAACCACAGCAGCTGGATGCACACACACGATGGAGCAGCCACCATGCAGATGCAGCACATAACTGTAAGCTCTCAGTAACAGCCCTGGGCAGGCAGGAGGAGTGCAGCCTGCCTCAGCACACTGCTGCCCCGCAGGAAGCAAGGTTCCGAGCTGAGCCCTGCACAAGGATGCACAAATATCCCATACACTGTCACTGAAGTGAAAGTTACTGCAGTGAAAGCTTACCCTGCTGTCTGAAGGAGGGCTTGTGTTCAAAGAAAAAGCACAACATTAAATGCAGCACGAGGAATCTCGGTGCCGAGCAATGAAATGCAATAGGTGGTAAACAAGCTGCTCTATAATTGATGGTAGGATCCAGCTCGGTTTTTCAGGCAACTGCAGAGCACTCATTAAAGAAAGAGTTACTGCAGCTGCTGCTGAAGGCCTCACACCTGATACACTTTAATTACGAAGCTGCAGCAGGGGAGTGTTACTGATGCCCAGTCTGTTTTGTTTCACTGTGCAAGGCCTCCACCACTATTAATATTCACCAAGGGACGCTGACACAACATCCATCTCTCCCTGAATGCCTTGGCATTAGTACGGACAAGCTAAATACAAGATCATTCCCTCAAAACCCAGGACAAAAGCCCCCTACGAGTTTGCAAAGCCACCTAATACAGACCTGCAGCTCTCCTTCCCTGCACACCGCCTGCAGCATCAGCCCTGAGCACCCACAGTCCCCAGCAGGAGCAGCCCACTTAGTCATGCTTCGGGGCAGCACCAGCCCACTCCTCTTCACACAAAACACTTCGGCAAAACCCTCAATTTTCCACTAATTCCACTCCAGGATAAGGCATTATTTCTACATCAGCCAACACTACCAAAAAGTTGGGTCCTAGCACTGAGAAGCCTCAGCACATCCGGAGGTTTCCCTGCCCAAACTGAAACAGGTGCAATCTGTTTCAATTACACTAATCACAAGGAGACAGCACATTGTTAAACTAGCACTTTTTCACAGCTTTAGCTTTTTTTTGAAAGCACACTGACAGCAAAGCAAGCAGCCCGTGGTGTCCTCCACAGGGGAGAGCTCCCTGTGCTGGAAGTGACACGGGAATGAGAAGGCGCCTTAAAAGAGCTCCTCTCCAGATAAATCTCTACTAGCAGCTCCTTAAAGAACCTCCACAGAGCTGCAATAGTTGGCTTCCAATGATACAAAACAAATGAAGAAGAGTTTACAGCATCAGCACAGACAGCAGCACTCGTTAGGTAACAGCCGGAAACACTTGGACAGAAGCAAGGTAAATATTTACCGATTCCATCGCTGAAAGCCGGCGCTAGCAGGACATTAAAATCCAACTGAGGTGTATCCCAAAAGCGCTGTGTGATCTGAAAGACACAGGAAGAGCTGTGTTAAAAATGCAGCTGCACTCACAAGGATCACGTTGAGTATGAGTACCCACTGGCTGCTGAACACCAACTCCTCACCCAGCCCACAGTACCTGGTGACACATGGGTGGGAAAGGCAGAAACCACCAAAGGAAAAAACATGAAGCTGACCCTGCAGCTGTGTTAACAGGACAATGGGCTGTGCTGTGTGCAGACAGCTAACAGCCAGGTCTGGCTGTGACCAGAGCTGTCACGCACATGTGGAGGAGCACCATGGCATGACACAGCTCTGGAGCCCCCCACACACACACTGCAGCTCTGCTCAGAGCCCAACTCACACACATCATGTGCCATAACAGAGAGCCACGTGTGAGCCAGCTCACTTCTGCAATTAACAGCTTGTTTTCTGGTTCTGAACTGAAGCTGTCCAGGCCATCAAATCCCAGACACCCCAGCAGAGTGCAACACACAGATCATGGGCAAAGCCTGACAATGTGCTCAGCCCCACATGTCACACACTGAACAGAACCCAACACCTGCTGGCACAGGCTGCCCACAGAGGGGGTGGGGGCTCCTCCTCTGGAGACATTCAGGACCCACCTGGACCCCTACCTGTGCAACCTGGGCTGGGAGCTGCTGTGGCAGGAGGTTGGACTCAATGATCTCTGGATGTCCCTTCCAACCCCTACAGCTCTGTGATTCTGTGAACATTTCTATCCATAACACAGAACCTAAATCACAATGACTAATAAACCCATGCAATGATGAGAACGTATCACCTCAAAACCAGCAGCACAGTGCCTGTCCCCCTCCCCACACACACACCACACAGCAGTGCTAATGCAGCTCCTGAACCACCGTGCAATACAGGCACAACCAGGCCTCCCTTCACATCAAAGGGCAGCACGAATACTGAATAAAGCAGACAGACGTTGTTTAAAACAAGCTCAGGGCCTTTCCAGACTTGTGATGATGTTTCATATTAGCACAAAGTGATTTGCAAACTGGGTGAGCAGGCAGCTGGGCCAGGGAAGGATGGGCCTGAGCCCAGCACCCACAGCAGCTCCCTGCTGATGGGAACTGCGGGCACACACAGCACCTCACCAGCAGAGCACGCAGCACAACGCCTGGCAGCAGCCCTTGGGAAAACACACATACACAGCAGGAATCAGGTAATGCAGACTTCCCGATTAGAAGGATGCCCTGCATCTTCACAGCAGGGAAATCAGCATCAGCAGATGCTGAGTGCTCTGTGGGTGCACAGGAGCCCGTGTGCCTGCTGCAGCAGCACAGCCACGTGCACACTGTGCTCTGTCCCCACCTGCCCAGCAATGCACGAGGGCTCTCCCACAGTCCACTTTGCATGGAGTACTAAAGGAGCATAATGCTGCATCTCCCAGCCAGCAACCAGGAGGCACAACCTCCCTGCAAGTGAGTTAGTTCTTCCCTGGAAGAGCCGGATTAAAAGCAGACCAGTGTTAATTCAGATTCCACAGTGACCCAGAGCTGGGGCGTGTAACACCACGTCAGCAAGAGGTTCACATCCCAGCTCACACCAACTTCTGAATGGAGCCATCTCAGGAGAGCAGGACAGCCCTTTTCCCCAGCATTCATCTGCTTCCCTCGACATAATTTAAGGGAAAGACAGAATTTCAATGAGGGATCCCTGCGAGGGCTCCGCTGGGGAATGCACGAGGCACAGCGGCTGTGCAGCACAGTAAGCTCTGCAGACTGGGAGCTGCACACAGCAGCAGTGAGGGGGAGGGCAGGGAGAAGCCTGCAGGCATCCCTGTGAGCTCTGCAGGTGAGCTAGGAGCAGCTCAGCCTCCACACCACGCAGCACTCTGCGCTGCCCCACTGCTTGGAAACCACAGTGCTCACTACAAGGCCCTGAGCTGCCAACCCCACCATGTGCCAACATGTCCTCCTGGGACGTGTGGGGTCACCTCTGAGCACATCACACCTGGAGCAAGCAGGGCATGGCGATGTGATGCAGGCAGCAACCTGCTTCCCAGACACGGGCACGGAGCTGAGCTGAAGGCTGTGCCCTAAGCCAGGGGTTCATGCTGCACCAGCAGCCAGCCCAGGGGCAGCAGAAGGGATGGATGCCCACCTGCATGGCATGGCTGGGAGCAGGCACTGCTCAGCTGCACACCACCACTGCAGCAGATGCCCAGCACGGCCCACAGCTGCTCACACACAGACAGCACGGAGAATTCCACCTGTACTTTCATGGGCTTTCATGAAACAAACATCAGTAGTGCTGAACACCAGAATCCTGCCTGTCTGAGTGATGCAATCAGACTGCTCTCAGGAATTAAGTAGCCCAGACTCTCTCAGCCTCAGTGCCCCTCTGTGCTGCCCAACAGACAACAAACACACTCAACCTGTGTTTCTCAAAGCTCCCATCACCTCTGCCACTCCACAGAAACACGCAATAACTTGATCACATTCTAAAAACCAAAGCTCAAGCTGCTCCCTGCAGGGCCTAAGGCTCAGTGTATCCCACCAAAGCAAGAGCAGGCAGAAGGGAAAGATGCAGCTCCGGACCCCAAGCTGTCCCTAAGTTCCTTCAACTGAAAGCCCAACAGGACCAACACAACCCACAAGAAGCGTGAGCTGACACCAGCCTGAACTCAGGAAGCAGAAGCTGCTGGGAGACGTGTGCTGAAAGCTGACAGCCTGGGAGCTGTGACACTGAGCACGACCCCGGTGCTGCCCCTCAGCAGCCCCAGCCCCACTGCCCCAAGCAGACCGAGTGCTGCTGCTGGCTGCCACAGGGCGACTGCTGCCAGCCCCGTGCTTATAAGGAGAACGTGAGAAGACGTCTGGCTATGGTACATTTCTGTGCTTCCTTTTATAGAAATAAGACTTGGGAGGTTCAAATTCTGTAATTCATTTCAGTAGGTCAAAGCACGGTACAGAAGTGTTTCATTTTGTATTTAAATTGCATTGAGCTAAGGAAAAAAAAAAGCTGCCAGCAGTAACGTGGCTGCTCGTAACCCCAGTGCACGCAACGGGGGCTGAGCACAACTCCCAGCATGGGTCAGCTCTTATGGACAATGCCACGAGTGGGATCGGGCACCTGCAGCCCCCACTGAACACCCCAGGGCTGCCACCACACCAACAGAGGTGTCAGAGCAGCCCCCGCCCTCAGCACCACCTGAAAGCTGAAGTCATTTCAGTAGCTCCCTTTTTTCCTGGAGTGATGTGGCAGAAGGCGATGCAAGCCCCAACAGTTTCCACTGCACCAGGTTTTTCTATTCTGCGCACACAATTAAGAGCTCTGGAAACACACGAGCATGTTCTCATCTCTCCTCCTTCGCCCTCACCGCCCTTCTGTGGCTTCTCTGATGAGTGGAAAGTATTCACTCCAAACAGTTTCTGCAATTTCCCGAGCCAACCTTGTGCTGCAGCTCAAGGCTCTGGCTTGCCCTCCTGCAGCAGCAAGCAGAGACAAGACCCATCCCGCCGCTACCCCAGCTGGGATTTACTCATACAGAAACACCGTTTGCTGCAAAGATGTTAAAACACCTCGACATTACTCACTTCTATCAGCAAATTCATGAACGAATTCTGCCTACACCGGGCAGGCCCGGCCTGCAGCCTCGTGCCAGGAGCTGTTTGGCACACGGACAGCAGCAGGCCGGCCAGGCAAGAGGGAGCTGCAGCCATCCTGCCCTCCTGCCCCACAGCTTCCAAACCGCCCTCCCGACCTCAGCAGGTTTTCATTTTTAGAGCTCCAACACAAAATATCACTGCCTCAGACTGCTAGGTCTTGGCAGTTGGGCTGAATCTCTTCCAGAAAGATGCATCATGGAGTTCACTTGGTGAAGTGAGCTGGATGTGCTGCAGGGGGATGCAGGCCGGGAGCTGCTGCCCTGCTGGAAGGAGCCTTCACTTTGCACTGCATACAGAACAACGAGTATTCATTTCAAGCAGGGGAAAAAAGAAAGCCAGCAGGGACCTACAGCATCCCATCTAACTCCACTAAACCAGGACTGCTTCACTTCCAGCCCAGTACTCACTGAGCTGCTCAGCTGCCTGCAGAGCATACAGCACAGTCCGGCCCAGCCCACCCAGGGGGGAACACAGCCATGCACTGAGAGCACAACTGTGCCATCAACATCTCCATTCACATGGAGGAGTGCAGGAGGAACACTAACCTCCATATCCCAAACACTGCCTGGGCCCCTTCTGAAAGGCACTGAGTTTCTGAAGCAATTACTCTACAGTCGGATGATCGCAGAGGCAGTATATAAATAGCACACACACAAAAAGCTCAAGCACGGCTGTGTCCATGTAGGCAGGTAAAGCAAAGGGCGTAACGGAGCTGAAACACAAGGCCATAAAAACCAGCACCAGGAAGAGACTTCCAGGCCAGCAGAAACCAGCACGAGCTGTGCTCAGAGCAGCGGAGGAGGCAAAGGCAGCCAGGGCTGCTCTCAGCACAGACAGGAAAGGGGAACCAGCACTAGTGCGAGCAGCAGTGTGAGCAATGGGATCCCCGGCTGCTGCCAGCTGCAAAACACTGATGGGAAAACTCAAGAATTAACTGAGCACTGAAAAACAACCTATGTTAGAAAGCTGCAGGAATTCAGGCTTGCAACAAAGAACAGTTACCCAACTCCTGCCCGCAGGTACCTGCAGCAGCATTGCAACACCCAGCTGGCAAACAAGGCTTAGTGCCTGCTCCCATCTGCCACAGCCAGCCCAGAGCCTCAGCACTGCAACAGGAACAACCCCCGGCCCTGGGGGTCTCAGCCAGCTGAGCTGTAAGGGTACAGTGCAGAGCAACGTGGGAAGGGCAGCTCTGAAGATGGGAGTAGCACTGCCCACGTGTAGGAAACCCCACACCACGCTGACAGGGATGAACCCGAGCTAAGCTCACAGCCACATGAGCTCCTCGTGCACAGGGTTGGCATGGGACACACTGCCAGGCCCACCCCGCACCCCTGAAGCTGTCCTCAGTGAAGGCACTGGGCATGAAGAGCACTGCTTCCTTACAAGTGGGGACTCAACTTCTCTCCCATGACGCTCAGGTTTAAAACACTGTGAAAACGCAGAACATTCCCAGCAAAGAGAGACAGACATCTGTCACCTTGGAGTCCCAAACCCGCACCCGTGCGGCTCCATGGCACGCTGGATGTGAGTTACTATTAATAACAGAACTATTTCCTTTCCTTTCTGAAAGCAATTTGTGAGAAGGATGCAGGCATTCCACTTACTGAAGGAGCACTGATCAGGCAAGGAGGGGCCAAGGAAATCGCTCTTCAGACTCTCCCAAAGGGAAGAACAGCAGAGCCTCCCCAAAAGCACACAGCCACGCACAGCCACTGTGCTGCCCTGCACCCGAGGGGAGCACCATAAAGCAACACGAGCTCCTGGTTACACCAAGCACCTGACACTGCCTGCAAGGCCACAGCAGAGGACCCTCCTGCAGCCCAGAGCACAGCACTGGGGCTCTGCACCAGCCACGTTCAGACCCCAGCAGCCACACACACACACACCCCACGAGGGCAGGGCACAGAGCTGGGCAGTGAAAAGCACGCAGAGGACAAAAGGACAGAGGTAGGATTAAAGCAGTGCCTTGATCCCCAGCCAAGCAGCTACCCATGAGTCCACGCAGCAGCCGGAGCCGACTCAAAGCTCCTAAAGTCACATTTAGATGCGTACTTGCAATGTTCTCTGCCCGGCTGGTGGCTAAAAACAATGCCTTTGTCATCAAATCTCGCTTCAGCAAGCTGACGTGACGTTCTTAATTCAGGAAGTAAGATAATTGCAGCTGGAGGTAAACAACCACAGCCGTGCACTGCGAACTGCTCTCATGTTGAGCCCGAGTCCCCAGCGCACCCAGGGCTCACAGCTCCCACTGCCCGAGCCCTGCTGCTCCCACACACCAAGCAGGCCTGGGGAAGCAGGCAGAGGGGTTCCAACTGCAGTGCAATGAGGTGAAGCCAAACGTGGGACAGAAAAACTATGGATCTTGGATAGCCCGTCTGGACACAGGCAGGACTCAGCCCAGGCCATGCTCAGCTGGAGCACAACACCTGAACCTGCCCAGGGCTGCGGGTCGGCCGCCTCGGGGACGAATCGTGGCATGCAGAGGTGGCAATATCTAACTGCTGCTCGTAGGTGGCACTCTGGTAGGCTTCCCTACTCCCTCACCCAAAGAGAAAGGGGGAAACTCCAACTACCCTTCTGCATTCCCTCGTTCAGCGTTAAGGAGACCTGATGCAGCCAAAGCATTCCTAGCCAGTTTTGCAGAGAAGAGACAGGAGCAGCCAGAACTACTTGGGCAGCTGCTCCAAGACGTGGCTGTTTGTGCAGGAGACCCAAGAGCAACACCCCACGTGGGGACGTTGGGCAGCACTTCATCACCGAGTGCTTTCAAACAACCCCACCCTGCTCCTGCCATTGTTGTCAGAGAGGGAATTCCAGGCAGAGCAATTATTTCCACATTCTTATTGTTGGAAGAAGCAGAACGGTAATCCTGCACAGCACACAGATGATTTGGAAAGCACTTTCCTTGCTCACGCACCTCTCCTTGTGGGGGTGAGCAGCCTCCCCCAGCACCTGAAGGCAGCAGTGTGGCTGCAGGACGTGGGGGGGCTCGTTAAGCCCTTCATTAGGGCCGGCAGAGGGGCCCTTCACTGGGGGAAGGCAATCCTCTGCTCCCTGCACAAGCTGAGCCAGGCAGAGAGGAACCTGATGGGGCTCCACAGGGGCAGAGTCCTACACATGGGGAGGAACACATGAGTACAGGTGGGGTTGAGCTGGAAGGGGCTCTGCAGAGGGGGACCTGCGGGTGCCGATGGCCACCAGGAGACATCTGCTTCAGAGACACGAAACCCAACCTGGACGCTTTCCTGTGCAACCCGCTGTGGGAAAGCTCCTCCAGAGAGGGGCTCTGGCCAAGGGGAGATCCAGAGGTCCCTCCCAACCCCTATGGCCAGGATTCTGCAACCCATTCCCATAAGGAGTGTCAGACCAAATGTGAGCACAACAAGGGAACCTCACAAACACTCCCAACTTCAAAGTGAAGCACCAGAAAGTTGAACAGTCCGTCTGCCACCAAAGCCATTCTGCTCCTTCCACCAAGGGATGAATGTTTAACAGAATAATCAGGTGAGAGTCCGTTCTGAGGATCCACACGGGGTAACTTTGTCACTGCATGCGTTACTTTGTGCACACAACTCGCACACTGTGCCGCCCTAACAGCACGACCAGGGCAGGGCCCAAGCTGGAACTCAGCACTTAAAACAGAGTGAAGTTCAGATAGAAATCCTGAACTGCAGAGGAGCAAGCGTTAGTTACTGCAGGCAGCTGCAACCAGCAGTCACAGTGCCCTGCTACCACCACCAGACGGGCCACAAAGGAGCACAAATCCATGTCACCTCTCAACGTCCCAGTGACAACAGGCAGAGTGGGGGCAGAGGGAAGAAACAAGGCTGCACTGTCAGGGGGAGCGGGGCTGCTCCGAGCCACGGCGTGTAGGAATGAGAAAAACAGAACGTGATTCAGCCCTGCCTCCCTCCCAGCCCTGCCTCCTCCAGGCGCTTTAAATAGGATGTCAGCACTACTTGTTTGTACGCCATTACAGAAAAATGCTCGGTTTCTTCATACCGCGTTACGGAACAAAATGTTACTCAATTCTTTCCGTAAAGCACCGAGAAAGAGCTGCGAGACCATATGCATCCGAAGGCATCCACGTGCTGGGATAAGCTGTGGTTACGTAAGGGTCGATTGGTGCCAGCCCACGGACAGGAGGAAGGATGGGACCGAACTGAGCCCGGACCGAATGAAGCACCGCAGCTCTGCTTACAGAGCCAAGCGATGCTCACAGCTGGGTCACGGCTTCAGGCCTCGGCCATCAGAGCACACAGCCAGAAGGAAATCCCACGTGGCTCTCCTCCCTCCTCCAGCTCATGCCATGAAGCAGAAGTGAATCATTCGCTAAATGGAGAGCTCACTGGGAAGTGATGCCTCCACCATCACCACCCTGGGCACACAGCTCCTGGAGGGCACACACACAGTGGGGTGCACTCAGCCCCGGCCCCGGCAGCACACACAACCCAAACCCACCTCCATCGCCTCCCTGTCCGCTCCCAGCCAAAGCTGTGAGCGTGGCTGACACTGCTCTGTGTGAGCATGGGGTGGAGGTGCTCACCCAGCACAGCAGTCACAGAGTAACGCGTGCTGCCACCCAACTGCTCAGCACACACAGGGACAACAAACATCACACTGCAGCATTGAAGACCTTAAGCTGAACCACACACTGCACAAGGGAATGCTGAGGGTGGGCTACTGCAGCAGATGAAATGAGAACCGTAAGGGAAGTGCTGTGGGCTTGGACGTTTTGGCCCAGCACCCATCAGCTCCACCAGCATAACACACAGCCCTGCTCACACAGCAGCACACCGAGCAGAGCACCTCGCAGCACACACAGCCACGGCCCTGCAGCACTGATGGAGGTCCATCCTAAGGGCGACGCACGGCCCCGATCATCAGCACCCGCTGCCACATCGGGCTGCGTTCCCATAGCAACCTGGGAGGAAAATATAAAGCAAGTTACAGTTGCATGAAAATTATTCTCCATGACAATGTATGTTAATGCTGGTACGTTTTAGCCAGGGTGGATGGCAAATGTTTACACTCAGGCGTGTGTTTACCAAAATAAATACAGGGGAAGGCATAGCAGCTAAGGGGTCATCCAGAGCTAACGGTCACAGGCTTTTTCCCTTCAAGTTTTAACGTCTGTGGAACAAAATCCTTTCAGCCACCCTACAGTGGTGTCCACACACTTACACACGGCACGCACTCTTTAAGAACCAGCTCCCCAGGAGACATAAGCACACCTATAATGCCATTATCCCTTAGTCCTCCTGGCTGCAAAAAGCACAGAGCACCTCAATAGCTCACTTTATAGCAGCAGAAGGGGTGTGACACGAGCAGCCAAGGTGCTCGGATGGCAGCACGGACTCGCTGTGAGCCACAGCTGCCTGCTGGCTCTCACTGCACCCACCAAGGCCACCCACTGCCCTCCACTGCTTTCCTCAGGGCATGCAGCTCCAGCTGTATCCCTCTCCTGAAGGGGTAGTGGGGCCGGCCCTACAGCGGCCATTTATCAGCTCCTCCATTCACTTGGTTTCAGCCCCAAGGAGAAGCCAGAAGGAAGAAAGTAGGTTACAAACTGCCTGCAGCCCTCCCCTGCGCTGCAGCACGCAGCCGGGCTGAGATGGAGCACAGAGCAGGGCAGCAGCCGGCCCCACACCGCTTCCCCTCCATCACACAACAGTGCCTGAATCACCACAATCGTAACTTTTTATGGCAGTGGGAAAACTGCAATATTCTCCACTGAGTTCGCTCCACCCTGCACATAAAACGGCTCAGAGGTCCAACCATAAAGCACGCTGCTCTCTTTGAAGCACACCTTGAAGCCCTTTGTGCTCCAGCGCTGATGTCAGGAACGCAGCGCTCACGTTTCATGTAACCACACCGGGAGCATCGTGTGCTCAGCAGCACTCGGCCAGCACAGCACAGCAGGGCCATGCAGGGAGCAGGGCTGCCCGTGCACCCCGGCTGTGCTCCTGCCTCCCCACCATCACCCCAGCTCTCTCAGTCACACAGCTCAGCACAGACACGGTCCCAGCCACATATCTCCCTACAACAACACACAGATCCCTCTCTCTCCCTCTCCATACAATGAAAAGAAGAGAGCTACAGATCGTAAGCGAGAAATATCTGCAAAGCAAAGCACAGCAGCAGTTGCTAGGTTTCTCTTAAAGCCTCTGGTAATTGCAATGATTGGATTCCTAACAGAGCTCCTTGCTGCTGCAGCGGAGGGGCTGAACTTCTACGAGCAGGTTGCACGTCTGCCCCACATACCTGCACCCCACACACAGCTTTGGAGCACACCAGGTCCCAGCCCCACACAGGCACACAGCTGGCTTCCTCCAACATGGGTCACAACGCATCCACAGTGAGAGGTGAGGTAACCACCCCCAGGTACCTGCACTGCTCTATGGCAGTGCGTTATGACTACAGCCACACATGGGCCACACGGTTCAAACATAGGATGAAGCCTCAGGGCACAGACTTTAGGTCACACACAGGAGAAGTGTCTTCTCCCCATGGGGCAGTGGCATGGCTGCCCAGGGAGTGCTGGTGCTGAGATGGGTCACCATCCCCGGGGCTGTTCCAGAACCAAGGAGATGCGGTGCTGAAGGGCAGTGGGGTGTACCTGGTGACCTTAGAGGTCTTTTCCAACATGAATGAGTCTACATCTCAGTGCTGGCCTGCCCAGAGAGCACACAGGAGAGGCAACAGGCCTTTGGTGGCAAGCACAGCAGCCACACAACAGCCAGCCAACACTGCAGGCACCCCAAGCCTCACTCCCCAACACCACCTCCCAACCCCACAGCAGCTTCCTCCCACTGCACAGCAGCAAGGCCCGGACCTCAGGGGAGATGAAGATGCAGGATGATCTCAGAAAGGCAGGAAGAGAAGTGAGGAAGCATCAGAAGACAGAGGGTCTAAAATTAGAAGCAAGAAGCCTAGATGAGGAGGACCAAGGAGGGAGCAGAACCTCTGAGATCAGTTCCCAGGAGTGGAGGGGAGGTAGAAGGGAGAAGAAATCTGGTGTGTGAAGCAGAAGCTAGCAGGCAGAACAGGCTGCAACAGTGCATTCAGCATTTTAAGACCGTAACCCACAGCTTTCTAACTAAAGAGCACTACTCAGCACGCCCGGAACAAGCCACGAAGCTGAGTTCTCATTCCATCTCTGCTGCCGAGGGCTGACTGAAAGGCAACTCAGCTCCCACAGAGCACGCCGAGCACACACCAATACCAGTGCTAAGCACTGCTAAAACAGCTTAAACCACCACCGTGGCCCCAGGGGGCACCTCCAACGCCTTCAGAACCTTCCAGGTTGCAGAAGAACGCAGCAGCAGCAGCAGCACCCAAAGTGTGGCACGATGCAACAAAGCAAAAACCTATCAGCTGTCCTCATCCTCCAAACCAACACATCTCAGCTGTCCTGCAGAGCTCAAGGGACAAGAGACAGTTACCAAAGGTGAGCCTCCAGGAGCACAGGTTCTTCCACATCAGAGCACTCCTAGCCTGCTCAGGAAGAAGCTTTACACCCCAAAACACCCAGGCTTGTTCCTCGTGTACCCAGCCTGGCTCAGTGCACTGGGGGTGCCCAGCTGTGAGATGAAACCAACCAGGCAGCGAGCAAGCAGGCAGCCCTGAGCAGGGCACCCCCAAAGCAGACACCCCAACAGCAGCACAGCAATGCTGCCAGGTACCCAGCAGCAGCAGGCTGAGCCCACAGCTGGAGCAGCACGGCTCCGTGAGGCCGGCAGCGTACACTGGTGTGATAACAGGCATTGCATAACCCACAACAGCCACCAGCGCACACAGAGTGGAAAACAGACCCAGAGAGTAAAGTCTACCAGCAGCCTGCTGCTCTGCAGGGCCAGCACAGCCACAGCATTCCCAGCACACAACCACCTGGAACCCCGTCAGTGCCTGCCCCCTGGCCCAGCCCACGGCTCCGGAGCAGCTCGGGGCTCCTGGCACCGCTTGTTTACACGGAGCGGTCACGGGAGAGGCTGGAAGCAGGATCCAGCTTTACAGCTCTGAACTCCTGCCCAGATGAGCTGATAAGGCCGCGTGCACCAGCTCACCCCGGGCAGGGGGCACCTTCATGTCTGCTCTACAGGAAACCGAGATGCACCACCAACTGCAATTCAGAATTCTGCACTTCATAGTGAGGTTCCCATGAACCTTATTTCCCTTCAGCACCATTCAGGATACATAAATATATATTTTTTTTAATTATTGCTTGTAATTACAAGCACTTTCACTGCAAGACACTCGAGGCTGTGTCCCCCATGCTGGTATCATGGCTGTGGTGGAGGTCCTCAGCCCCCCCCCCATCCTGCACATAGCACAGAACCAGCCCCCCCCAGTCCCGCAGCCTGCCACGTCACACACAGACCTATCGAGGTTGGAGTTGATCCCAAAGTCCATTAAGTCCAGCTGCCAACCCATCCCCACACTAACAGCTCCCAGGGCAGATCAGCACAGCACAGGAGGGACGGACACACTTCCACACTGCTCACACATCAGAAGGAGCCCGGTCTCGTGGAGACAAAGCTGCTCCCGCACACACACACACAGATGTTTCCTCCCCTTTCATGTGAAGGCCCTGAGCCCCCGCAGACACACACACAGCAGCACTGCCCCCAGCAGCAGCAGCACTGCCCGCACAAAGCCAGCACACCACAGCGCTGCAGGGGAACAGCTCTGCTCAAAGCACGAACCGGTTACGTTCGGTTCTCAGACGTGGGAAAGCAGGCTGCCGAAAGAGGGTGGGTTGGGTTGGTTGGTTTTGTGTTTTTTTTTTTGTTTTTAAGAGGATAAATAATTCAACGCATGAACGCCGAGGGCAGCACTGCACGCATCCATATGGCAGGGACGAGGCAGACAGTAATGTATGCCGCGCATCAGCACGCTGACAGCGCCTTCAACCCTGACCTAGAAAACACAGCACTCCCCGGGCTGCAGCGCTCTGCGGGGCGGACCCCCCCGCCCCCCCACCCCCATTCCCAACGTCCGCACGCTGCATTTTTGGCCTCCGTCGGCAGCAGCTGCAGTGCAACGAGCAGAACAAGCCGCCCACGTGACGGGCTGAGGAAAATGAAAATCATCTCCGAGGGACAGCGCTGAGCGCCTGCGTTGATGGAGCCGGGAAAGCCCCGGCACTGCCCTGCGGGTCACGGCCACACCGTGGTGTGGGGCCACCCCAGCACTGCTCCGGGGGCACGGAGCAGCCCCTCCACCACCACTACCCCCTCCTCTGACCCCAATTATTCCTTTGGTTTATTAAAGAGAACGTGAGCATGCACAGATGTGAACAGCCCCGAGAGCGGCGTAAACAGCGCAAAGTCTGAGGGCGCTGCTATAAACAGAGCTCACGGAGCCCGGCGGTTGGAAATGGATCCTGAAAGTTGTCACATCAAAGCAAGATCTCCACCACTGAGGCTGCGTTACCCTCAGAGCCACGGAGTGAATGCCATCTATAAAAATACTGCGCTCCAATAAGTTCGGAATCGCAGCGTTAGGTCCATCAGGAGCTGTGGGGTGATCATGGCAGCACAGCAGCACACACAGCCCCAGCACGGCCAGCCCAGCCCGCAGCACCACGCACCAATCCTCAGCCCCCTCCTCCTCACTTCCTCCCGCAGCTGTGAAGGTGATGGCGACACGACCCACACAGGAGGGAGCACGGCCCCACAGCCTCTCCTTTAGGATGCTTTATGGCCGCGCTCAATGGCATACAAATTACATAACAGTTGGCAGCGAAGCGCTCCGTCCCTCAGCTCCTCTCCTCTCGCAGGGGAAATATCTCAGAGCTGCATACAGATCATTCCCGCTCGGTGTCACGCAGCCGGATTAAATGGGATGGGGGTAAAAATACAGGCGGCTGGAGTACAAAACACCGCCGCCCTCACCACGGGGACGCGGCCGCCTTCCGCACGCAGCCTCACTCGGTGATGGTGGAGGTGCCCAAGAACCTCCAGGGGAGCAGCCAGGCCAGATGTGTGCCGGCACCTCCGGGCAAGGAGCGCGAGCGCCTGTCGCTACTTGCTACGTGACTGCCGCCATTACAGCTCAGTGCCAAGGAGGAATTTCCACCCGGAACGCAGACGGCCGAGCCTGAAATTCAGGTACTGCTACCAGGCGAGGGGAGCAGAAATCTGCTGCTCCTTCACTCTGGGAAACGCAATTCAGCAGCTCTGGTCGCACGGATCTCCTTTCCGTGCAGCAGGAACCCTCCACCGCGTAACCCAGCTCTGACTCCAGGCACATTGCCCCCAAACAAAGCCATGTGCACGCCTGCAGGACAGCCAGGTGCTATTTCCCAACTGAAGGCCTTCCCTCACTGCCACGGCACAAACCCAGCCCAGCACAACACCGGGGGGGTCCCCAGGCAGCGCTGGAGAACTTCGCTACAGAACATCGCCCTCTTTTAACATTAACAAAAAGGGGTAAAAAAAAACCCCAATGGCAATGCTTCCAACACACGTCCGAAAGCCACAACGTAAAGACAAAGCCAACAGATGAAATGCTGAGGAGATGGACGCGTCAGGAGCCTCCCTTTGAAGTGTGGGCAAGAAACACAGTCATGGCGCAGCCACGTTACAATTACACCGTTGGAATAATCACCAGCAGTTGTAGGCAGCCCATCTGCTCCGCCCGAGGAGCACTGCTGGTGCAGCATTGATTAACACCATCGGGCTCCACTGACCCCGGAGAAATGCATTTGTGTGCTCTGCTGAGCGCGGCACCAGGGGGGGGCTGCGACCTGGAGGGGCCTGGGCAATTAAAACAGAGAAGCAGGGAATAAAGTCACCCCAGCAGGTCACCCACTGGGCACAGGGGAAGCCCAGCACTGAGCTGAAGGGCTCTGCCCCTTTTGTTCAGGTGGATGGTTGTTGTTCATTGAGGTTTTTGAGTTTTCTTGCCCCCCATTTACACGTTGGATAATCCACACACTAAAGTCTGAGAAAATGCCCTTACAATGACATGAAAACAAAACGCAGCACATAAAAACAATTCACCCTATGCCACATTCCTGTGTAATAGAGATCCGAGAGCTCATTCCTGAAAGCAGAACCGACAGAGGAGTGCTGCTCTCCACCTCCCCAGTTCCCAGCAGGGCTCACACAGACAAGCTGGGAACAGGGCATGCAGAACGCGCAGGGCTGCAGCTCACCCAGCTCCGAGCTGCTGTGTTTCACAGAGCACAGCCTCAGCACTCGCACGGCTGCCACGGAGACGATGCAAGCCCCAGCCAGCCCGGTGCTGCAGGCTCGCAGCCCCCTGCAGCAGGACGCGGGCGGGATGTGCCCCAGCAAGCCCTGCGTGGCTCCCGGGGGCCAGAGGGCCCTCCTGCAGCCAGAGAGGAAAATCCCGGAGCAGCCCGGCATGGCTCCGCAGCCCCCAGCACACCCGGGTGGGAGCAGACAGGCGCAGCTCCGTGCCGGGGATGGGGCACGGCGCGGGGCTGCTGCCTGCAAGCTTCCGCCGCAGGAAAACCGCTCGCAGGGCTGAGCAGCACGCAGCACACAACTTCCCCAGCGAGACGGGAAGTCAGCACGGCTCGGGCGGCACGTCCCATGCAGCAGCTGGAGCCCGGTGCCGTGCCGTCGGGCAGGCGTGCTCCGGTTCCCTCGGTGCGCTCAACCCGCCTCGTAAAAGCCACGTAACGAAGGGAGCGGGGGCAGTGGGACGCGGCGCGCCCGGTACCCGCAGCCCCAGCTCCGCCCGCACGGAGCGCGGCCCCGCAGCGCTCTGCGGACCGACCCGCGGGGG
>VXAB01013756.1:35977-73559 GCA_013399175.1 Odontophorus gujanensis
GGGCGCCGCGCGGGGGGCGGGGCCGGGCCGCTGTTGGCCGCGCTCCGCCCGGTCCCCGGTAGCTGTCGGTGCGAAGCGCTGCCTTCCCTCGGCCTTTCAGGAGGCCCCGGCAGCGATCGCGCGGCTGTCACGAGGCGTCGCGCACGTTAATGCGTGGCTACGGCAGAGCCAGGCCGCCCCGGCCCCGCGGTTAGCGCAGCCCGGCTCTGCGGCCCCGGTTCATCCCCCCCGCTCCCGGCCGCGCCGCCGCACTCTCTTCCCGGTGTTTTTCTCTGCTTTTCCTCTCCGGATCGCAGCTGTGTAACGCCTACAGGCTCTTGTGCTGTTTTTATTTCCGATCCCTTCCGCTCTCCGCTGCAGCTTGGACGAGCCGCCCGCCTTTGTCCCACTGGGCTGGCGAGAGCGGCGATAGTAAGTGCACGGCGGCCTGGCCGCGCGGGCGGGCAGCCACGTGCCTGCTCCGTGCCCTTCGTCCCGCCTGGCTGCTGTGCCTCATCGCGACCGTCGCTCTGTTCCCATCCGCAGAGCGCGAATCGGGACCGCCCCTGCCGTAAGGGAAGGCCGGCAGCGCTGCTAGCTCCTGTTACCCAAAGGCGGCTGCTGAGCTCAGCGCAGCACTCCTGCTGGTTGTACAAAGCCTGACCCCTCCCCCACGGGCACCAGAAACCCAGAGCCGGAGCCCCCGTGAGTCACATCGGGATGAACGCTGCAGTACACCCTGGGAAGAAGCCTTTTCGTGGGGTAGATGTTCACAGCGAGTGCGAAACGAGCGCACGTGCGGGCTCCCCCGGCTGCGGGGCGGCAGAGGTGCGTGCAGTGGGTGGGAACCGCCTGCGCAGCTGCAGCGCCGTGTTTTGTTTTGGTTACTGAGGATGGGGAACCCCCGAGGCAGCAGCTCTCACATAGTTTCTGCCGGTGACCTCATCGCCCATCGTTCTGGTTCTGTTTTTTTGTTTAATCTCATCTTCCAAGAGCGTGGCCCACAACTGCAAGCGCTTTTCTTGGCATTTGCAATCCCACTTGGTGTCGCGTGCTTGGCAGCAGCAGCACTGCCCAGCTATGCTGAGGGTGGCCTGGGTGCCAGCAGCCCCCACGGGACAGCTCTGCAGGGCTCAGGAGCTTTGAAGGGTGGCACAGGAGCACGTGTCCATCTCTGCTGTTAAATAATAGCGTGAGAGATTTATTCTGAGCC
Organism: Odontophorus gujanensis; assembly: GCA_013399175.1. Classification (NCBI taxonomy): domain Eukaryota; kingdom Metazoa; phylum Chordata; class Aves; order Galliformes; family Odontophoridae; genus Odontophorus; species Odontophorus gujanensis. The sequence continues at coordinate 37,170 of VXAB01013756.1, forward strand.
TGTTAAGCTGGTCCTGTGTTCCACTTAGGCTTAGGCTTTTTTTATCTCTACCCATCTTCCTCCTCCGTCAGACCTACTAAACTAGTCAGAGGCAAGGTGCTTGGCTGTGTTTTGCCTTGCCCTCCCTCTCATTAGGCCGCTCAGCGCTTCGCTGAAAACACTGCAAACGAGCGTCTGCTCCTCTGGTGCCTCTGACTTAGCAGATTAGAGGGGAAATATGTTTTTTTCATTTCCTAAGTATAGTTGGTTGTAACTGCTTCCCTGACAGCCTTGAAAGTCATCCAGGTCAAAGATCCAGCGCTGGGGAGGAAGCTGAAGCCTTTCTGTGTCATCCTGACCTTCTTTATTTGAACACAGCAGCATGGACTATCAACCTATTTCAGGGAGGGGCGTTACAAGCTCTTTGTGAAAGAAAGCTAACAGCAGGAACATGGGGAGGAGTCGTTTCACGGGGGGTTGTTCTGTTTTTCTAGGTGAGACTTCTGGGATAAGGCTCTTTCACCTGCCCGCTTTTGTGAACCCTAGAGTGCCTCTTGCTCTCTGCAACTTAATTACAGCATTTAAGAGGAAAAACTACTGTTTACTGCTGAGCACTTTTATCCTTCACTAAGTGTTGCGAGCCTTCAAATCCTAAAGTGAAACAAATATTGTGGTGCTGAGCAGGAAAGGGAACAGTGTGTGAGGGCACAGAAAGTAGAGCACTTGGGGAATGTGCTTTCAGGCCTATTTCTGTCTGTGACAGCAAACTAAAAGGGCAGTGACTTTCGGGAAGGAGCTCAGCAATCCTTTGGTCCTCATCTGTTACTTTTTTCTTGTCCAACTCCGTCTAGCACCTGTGCCAGCCACCCAACTGCTTTTGCAACTCATGGGTAACCATACTCATCCAACTACTCCAGCTCTATAGCAACTGCCTTGTAATGGAAGGAGCCATTATCTCAAGTAAAGGCAAAAATACCTGTTTGGTGTTACTGTGGGTGCAGTTCCCCGCTGATTCAGCTCCCATCAGGAGGTAAAGATGGGCATCTGTATTTAGTAGCTTGTACACTGTGAATTATGAGTGCTCCAGTCCAGTCAGGGCTGAATCCTGTGTGACCAGTCAAATGCCAACATCAAAGAAGCCAAGACAATAAAGCTTAAGAAGAACCTTTACTTTAAGCTTGGCTCATGCTTCAGCTAATGTCACCTATTAACGTTTTGAAGAGGGATGGTCTTGGCAAACAAGGCAAGCCACTTAGAAAGGCGGCCATGTGGGAAGCCAGCAAGGAGTACTGCTGGTGCTCCTGGTGCTGCAGCACTGAGCTCCCTACCTGCATTCTTACATCAAGCCATCTGTATGTACTTTTTGCTAAGGGACAGCCCCACTTAAAACAAGGCCTTTCTGCCTGTATCCATCTGTAAGGCTAAGCTCACACATCAGCTCTCTTGAACCAACATCAGCCTCCTCCTGGAGGTTTTGTTCCTCTGTCCATTCTCCTGTAACCAGCTGTCCCAGCCCAGAGAAGCCTCAGGAACACAGGTCCAGGACGAGGCAGTGCCAGCAAACCAGGAGCTGATTCAGCTCCCACGGGCACTGTGCCCTTCATCTGTGCAGGGAGTGGCATTTTTGGACTCCTCAGAGCTTCAGGATGCTCTCATGGCTAGCAAGTCTGTTCACATGGCTCCCTGCAGGACCTCATGCCTATGTGAATGGCAAGGTGGAGCATGCCTGGCAGAGGATGCTTTCCAAGGGAAGTGGTCCCCCACTGCTAGGTAAGTGCCTTGTATTGATGTTCTGGGTGTGAACTTGTGACAGTCCTGCTCTAATTACTGTTTTTATGATTCCTAATGACAGGCTTTAGTTTCTAGTTTGCTCCCGGATTTGAGCAGTGCAGAGTGACAGTCGCTCGCTTGGAGCTTACTGACTTCCTCCCGTCTGTGGGGTTTGGAGATGACTTCAGCCACCTCCCGCACACAGATGGATGCCTGGGCTTCCAAGCTCTGCGTGCTTCAGCAGCTCTCCAGGGAGTGCATTCCCATGGAGCAATCTGCTCGCTTATGGCCTCTGAGTTACAAACAAGCTACTCCTCCTGCTCTACCCCTGCAAGCCAAGCTGAGAGGTTACCCGTATCCCTCTGTCAGAGCAGCGCTCCTTCTTGCCTTTCCTGGCAATTCATAAGCCATAACTGGCAGCTGTCCTGACGCGTGGTTCAGTCACTACTGCTGTACCACTGATTCCCTCTGATCCCCTGCCCATAGCCATCTGTCACCTACCTGTCTTAAAGTTAAACTGTCTGGTATTCAGAAGTGGCTCAGATAGAAAAGCTCGTAGCTCAGCAGTGTGTCCCAGTCGTGCCCAAAGCCTGTGGCTGCCCGGCTGTGGGGCTGGCGTGCCCTCACTGCCCGCGGGAAGGAGCAGTTTCAGTGCCATGCTCTCCCATGCACGATGAGAGGAGCAGGCAGGGAAGCAGTGGCAACGTCTGGCAACAACACCAGGAAACATTCAAACCTGCAGCGATCCCAGGCTGCTGCTGGAGGAATAGGTGTCATGGTTTGGGACTGGCTCAAATAAAAAGGCTATCTGCTGAAGAGATCTTTCCTTGGTCAGGAGTTTCACTGTGCTCAAGGGGCAGATATCTTTTAAGCATGTCCTTCCTTACTGAGCCCAAGGCTTCCCTGGGCACCTGGCCTTGCTGTGTTGAAGGGGAGCAGCCATCCTCGTCATCCCAAGAATACCTGTCAGAGTGACAGAGTCGCGGGTAACAGAGCAATTCTATGTCTTTTTGAAAGTCTGAATGTACCTTCTGGCTGCTTCAGCCCTACATTTAATCCTTTGATTCATTATTGATGTCAAGTCTGCCGTGGTGCAGTGGGATACCTGATTCCAGGTATCCGTTCCCTCAGTTTGCAAAGTGCCGTGTTGAGATGAGTCTCAGCTATTCTGGTGGGTGCAGGGGGTCCTGTGGGGGCTTCCTGAGGTTTGTGGCTGCAGCAGGGGTGGCAACGCTGTCTCACAGGGAGTGTGAAAACAGGAGATGGGAGATTTCCAGCACAGCAGAGCTGAAGGCTGAGTTATAAACTGATTTCTCTTGGCCTTAAAAATACACGGATGGGACTGCTAATGCTGCTTCCTCTTCCTAACCTGCTCAGGAGATAAAGCAGGGATTTCAGACTCCAATCCCGCACCTTTCCCCAGTAGTAAACACACGTAGCATTACTGAGTGATGTCATGGCTGGAGCACATCCCAGCGAGGCCAAGCCTGGATCAGGTTATATCTGTCTTCTCAGAATATTGGCTTACTCCCAGAGGAGCATATTGCCAGTCCAAGGACAGTGACTGAAGCCACCTTTCCCAAGGTCATCTCTCACACGCAGAGAGGACAGCACTTGCCTTCCCATACACAGCTCAGCCTGAGCCACCCACGCAGAAGTCGCAGTGCAGCCATGGTGATTGCTGGCTGCACGCAGAGCAAAACCTCTCGCCTCTCCTTCCTGGCATCGCTTTGTGTTGGCATGAGCAAGGCAAGGACCCCAGCACCCCCTTCCTGGTGGCTTGTCATCTGCTTGCCTTTAGGCACGGTGTGAAAGAGGAATAGGAATTGCGTCAACTCCAGCTATGTGGTACGTCTGAAAATAACCAGTCCTTGCAGATCTGTCACGTCGAGGCCAGCATCTTCTGGCTGAGAGGGTCCCAGCAAGAGCCCCACAGACCTGAAATGCTGTTTGCTGCAGTCACTGAGCCCACCTAGGCTCAGCTAGATGAGGGTCTGTGCTGGAGCTTGGACCCGTTCAACTCTTGGTGCTTTGCTTCATTAAATGGGTGCAAGTTTGCCTGCACTGAGGCTGCAGCAAAAGTGCAAGGCAGGCATAGCTGAACCCGTCTGGCTCCGTGTTGGGTCAGCGTGGCGGAAGGCAGGGCTGTCCTGTCTAAGCAAACAGCTCTGCTTCACTTCTAATCAGGCTGTAATTCTATTTAAATGATGCAACTCTTAAGAATAGGTAGGCTTAATTAGCAACAGGTCTAATCACAGCATCTGTAGAAGCACATTGTGACATGTCTTGTGAAGCTGAGGCAGCAAGGTGCACGGTGCTGGGACCCACAGCCCCTTGTTGCTGGTGCACTTTGCTGTGGGAGCTGCATCCCATGTTTCCCTACTGGAAATCTCACTCCTCTCACCTCTGTGTGTGCAGCCTGTGCTAGAAGGAGCCTTCCCCAGCACTCAGCATTTCTGAACGAGCTATTTCCTCCTCCAAACATAGCTGGAGATGTGACCTCCCAGCGAGCGTCCCTCTGGATGGCAGGTGGAGATGTGATACTCATCTCTGTGTTGGGCACCCAGCAAAGAGCAACAGCATAGGCTGCAGCCTCAAAGGAGCCAGCTGTATGTTTGCATGGTGAGCCTCTCCTGGGCTGCAAAGCGTGTCAGGAGGAGAACCCAGAGCCACAGTGGGCAGCAGTGTGGCTGTGCAGCAGCTCAGTGGGCCTGGCTATGGCAGGTGGCTGTATGCAGTGGTGTCCCACAGCCAGCTGTCACCACTGCAATCCATGACCAGCCTGTATAGATTAATTGCAACCAGTTTAATTTTGTGTCTGTAAATTAAGCTGTTTGACAATTAAGCCAGTGGTACAGAGAGACTTCCAGGAGTGAGGAGGACATTAACATGCTAATAGACCTTGCTGGTAGAAGGTTTGCTTAGATACATCCCAGGGGGCAGATGACAATTAACATCCTAAGAGACTCTTCTAGAAAGAGGATGCTAATTCAGACCTGCTGGGAAGGAAGAGATCCTTCACACAGATAATCATTTATTATTATTTTATGTAGCCCTGCAATCTCCTATTCAAGAACGCGATATACATCAGGATAGGTGAGCTGGGAGAACCAACAACAGTGACAATATCTAGAGTTGTCCAGAGCCACCAGAGGGGAGACAGGAAAGCCTGCAGAAGGTGAGAAATACAGAAGAAAGAAACACAGCTTCCTGCAGGGACTAAACAGCCCCCCAAAGGAAATGAATGGGCAGAAGGTGGGGGAGATCCGACCTGCGGGTTTGGCAAAGGGAAAGCACCTCTGAGGAGAGCAAGAAGAGCCCAAGTGTGGCAGGAGGGAGGAGATGGCTGAGTGCAAAGTGCCATAACGGAGCGCAGGAGGGCACTGGGGTGCTCCGCGGGTGGGTTCATGGAGATGTGGGTCTCGGCGCTGTCTCCCGCAGCGGGGTTGGTGTGGGTGGGCTCTGCAGGCTGATGAGCAGTGCCCAGCAGTCCGTGCCTGCTGCCTTTGTGCCCGGCCATGTTCACACAGGAGCCTGAGCTGCACAGGAAGGGCCCTCGGCTCCCCTCACTGCCGTGCCTGCACGAAGCAGGGGGACGGCTTTCCGCGGCCCTCCTGACCGCGCGACCCTAAAGCGGGCAGCGCGTGGGACAGCGGCAAACGCGAGGAGCCGCGGAGCGCTCAGCTCCGACCCCAACGCCACCGCGAGCGGCTCCGCTCGGCCCCGCCCGCCGCCTCCGCCATCTTGCGGCATGGCAGCGCCGCCGCGTCCCGCCCGGCCCCAAGATGGCCGCCCGCCCTTCGCCGCCCGCTTCCGTCGCCGCTGAGCGCCGTGCGGGTCGTGCCGGCGGGGCATGGCGCTGCTCCGCCTCCTGCTGCCGCGGGGCCGCTGCGGCTGGCGGCCCAACCCCGCGGCGTGGGCCCGGCCGGGGCCCCGGGGCCCGCAGGTAACGGCGCGGGGTCCGCGGTTCGGAGGCGTTATTCCGCCGTCGCGCGGTGCTGCGGCCGCCATTAGAGGCGCCGCGTTGGGGCCCGCGGCCTTCGCTCGCGTTGTGTCCGTGCGTTGTTTGTGCCGTGGGAGGTGGGAGCGGCGGGGGCTGCGTGGCCGAGCGCTGCGCGTGGAGTACCGCTGGAGAACGCCTGCTTCCATTCCCGGCCTGCTGCGGTTCCGCTTTCTTGGTGTGTTTGCTTTACAAAGGCCGTCTGTCCGGCTCTCCTGCATGAACCGGCACGCCGCGGCTCCGTCGGGTGCTCGCGGCCTGCCCTGGGGCATCCCGCTGTCCCAGTGCCTCACCGCATCGCCGGGTGCCTCTCTAAGCTGTGCTCCTGCAGTTTGCATGCTCTGAGCGCTGGGGAGGGTCCCTCCCGTTCCACGCAGCGTGGGACTGCTGTAATGCTGACTGCTGGCTGTGCTTTATTCTAAATCCCTTAGTGAAGGGCACGGGAAACGTAGTGATTCTGAAGATACCCGTGTCAGTGAACGTCATTCAAAGGAAACGTGGCTTGATTTGGCACGTTTTGATCGTTGGTCCCAAAATTTCTGGGTCGGCAGATGGGAAAATTGTCCAGAAAAACTGGATTGGTAGACCTTGTGTGAAGTAATTTAGCTGTGGAGCCTGGTGCCCTGATTTCAGCACTGTTAGAGGGTAACACACTGCCTGGGCAGCTTGCAGCAGGGGTTGGAATAAGATGACCTTAAGGTCCCTTCTGACTCAAGCCATTCTGTGTCTATGAGTTAGGCCTCCAGCAGGACCTAATACTCCTTGTGCTTCAGTGCAGGAATCAAGAACAGGCGGCCCACAGTTGTGGGACTGCTTTCCTCCCACCTCAGTTCCGCAATCAATCTAAATTAGTCCGTGCTTTTCCATCCCAGAAAGCACCGATGCCAGCAGGCTAACACAAGCAGTTGTATTGCTGCCTAGCAAGAGAGGAAAAGAGGGCGAGGCGTTTCAGCCTGGTCACTGCTCCTGTCGGGCTTGCTGCACCATAGAGGCACTGTGGGACAGGGAGTTGCATGGCTGAGAAAGGTGAAGGCTTCTGTTCATTCAGGGTATTGGTTTGCGTCAGCTTTCAGATGCTGTGAAGTTGCCCTCACATGTGGATTTAAGGTGTAGGCTTGCTGCTGAATTCCCATGGGGAAAACAGCTGTGTTACTGTTGTGAACAGGGCTACAGTGCTTAAGACTTTCTGCTGTGGGAGGGTGTATTTCTAACTGAAGAGTTGATTTCCCACCCATCACTAGAGTTCTGAGCAGAGGTACAGCAAGGAAGATCACAATTTTCAAGTGTTTGGAATATGTTTCTATTTATACCAGTGCTTTCTTTAAACTGGGTCATAAACAATGTCTTCAGAGTCACGTGGCAAGTTCATAGCACAACCAGGGATGATATTCAGGGCTCCAGCTGCCAGTCCTGTGACTTACCCACAGTATTTTCGTGTTCAGAAATCTTTGTCATGGGATACAGAGTTGCTCAGCACTCACAGTACTTTTCCAATCGCTGTATTATTGTTTTTTTTATCTTCCTCTTCAGGGCCTTCTGTCACAAACACTCTCCCCCACTTGTCAAGGTCTTGGAGGAGTCCTAGTGAAACAACACATCATTCGAGATCCAGCCAGGCTTTGGAATCTCTTAGGTGAGTCCTGAAGAGCAACTGTACAGGTGGAGGAGAAAAAAGGTCTTATGTAGGAAGCGTGTTGGCTTTTCCTTGTTGCTCCTCAAGCTGCAATAAAGCTGTTCTGTTCTTGGCCGTGGGATCAGTGTGATGTTTGCAGGGGTTCTGGGTTATTGTTTGATGGCAGAGAGGAACAATGGCACCTTTCCACAAGGAGCTCGGTGTAATTAAGTAAGCACTTGAGTCATTAGTCATTTAAGAACAGCAGACATCAAACTGGAGAATCTTCCTGTGTCTCATTAGCAAAGCCTAAGAGGAAAATATCATTCACTGTGACAAATTGAAGCTATCGTCCTTAAATCAGTTGCCTTGCTTCTTTCATTTTGTGTGTTTTCTTGACAAAAAAGCCTTCACTTTTTTGTTCTGTAGCAGCTACTCTGAGTTTTTATTGTACTTGCCATACTTTCTTGGCCTTTCTTAGAGAATCCCAGCAGCATGCTAAAGGAAGCCTGCCTTTAACTCCAGCACATGGTTTCCTTTAGCATGCATTTCCAGCTCCAGCATGAGGCTGACCGTGCCAGTTAACTTCAGTTATGCCTTGGGGAATGTTTAAATGTTTCAGTACTGAATAAATTTCTCCAAATGATTTTCTTTGCCATACTAAAATCATGTCTGAGCAAACTCATATCTTCAACTGGATTGTTAAGAAGTACGTGTTATATAAGGAAACTGGAGGAGTCTGTCCCTCCCATTGCTCTCTCTTGTGAGGCTGTCTCATTTTCTTGGCACACAAAGGAAGCTGTGCTCTTGGGTGGGTGTGAAACTTGGATTTCTGTGTGTTTGGAGTTCACGTGTGTTTCTGCTGTCCTTGGACCACCTCTCTCTGTCACCTGAGGTCTTCGGTGGTGACTGGGTATCTCTGCTTGCCTGCAGGTAGCACTTACTGTTTTACTACTTCAAGCTCTCAAAGGAGTAACCATAAGAATGAAGGATTCAAAAAGAAATCTCCGAAGGAGGAGGAGGGTATGTATGTGCCAGAAGCATGTTTAGTGACATGAATCTTTTGTGTGTGTGAGGGGTAAGGGTGGACAGCACGTAATGCTTATCTCTGAGTACTGCAGATTGGTTCCTGTAGCTCAGCAGCCTGTGGCTAAGAGCAGGCTTGAAGGGTACATTGTCTTAGCTGCTGAGATACTAAGGCATAAGATAGGTTGTAAAACTGATTTGTGAAACATGGCACTTTGCATCCTGTGCAAACGATTCCATGGATTTTGATTTTTTGCTTTAATTTTGCCACTTTACAGAAGGGAGTGGTGCTTGTGGAGTTTGGATCTGGAGGTTTTTGTGCAGAGCACTGACTGAACGAAGAGCTCAGTGTTAACATGAATTGGAGCTGGGACCTGTTTCTTGTTTCCTCTGCCTTCTCTGTGGATGTGTCTGCTTCTAGTGGTGTTTACAGCTCGAATTTAACAGTAGATTGCTTAAAGGGCTCTTGGCTCTGTTACTAGGGGCACTTGCTCAGATTTTTTTCTCTAAACAGGTTTTCCTGGGTTCTGGGTTGTTTGCTGGTGTTGTTTTTGCGTATGTTGCACTGTCTAATCCCCAGGCATCCCAGCATAAAGGATATTTTGGAGATTAATGGTGTCTCACTAAACGTGTCCTGAAACCTAGGGAGCTGCATGGCATGCCAGGTTCCCTGAGAAGTCAAGGAGTGCCCTCTGTGTGCCTTAAGCTTGTTGGGGCAAGGAGAGGGAGGAATTAAATGGCACTAAAAGGAGCAGGGGTGCAAAGGGAGATAGCTCTTGGGTACTGGGCAGAAGCCTTGCATGACTTCTCCCAGGCCAGCGTTTTGATCCTTGTCTTCTACCACTTGTCTCATAGCAGTAGGTTCCCCCCCGCAAAGACTTTACAAATTTGAGTTGATTTGTGGGTGTCCCTTCGAGGCTTGGTATTGTTGGCAACCTTTTCTTATTTGTAGATTGACAACAGCTGCATTCCATTTTGAAAGTGTAATTTGACTCTTCTTTTCCACTTCTGAAAGGAAAATTATCTGCTCGTTTGTGAATGCATATGCTTTCCCTCCCCCAGGAACCAAAGTACACAAGGATCTGTGTTAACTGTTTTCAGGCTCTGTGGTGCAGGTTTTAGCTGGCAGTCCTGCAGCTGAGGGCACACCTTGTGTCTCCTGGCCTGGGGATTGCTTTCATTCATTTATTTTTTTAAGAAAGGTGTCAGAAGTTGTGCAGATGAAGGCCTCGTGCTTGCATCTTGTCAGTAGCATCTGTGGAAGCATTATGAGCCCTGGGTGTTTTCTTCCTTCTGTGGCTTTGGCTGGTGCTTGCAGGGGCTGTGGTGCCTTGTTGGATGTCTGCGTGCTGCTTTGTCCCGGGGTCCTGAGCGAGGGTGAGTCTGCTTAGACAGAGCACCAGGAGTCTGCACTGCAAGTGGGAGTGCACTCAGCATCGTGCTTCTATGTGTCGTGCTGCAGAGTTTTACCCGGGTATCTTCAGGTAGTGAAACAGCTCAGCTCCTGCTTAGTTGTGCTTAAACACAGTGGTAGAGTCCTCTTGAATGAACCAGCTCATGAAAGCAGTGGTGCCCTGGGCCTGTCTCGTGCCATCGTGCACAGTCTCTGGAAGCGCAGAGCTGTGGCTTTGCAGGTGGGTCTGTGTGAGATGCAGCAGGACATGAGTACAGGTTTGGCTGAGCCCTCGTTAGAGCAGGCTGAGTGCAGAGCTGGGGTGCTTGTCATTAGTGAGACCACACAGCGTGGTGGTGTGCACGGTGCCCTGAAGGACTGCAGCTGATAAAATTAGTAAACAGTAACATGCTGTGTTCTGGGGCCTCTCTTCTCCTGTGATTAATGGATAGCTTGACTTTGGGAGGTGGAATGCTACCCCGCGTCTCCAGGGGAATACTTGTCTCTGCAGTAATTATTAAAAAGAACTCTTCAAACTGTCAGTGCAGCCCTTGCAAGATTTTAATCAGAGAGTTCAGATCTGGGGTTAATGGCAAATCATTGCTTCGTGGAGGCTCTCGGAGACTGAAGAGCTGGAAGTGTTCCCACAGCTGTTGCTTGTGAGTGTCGCATCCAGTTCCTGGCTCTGGTTTGCTGGGTGTTGTGGGGTAGCTTATGGTGCAGTGTGGTTGTTGTACTGTAAAGGCACAAAATTAGAGAGAGATGAATTTTGTTCTTAATTAAATGCAGGGTAGAAGAAAGCTTTGCATTGTCTTGGAGCTTTCTAGATGTTTCTGAAGCAGTCGAGCTGTGGGTTAAACATCTGAGGTGCTGGGTAGGTTGTTGGCACGAGTTGGCCGGCGGGGATCTCCTTGGTGACAACGTCCTGGACTGTCTGTGCTTTAGAAGGTATTTGTTTGCATCCCATCAGAAATTCGATATGGAGAAGTGCTTCAGCCACACGTGGTGTTTCTCTTCAGGAGCAAGTGCTTCCTGCTGGACACGGAGCGGGGCTGGGAGCGGCTGAAAAACCACGCTGTGCATCTGAAGGACGTGGTGCTTTTTTTAGCCTGGGTCATGTGTTTGTCTCTTGGTTTTGTTGTGGTGTACGTAGGGTCTGCGTGGTGAGGAGTGCTGGTGTCACAGTGTTCAGGAGGAGGGCACAGATAAATCTCATCCCAGCTGCAGCAGGCAGATGCACTGGCAGTTTGGTGGCACAGGATTAATTTATTTCTGGAGCAGAACAGTGTTGATGTATGCCATGCTGCTGTTGATTTTAAATTGTGTATCGAGAATGAGTAGTAAATCATCTGTATTGAGAACTTGCACATATCTGGAAGGAGAGATTGGTTATCATCTTGAGGTGGGAAGCGCTGCCTGGCCGTGCTCCCAGGAATTTTGCCTTTGCTTGTGCACTACCGGAGTGCTGGGAGCCTGGAAAGGGGTCTGGGGGAAACACCCCACACAGAGCATCCCCTGCTCTCAGGTCTCCCATGTCAGTAGTGCATTCGAGGTGCAGGAGCACACCTCGTGTTGAAATCCCTCCCTGATACAGAGCCTCAGTGTGGAGTTGAGAGGCAAGGGAGGAAATGTGCTGTTCTGTTAAGGCAATGAGGTTGATTTGCAGTGTGTTTCCATTCATAGATAAATTGCACATTGCTTCTGCTGTGCTGTTTTAGATCTACTTACTGCAAATGCAGTTCTTTTCTTAGGTAGTGGACTGCTGTTGGCCTTGTGATGTGGGATGCCAGCAAATCAGGAGTGCAGCTGGAAGCGATTATACCTTGCAGTGCTGTGCTGCATCATTTAGCAGTGCCACTGAGGCTGGTTTTGCTCTCCCCTGACATTTTTCTGGTGGTTGTGGTTATATCCAGCAGCACTGGGCAGTGCAGAAGTGTGATACTCAGAACTGGGCTGTAGTCATGGCCGAGTGATTTGTAACAACAAGGATCTGATGGCTTTGTTTGCTCTACCTCTACATCAGAGCAGGAAAGTGAGGTAGTCCTTTGTTTTAGGGCAGAATGACACCTGGTGGGGTCATAACAGGTCTGGTGGACTGTGACTATCCAAAGTGTCCTGCAGCAGGACTGGGCTGCCTAAAAGCAGGAAGCACTGAGTGGTGTTTTTCAAACCCTCCAGGGTTGCTGCATGTCTTCATACGTGCTGAAATCTGGAAGTGATGTTCTTTTTCGGATTGCTGATGCTTTGGTTCCTCCTCTTCCTAAAGCCACACTTAAAAGAAGTGATTCTCCATTGTCTGTAATCTGCATAGGCAGTGCCTCAGCACGTGGCTTCTGTGGCATGGGGCACAGCTGGACACAGCTGTGGTAAAACACTTGGTGGAAAGCAGCAGTGTAGTGCACCCAGGTTATTGCTGGCCAACATAGTGCAAAATTTGCCTCTTTCCAAGTAGCTGCCAGGTTTACATCTGAGTGTGCTTTCATATCCAGGTGCTGCCTCTGGATATGTTGCTTCCGGGGGTACTGCTGTGTTCATCTTTGTCATGTCACCATCCCTTCCCTTGGCCAGAAAGCTCTGCACATACATGCTCAAATTTTTTCTTCTCTGATTTTATGTTCTCTTTTTTTCCTAAAGAGGAAGAGAAACGCAGGAAAAGGGAAAATCAGATGCACCTGGAACGCTTGCGGGCGCTCCTCATCATAACTTTACTTGTGCTGCTGTTCCGATTCACGGTCAGCGAGAACAGAGAAGGGACCAACATCTCCTGGAATTACTTCATCAATGAGATGCTGTCCAAGGGGGAGGTCCAGAGGATCGAGGTGGTTCCAGAGAGTGATATTGTGGAAATCTATCTGCACCCAGGAGGAACTCCGCATGGACAGGTGGTGAGTGACTTCCTGCCACTGGAATAGATGATTACCTTAGAGATCCTAGAGAAAAAGGGTTGAATTAAGAAATGATATTAACTGGTAACTCTGCTCTTCCCTCACTTTTCCTCTTTCTTTTGCTTGAAGTTCAGGGGGCTCCTGTTACTCCTATCAACCTGGAATTTAAACTGTAGGAGTAATTAACAGTGGCCTGAAGGAAATGTTATGGATGTTTAGAAAGCTGGAAAAATTCAACAGTTGTCTTACCAGCTCTGTCTGATATGTGAAAGGGAGCCTAAAAAGTGGTTCAATTCTTATTCCTAGATCTAGTTTAATGTTTTTTCTCCTGATTAGATTTTAGTTTCGGGTGCTCTGTCAAATCCCATCAGACCTCCTTCTTAAATCTTCTAAAATGGTGAAAAAGAGCAAACTTTATTCACATGTTGTGTAACTTTGAAGAGCAGTCACCGAGAATCAATGCAAACTAGCTTGAGAGATTCAAATGCTGCTCTTTGGTACACCTCACTTAGTTCAGTGATTTTTATGATCCGTTTGCAAGCTGCTGGATGAAACTGATTTCTGAGGAAGACACAGAAACAGTGTCCAAAACGCCTCCTTCCCAGTGGTGTAGTTTTCCAGATGTATTCTAAAATGTTTAGTGGCCCAAAGATAACACTGTAATTGGGTTTATAATGCTAACTCCATCCTCCTGCTTGCCTACAAAGTCATCACATCTCCATGTTCCTAGAGAGCTGAGACTTAGTCCTTGCCTTCATAAGGGGCTGTGAGGGCTGGGCTTGTCCCTGACTCCACTTGGAGCCCTGGTGTTGGTTATCTGCTCGTGACTTTGTTGATGTGGCCAACGAGGGCCATAACAATGCTAATCTAATCTGGCTTGGCCTTGTTGTGTGCCCCTGCTGCTCACTGTTGTCTTCATACTGCTTCTCATTGCATGTCTCCAGAACGTTACCCTGTTGTACACAATGCGAGTGGCAAACATTGACAAGTTTGAGGAGAAGCTGAGAGCTGCGGAGGACGAGCTGAATATTGATGAGAGAGAGAGGATCCCTGTGTCCTACAAACACCCCGGCTTCTATGGAAAGTATGATATCAACTCGTGCTTACTGTTTATTTTATGTTGGGAACAACATCCCTCACCTGGAGAGGGGAAGTTCCTTCCAACTGAGTGTTGCATAAATACAGAACCAGAGGAGGGGTCCCTGTTTGGAGTTGGTAGCTGGCCTTTCAGAAGTGCTCTAGGTGTGCCTTAACATTTCAGAACTGAGAGTCCCAAGGAGATGTCTAGAACCACAACTCAGTGTCAGCAGATCTGAGCAAAGTCTGTTAGCCACTGCATGCTCTTGCATAGCTGAGCACCTTTATGTCCTTATAATCCGTTATTCCAGTGCAGTAATGGATTTTGGGAGATAGAAATCCTGACTCAACAAGTGTGCTGCTAGACCCTGCTCCATGCAGAACGTTGCTGGAGCAGTCGGCCTTCCCTCGTTTAAATGCTTTGAGGAAGCCCTGTGGTGGTGGGTCAGTGTGCAAAAATAAGCACCCAGTTTGGGCCTGTTCAGAGGACAGCCTGTGCTGGTGCTGGCTCCTGCTGCGAGACACACACTGAGCAGAGCAGCTTTGCTGCTAAGATACAAAATCTCAGTGAGAGAGGAGTACTTCTGTTAAACTCTGTTACCTGAAACCAACATCTTTTGCTTTTAAAAACAATAGTAGTTAAAGTCAGTGCTCAAATAAACAACGTAGAGCAAGAGATAAAATCTGTCAGAGGACTGCTGTGCTGGCTGGGCTTCGTCCTCTTCTTCCCTATGGTGTGCAAGTGTTCTGTGGCCGTTTGCTGCTGATGTGGTTTATTTGCCCTTCTGTTAAGGCTGGCAGCTTGTTTTTACAAGGTGGGATTTATGGAGCCTGGAGCACAAAGCAGATCTGTGGAGCTTGCTCACTGGGCTGTCAGACAGGCCCACCTCCAGCACTGATGGCTGCTACTGCTGCACAATGATGCTTTCCATCAGTGTGGGGAGGCTGGTGTTTGGAGAGCTCCTGACTAATTGCTGATTCTGAAGTACTAGAGATGTAGCACCATATTTCTGCTTGCCAGGTAGAGCAATCCTATACCCTAACAACCAAGGAAGAAAGCTTCATACTGCTGCAGTCATCTGCCAAGGTGGTCTGCTCACCTGCTTGTGCCCTGTGCAAAGAGCCATGTAATCTGGTGTCAGCAGCCCTGGGGTTTGGAGCATGGCATCGTTCCCCCAGAGGTGGGGGTGGTCAGTGTGCAGCTCCTCCTTCCAGGTGCCTCACCAAAGTCTGAAATAAACATCATGTTTGTACATGAAGAAAATACCTGGAGAGTTTGTCTAGTTGCTTGTCCACCGAGCAATGTCTTGGCAATTTTAATGCAAGACTTACGTGGAGATAGGTAAACTGCTCAAATTGCTCATGCAGTATGAAGTCTTCAGTTGAAAATGAGGACTTGGCTATTGTCAAACTTTAAGAGGAGTAAACTGAACTGTTGAAGTCAGCCAGTACCACGAGCTGCTTCCCTTGCCCCTGGAAAGAGCTTTCTATAATGTGCAGTGGGTCTGAATCCTCTCTGAGGAGACATCAGAGTCAGGAGTTTGAACCTGTGAGGTGCTGTGTACTTACGGCTTGCATTCAGTTTACTTTCAGATTTGGGCACTTGATGCATTTCAGAATTAATCCTCTGCTTGCACAGTTGACAAATTGGAGGTGGCTTTCAGCTTTCAGTGTTGCCTAGGAGCTCTCACTGAGGAGAAACAAATGCAGCTGGGATAACACAGCATGTGCCGGTCCCCTTATTTCAGTAAATCATACGTTTCAGAGGCATGACACACGTATTCCTACTCAAAGATAAGAAGTGTGGTGGGGATGGATTGTTTCACAGGGTCAAGCAGAGCATGTGCAGCAGAACAGAGAGCCAGGGTAGGGCTTCTCAAGTCCCAGCCTGTCGTCTGACGTGTCACATCATTTTTTCTCTTACTAAAAGTATCCTGAGCGTGGAGCTCACGATGTTTTGTCCTCAGCATGTTTGTCTTGTAAGCACATGAGGCTTGTGCTGTCAGCTCTGTTCTACCTCTCCCTTCTAATGCAATAGTCAGTGCAGGGAATCCAGAACGTGCATTGCGTTGGTTGCTTGGAGGACTTCAGAAGGATTTGTGAGAGCCTGGGCCGGGGTGGGCTGAGCAGGCTGCATAGCCTCCTTACTGGAGGCTTGCATTGGGATTTCTGCCAGGAGTGGGGCAGCTGGAGTCAGCCTGGTGTTTCTGGTCACAGGATAGGTCTGCCAGCACCAGCAGCCCCTGCTCAGGTGTGATCTGCCTGTCTGAAGGCCTCACCTGTAAGCATAATGCCTCTGGAGCAAAGGGTCAGTGGGAATTCCTTCTGCAGCCATAGCAGTGTGTGCCAGCATCATCTGTGTAACTTCTTGAGTTATGTCATCGTTGGGGTTTTGTTACACCTACATAAAGCTGTGCAGGTGCCATTTTCTCAGCTGTGGATTCTCCTGGTTGCATTTCTAACCTGAATGTCAGGACCTTTTAAAATACCTAAAAATAGGTACGTTATGTAACATCTCCTGATTATTGTGGCCAAATACTTGAGTTTGTCCCTGTGTTGCTCTTGTCCTTCCAGTGATGTCATCTCCCTGATAGTGACACTTGTGGCTGTGTCCATGCTGTGGAGCATCTTCCGCCTTATTCGGGTTGCAGGCCGGGCTGGAGGATTCAATGCTTTTGTGAGTATCCTGGGTCTTTCTGTTGCTTTGCATTGTGTGAGTAGCCTTGTCTTCTGGCCTAACCTCCTCCCTTTTCCCCAGCAAAGTCAACACGGATTGAGAATTAACTGATGCCAAGGACTCTTCAGTTTTGACATGTCTCACATCTTTTCCTGTCCCAATCATCTGACTGGATTGTACAGTAACTGGCCTTAGTGGAGGCCCTTTCTTTCCCCAATGGCAGGAAGGGCTGAGCTCAGTGAATTTGCAGTCCAGTTTGCTCTGCTATTTTCAAAGCTCGTTAATGAGTTGCAGCTGCAGATGGTGTTTTTCACTGGGTCCTGCCAATATGCCTCCCATACAGCCAGGAGTAGGAATTGCTGCTTTTTGCAAAATGAATTCTCAATTTATAAAGTATGTTCGGATTCTGGATTTCATTATGTGTTGGCCTGTTCCCCTCACACCACATGGCTCGCTTGCAACATCAGTTAAATCTCCTCCTACCCTCCTCCTCCCTTGCCTGGATCAGCTGATGTAACTCTGCAGAAATCAGCCCTGGGTGTGCTGGTATCAGGGACTCAGGGCTGAAGAGCAGTGGTGCTTTTAGTCCCTGGTTACATTTCCCACTCAGTATCCTCTGAAGTTGTTCTCTGGCTTTGAGGTTCCTTTATACAAAGGGGTACAGCTGCTTGGAAGAGAATAGTCTAAAGAAATGCTGAGTAATGAGGGCCTTGAGGACTTGTTCCTGCCCTTGGGTGAGTGGGACAGCAAGGCCCTGCGTGTTTAACTCTTCATTTGGATAAACATGTTCCTAAGGCATGAGAGGCTTTCTACTCAAAGAGAGCAAAAAATCTCCAGTCACTGTTTTCAGCAGAACACAAGGAGCAGTTAGTAGTAGGGTGCTTAACTAAATCCTTGTGGTGACTGTCACTGTGGCTTTTCACTCACCAGGGGGCTGAGGTGTGCCTGCTCGATCTGAGAGCCCACAGTTCTGTCCACGGGATGTGTTGTAGTAGAAACTGATGGCATTGGGTGCTGTGCAAGACATATTTGCACACATTTATGAGGCAGTGTTGGTAATCTGTTCACCTCTGATAGTTATTTACTGTTCATATGCACTCCTTAAAACCATACCTGATAAGGATCAGAGCGTTTAGAGTTTGAGGGAGGAGGTAGCATTAAGGTTTGGGGCATTCTGTGTGATTTTAGTGAGTTTTCCTACCTGGTCTGCAGGAAGTTGAGCTTGGTGTGTTGGAAGTATTACTGCAGGCTTTTTGTTCCCAATAAAATACTGAGACACTAAGCTGAAGTCTGGATGTGAAGTATTTCCAGAGCAGAAGTTAGTAAAACAGCAGTGCATTGGTGGGCAATGTTGTAACAGTCTGCTAGGGCTGGCCGGCCTGTGCTGTGCTGTGTGCTGCAGTATAGCAAGCAAGCTGTCCAGAGTGTGAGCTCGCCCTCAGTACTCGTGCTGCTTTCCACAGAACCAGCTGAAAATGGCTCGTTTCACCATCGTGGATGGAAAATCCGGGAAAGGGATTGGCTTCAAGGATGTAGCGGGGATGCACGAGGCGAAGATGGAAGTCAAGGAATTTGTGGACTATTTAAAGGTATAACGGAACAAACGCTGCCTGCTTTCTGGGATGGAAGGTTAACCTGGGGAGGAGAGGATATTTATTCTCTTTATGGTGCGTGATACTGAGCAGCCTTTGCTTAAAAAAAGCTGAAAACTTTTTTTCTGCTGTGATCAACATGACTCAATCTCTATTTCCAGTTCTGTAACAAGCTGCAGATGTAGCTGCTCCTATTGGGAGCTCGGGGTTGGTCAGGATGAAAACAATGTCAAGAAGCTCTGGAAAACCACGTTCTTGTGCAGATGTTTTATGTGAGCTGGGGATCTGACACAGCTGTGTTGTCCCTACAGAATCCTGATCGCTACCTGCAGCTGGGTGCTAAAGTGCCCAAGGGTGCCTTGCTGCTCGGGCCGCCGGGCTGCGGGAAGACGTTGCTGGCAAAGGCAGTGGCCACAGAAGCACAGGTGCCTTTCTTGGCCATGGCAGGCTCTGAATTTGTGGAGGTGATAGGAGGTAAGCTTTGTAGGAGGGAGGGCATGGAGCTTGCTTGGAGAATGCTGACTGGATCCTTCAGAAAGGAGTTTTCTCATTTCTTTGCATTAGATATTTCTGCTTAAAAGGTTTTCAGTGGTAGCTGATAGTTATGTAGTGCCTTCTTACAGTGGGAAACCATGGGTCTCCACCTGAAAGCATAATCCCTGACTTACCTCTACTTATTGAAGCCAGTGCCTGAGCCTTGCTTTCTCATACTGAAAATCCTGATGGACTTTTTGCTGCTCCCTGCTGATGTCGGGGGGAAATGGCCTCTCTGTGCTCTGGGATTTACATCTTCCTCCTCTTGTTTCTTTTTCCTAGATCTCTTGAGACCCAGCAGGGGTCTGTGTGTGGGAGCATGGAGACTATTTTAGCTTCTGTGAAAGGAACAGCAGCACATGTTTGGAGCACTGCTTCTCTTACAGCAACTGTGAAAAGTCCCTGTAGTTTTGAGAGCTCAGTTAAAAGCTGGCATGCTCCAGGATGGGCAGTATCTAAGGACTTAAGATAGGAGTTCTGTACCTAGTTCTTCGTGTCTGGTGTGTTGAGAGGGTCACATGGTGAGGGTTTGGTCAGGATCGGGTGCCTTGTTGGGGCCGTGACTCCTGCTCAACAGCTGTGCTAACAGTTCTAGCTTTGAAGCTCATTTCTTCTCTTCCTGTGTAGGTCTTGGAGCTGCACGAGTTCGGAGCCTCTTCAGAGAAGCACAGGCTCGTGCACCCTGCATTGTGTACATTGATGAAATTGATGCTGTGGGCAAGAAGCGCTCAACCAATGTTTCTGGTTTTGCCAACGCTGAGGAGGAACAGACCTTAAATCAGCTGCTGGTGGAAATGGATGGTCAGTATTTCTCTCCTTTGGCATTTGGACCTTTGTTACCTCAGGGATCTGGGCTTGTTGTCCTGTTTGAATTTGTCATGCCTTTTTAGTGTTCTCGAAGTATTCAACACAGTGCTGAAACAAACCCTTCCTTCTTCCCTGGAGCAAGACTCACTTGTACTTCACAGCATGTTCAGGACATGTGCTCAGCACTACAACTTGGTCATGTCCACGTTAAAAGACCTTCTGTGTGACGAGTGAGAACTGTGTTTGGGACTCCTGTGTAGAGAAGGGCTGTGGCCCTGAAGGTTGGGGGAATTTGCATCCAGTGAACTTAGAACCCTTGAACCTTGAATGAGCTATTTTTGTGTCTGTACTCCAGAGGCCGAATCAGAAGGGAATGTAGTGTCACATTCAGAGTGAATTCGCCCCAGTATCCACACGAGCATCCACCTGCTAATAAAACCAGTGGGAAACACGCATTAGATATCATGACTGGCAGAGGGCAGCAACCCCAAAGACTCGTGCTGTAGTGAATGGCTTCAATTCAGGAGTGTTTTCCCACCCTCAGTTGAAGAGGAATTGTTTACAGTACTGTGCAACAGGAAAAGAATGAATTGGCAGCAAGGACACTAGTGCCTTCAGCTGGTAATGTTTAGTTCCAGCTGGCCATTCAGTGCTGTGGAATGCTTGTCTGGCAGGTAGTGTTTTGAAGCCTGATGAGGGCTGAAGTTTAGTTGTCCCAGGGGAGCATACACAATGAAATGTGCTCATTCTCCTTTCCTTTGGCCTGCTCTCATGTTGCGTCCCTGGCTGCAGGACGCCTAAGGTGGAAGGGAGAAGCTTTGCAAACAAGTCCTGGTTAGGTGCCACTCTTCTGGATGACTTCTGACCGTACTGAATACGAAATCAACTCTTCTCTCAGACACAGATGCCAAAAAGAACGATCCTTTGTCTGTTCTTAGTCATAACTCTGTCAGAGCCTGCAGCCCTGACCTAACTCTCATTGCTTCTGTAGCTAAATCCTACAACTGCAGATCAGCATGTGTTTATATCTATGTTTTGTGGGGCAGGGCTGCCTTCTTCCTTGGCTGACCTTACCTCATCCAACTCTTCATGTGAGAAGGTCTGCACTAAAACCATCCCTCTTTCTCCAGGCGTGTTTTTTTGTATATTGAGTCTGTACAGTGAAGCAGTGGGTGCAGCCCTACTGAAGCAGAATGCATCCTGCGTTTCTGCAGCAAGGCTGCTTCTGGAGGTTGCTGTGGAGTGAACCTTTTGCTCTCAGGGAGAGAAGCTAGGGCTCGTAAAGTGTTCTCAGGAAAGCATCAGTGTTCCTCTGTGCTGCACGCAAGATGATCTGTAACGCTGGATCTCTGCCTGTGCTGCAGAAGGAGAAATTGTGAGCAGGAGCACGGCACTGTACGAACAGGATGGAGTCATCCTGCTGTGTAGAGATCCTCCAGGCCTCTCTGCTTCAGCCCGAGTGCCAGGGAGCTTCTGGAAGGAGCAGGGTGATCTGTAAGTGGGTCCTAAATGGCCAGGCACGGAGATGGTTATCAGAAGAGCATCCGTGAAACACGTGGTGCTGTGTAGACACCAGAAATGTCCATAGATATGTGTGTGCAGTTCCCTGGGACTTTGCACATGCGTTCACTTAGGCAACGTGGCCAAGCACATGAACACATTTGAAGTGAATGTAACTGCTTACAGCTGTATCTGTGTAGCAGTGTCTCAATGGAGAAGGCCTGTAGTAACACACAGTACAGCACTCCCAGCTTGGTTTTGGTTTTGTTTTTTTTCCCTCTTGACAGTTGCAGGATGAAGTGGCAGCAGGTTACTGCTGCATCAGATGGAGGCCCATCTGTCTGTTCAGGAAAGTGTGGTCAGTGCAATCCACATCTCAGTGTTAGGAATGAAAGTGTCTTGACTGCCTGTGATCTGCAGAAGTCAGGAGCTGTTTCTAGAATGTTGCTTTCTGGGTTAGTTTCAAGTCATAAATTAGGACACAAGTCATTCAAAAGTGAGTTTAGACAGTAAATATTATCCTTAGTATATGCTTGAAGAGTCCTAGAAAAAAAAAAAAACAGCTTCTCTCCTGTGTGCTGCCTAGCTTATTCTAAAATGGGTATTGCTCCACGATTGTATATTTATCTCATACAGATCATGTACTAAGTCTCTCCTTTTGCTGAATGCTTTACCAAACATTAAAAAAAAATAGTCTACAGAGTTTATGGTTGAACTTCTGCAGGGTAACACCACAGAACTGAGTGCAGCTGATAATGTGAGGAAAAATCAAGTGCAGAAGTAGGTCTGTGAATCGTCAGCTTAGCAGTGATTGTGGAGTTTGTGCAAATGAGATTCCTCCAAGGTATGGTATAGGAAGAAAAGGGGGATCAGAGCTGAACAGAGCCCCCGCTGCAGGCTGGGGGAGGGGTGAGGGCACAAAGAGAAAAGTCACTATGCTGAGCTGTACGGGGTGAGATGTGCAGTTCGATGCTCTGTAATTCTGGTATGCAGATTTTAGAGTGATTGTAATGCTGTTTCTACAAGTGAGCTCGGTTTGCTTCCCTCTGACAGCTTGCTTCGTGTTCTGGAAGCGTCAGGAATTCGGTGGGAGAAGGGGAGGGACGGGGCTGAGCCTGTGTGTACAAAGGCTGACTATAAAAACCAGAGCGACTCGTACTCCAGCCTTTGTCAGAACAGGTGCCTGGGCTGAATAGTGAATCTTCCCTCACAAATCGCAAACAAGCGGAAGAGGAATGTGACCCAAATACCTCCTCTGCTCTGAATACATTTGTGAGGAGCCTGTCAGTCCTGGGCCGAGCTGTGCTTTTGTGAATAAAGATGCAGGCCAGTCCTCTGAAGTCCCCAGGCCTCTCCCGTTGTGTGTGCTGGGTGCAGGTTTGTGACCCCGTGGCTCCCCTCACAATGGTGGCCCCTTCTTCAATGATATTGTACACAGACGATGTCCAAAGCGCTTTTGTATGGGTAGCTAACAATGTGGAGGAGATGCCTATCACATGCACTGTGTCTGCAGGCAGCAGGGCACTCAGCGATTCAAGTGGGCCCTCCTCCTTTCCTTTCAGAAGTAGCTGAAGCTGTAAACGTTGTAGACACGAAGGCTCTCTTCAGGCTAAATTTTCAGAGCTGTTTTTAATTTGCTGGCGTGGCTGAGGTGGTGTTTTTGTAGCCTGTTCTCATGACTGCTCTTTGCCTGGGGAAGCCAGAGCCCGTCACGTGCGGGGCGACGCTGCGCTGGGAACCGTGATGTGACTCAGGCTGCTGCCCTGGGTTTCCTGGAGCTGTTTGTCACTGCTGGGAAGCAGGCTCGAGAGCAAGTGGGGCAGAAGCTGCTGCGAGGAGGATGAGCTCAGTGGTTCTGTTGTTATTATTCTTGTTCTAATAGTCAGACCTATTTTAAGGTCGAGCTTTCCCAGCTTGCAAGGCTGATAACGTACTGTACCATCTAATCCTGCCGTGTGAATGGAGCTCGCTATCCCCCAAGTGCCTGCCGGTCTCTCTCCTTGTTTATCACACTCCAAAGCGCAGTGTGATACACTCCTGAAGAATGGTTGGCTTCATCCTCTCCAGGAGCTTATTTAGACAGCGTCCTGCAGGGCGGAAGAGCAGAGGTTTGCTACAGTGCAAGCTGACAAAGCCAGTCCTCTGGCTTACCTGTAACCTTAATCTCTCTGCTGAGCTCTTGGACGCTGACACATTTGGCAGCTCTGCTGGTGAAGCTGGAGAGAGAGCTGAAACCCACCCAGCTTACGTGCATCAAGCTGCTGTGTGCAGCATGTGACTTGGCACGGGGGATGCACGCGGGACTAATGCGTCCTTTCCCTGGGAAGGCTGCGAGTGCTGGGGCTGCTGAATCTGCTGGAAGCAGGTGACTCATACCCAGAGGCCTCCGGGCACCTGGTGGAATGCAATAAGCAAGCAGTGTGGTTCAGTGATTCAACATCATCCCTGGCTCCCCACCCAAGCAACGCAACCACCTGCCCCTTCCTGCCCTCCTCCAGCTGTTAGTGCTCTGGCTTCCCCGGAAACCCTGTCTGCCTTTGGTGCTCTGTGCTGCTCACTGCTCTCACAAAGCCTGTAATTCCTGACGCTCCCTTCATCTTTAAGGCTGGGAGACAAAACCTTGTGACTGTGGCTTGAGCTGGTTTGTGCTAATCATCACTGCAAAGCTGTCTGGTCGCATTCTGTCCCTGCCTACATGATATCTGTGGTGTACATTCTGCAGAGTTGGTCCTTGCACTGCTCTGGTCTGCAGTATGCCTGTGTGCCTTTTGAGTGATAAAAGATGCAGATCAAATCATGCTGTAATGTGCCACTTGCTGAGTGGCAAGGCTGTGTCCTGTATTTCTGAGTTGATCCTGTTTGGTCAGAAGAAAGCCTGTTCCTTCCCTGGTGGTGTTGGTAGCCTGTCTGTGAGTGAAGGCTGGAAGTGAATGAAAGCTGAAAGGGCTTTCCACAGCAGTTCTGGGGAGGAAAATGCTATTTCAGCTAACAAACATTGTTTGTACAACTGGAACTATGGAAGCAGGAATTGGCTTAAGGCTGGGGATAAGCAGGCATGTCCGAACTCATCAGAATGGATTCCGTTCTTGTTTCCAGTTGGAGCAATTTCAAAATGTGGCAGAAGAAAACCCAACAAAACGAAGTTGGAGCTTAAGTAACTGAAAAGGGAATTTCAGCATGCCCACAGTGACCAGGGAACAGCCTGGGTGACCCAAGGGGTTCCTTCCTCCCTTGTCCTCTTAGCTGAAGAGGACACTTTCTCAGCCATAGCTGCCCCAGAGGGTGTTGTGAATACATTCTGTCTTTGTGATAAAGCTGCATGAGATATTCTCTGCATCCTGCCCTGCCTCATCCCTTCCTGTGGTTGCAGTGCAGCCTCTGTGATGGTGAAAACCTTCACTTTTGATTTTACTTGTCTCACTACAGGAATGGGGACCACAGATCATGTCATAGTGCTGGCTTCCACCAACCGTGCTGATGTCTTGGATAATGCCTTGATGAGACCTGGCAGGCTCGACAGACACATCTTTATTGATCTTCCAACACTCCAGGTACGTTCCATCAGCTGCCCCATCCTTTCTGTAACACTCATGACAAAAGCATCCCAGTCCTTTACTTGCTGAGTGTTCATTGGCCTGGCAACAGCTGAGCTTGGGGAAGATGGAGATAATATATGAGCTTCGGCAGCGAATTCTTCTGTGAGGTTCTCTGCCGTGCAGATGCAGAGCTTTGTCTGCTGTTGCCTCTCAAGGAAATCAAGAGCTGCCTAATTGGCAAAGCTGGCTTGTGTGGGGAGAGCTCAAGTTGATGCCTTGAGCACCGTTCGTCTCGTAGGCTTATCATCCTCGCTCTCCTTATCAAGCTCCTCATTTTCCTTCAGGCAGCCTAAGTGACTTTCCTTCTGAATGCTTTTTTTAAATCCATTTATGAGGGGAGTTCGTCATGTCCGCTGTGTTGACATTTGTAGCAGAGCTTTGGAAATAGGCTCAGCTGCAGAGAAGGTCTGCTTTGCCAGCACAGGCTCTTCTTCTCCCATCTGTGCTTTCCTGTCGTCCTCAGAGTTTTCAGTTAAAATACCTCAAATGCCTGATACAATCTGGCACCGGAAGCATGAACTCTGCAGCTGCCCTGAAGGAGGAAAGGGAAAAACCCTGGCAACTGAGCCCATTGTTTTAATCAGGATCTCCTGGGCCAGCTGAATGAGTCACTGCTTGGCTGCTGGCCAGCCGTCAGCTCACCCCCACCTCTGTCTGGGAAGTGGTCGCAGGCTAAGCAGCTCCTAGATGGGATTTTTTTCTTTTTGCAGTGCAGGAGGGAGCAGGTAGCTGCACCCTGAGCTCCTTCCTGCAAGTGCTTATATGGTAAGAGAAAAGTTAAAAGACAGATCAGAGTGAAAGTTAGAAGGGGAGAGCAGCCCTGAGAGAGAAAGCGGTGACTCACGGTAAGCCTCCGTACATCTGTTCTGAATTTGAGAGCTGGGTGTTTATCAGGGCTCCTGTAGAGCTGTGAAATGCTGTAAGGACAGCCCTGCCCTCTGCTGGCAGTGTCACTGTCCCTGCTGCCACGGGTCTGCTCTCGCTCTGCTCCCTGCTATAGGGAACAGTGAAGCTGCCATGTTAGGAAGCTTGCTGGGCTCAGGCATTCACTGTCATGTAAGTACTCTGTGCTCTTCACAGGAGAGAAGAGAGATCTTTGAGCAGCACCTGAAGGGTCTCAAACTGATCCAAGATGCCAGCTTCTACTCGCAGCACCTTGCTGAGCTGACTCCAGGCTTCAGTGGTATGACATCTTGTATCCTTGAGGGACTGTTCTGCCTCCTACCACGCTTGCAAATTCAGCTACCTGAAGCTTCTCAGTTGCTTAGTTTTAAGAGAGTATTTTGGTCTCAAGGGCTATTTCTTTTTCCCTCCTCCCCTTCACATATTCCTCTCTGCTTAAATAGGGAGAGCCTAATCAGCTCCCTTGTGAATGGAGCTACAGTGAGCAATTGTTTGTGGCTATTTTCAGTGTCCTGAAATTCCTGGGAATGGCAAGGTGCAGAGGCTGGGGAAAAGTATGCTGTTACGGTGCCTGGGATCCTAATTCCTGTTTATGCTCTTCTCCAAGCTGTTGTTGAGGATGAGGTGTTGTACTTCACACTGAGATGTGGAAGGACACCTATGTTGATAGGCAGTACCAGGAAAGTGGGTAGGAGGAATGAATAGCAATTCCTTCATCTGCTGGAGTAGAAATTGGACAGCTCTGGCTCCTGTGCTGAGCCTGCTTCCAGGGTCGGTCCCTGGGAGTTTAAGCACTGCTGAGCAAGGGGCTCCAGAGTTCCTGTTTATGTGGAGTTCCTGGAATATCCTTTCTGGGTTTCCCCTCTAACAGGCCCCAGCACACTGCCTCTTCGTGACTTCTTTCAGCAGCCCCCCACCACCATCACCCACACACACAAACTCAGAACAGATGTTCTTTCTCTTCTGCACAGAGGTTTGTGTGGTTGCTGCATGAACAGTGCAGCAGCCCATGCCAATCCAGACTGCCCACAGCACTCCCCTGTTGTTAGAGCCAGCCTTGGCTTTAGCCTGTTAATTGATTGCTGAACTCTGTCCCCTGCATGGCAGCGCTGCATTCATTGCCAAGACAGTGGTATTGTTCAAATCCAACGTAAACACCGTGGATGAGGTTCATTCTCTGTTCCCAAGGAACAAAGAGGAGCTTGCAGTGCAGGCTGTGTGACTTCTTTAGGTCCTCCTCCAGATCTGTTCCTGCGTTATCTGTCTGTCATGTAACAAACCCGGTGTCATTCTTACAAACTCTTGCCTACAGGGGCAGACATAGCAAATATATGCAATGAAGCTGCTCTCCACGCTGCTAGAGAAGGTCACAAATCCATCGATACTTCCAACTTCGAGTATGCTGTGGAAAGAGTCATTGCAGGTAAGTGGCCCAGCCATTCTGGTGTCTCATTGATCTGTGCTGTGCTCCTTGAGGAAGGCCCAGGTGACAGGGTTGTGTTCTGTGGCAGCAGCTAGGGTCTCACTGTGATCTTTCTTGTCTGGAAGGTCTTAAATGCAGTAATCATAGATGGACCAACCTCTCTGAATCTGAAGGCAACCTGAACCAGTAGCTCAGGGAAGATATCCAGTAGCAAAACGCATACACAGGAAAAAAAGAGGGGGAAGATTCAAAGCTGTGTGGCTTTTTAAAATATTATATATATATATATATACACACATATTAAAAAAAAATCTAAAGCAAATAAATAAAATAGTGGAAGTATCTCTGGGGTTTTGTTCCTGCTCTGGACACCTGCTACATAAACATGAATAGCAAAGGCAAATAAGCTATCCTGCCCCAACCTCAACAGCAGTGGGAAGAAATTAGAGATTTTTCTTCTTGGCCTCAAAGCCTGGGCTTTGATGAATTGGCAGAATAAACTGAAAGACAGTGGAGTACTGTTCTGCCTCTGAGAACATCCTGTCAGCCTTTCCCTGTTGCTTGTGCAAGTGCCAGCAGAGGAACCTCTGGAGACAACCCTCTAGCAATATATTATAGGGCGGGGGGAGAAAGAATTCCCAGGATGCTTGACTTCACCTGAGGGGTTTGAATCTGATGGATTTCTGTCTGAACTTTCCTGAAGGCAACCCCTGACTTTCATATTCAGACTCTTGGCTGCCTCCAGGCTGCAGTGCCATCGCTTTGGGTGAGCCTGGGCAAGCAGGGCGGCGTTCTGTGCTTTGCTTGGAGCGCGTGAGGTGGAGTGTTTGTACTGGGTCACTTATTTCCTGGCGCAGGAATCCAAGTGTCACCGTTTGCTTTTTATCAGAAAACACCCAAATATTTCCTCATGTAAGAGAAGATATCTGAGACCTCCTCTCAGTTTCACCTGCCTCTTACAGACATAATCCTGGGAGTGCTTTGGGTGACTGACCGCACTTCCACGAAGCCCAGACTGCGTGCAGCAGCTCCCAGGAGCAGGCGGGGGACAGCTGTCATTGCAGTGCAGAAGCCATAATCAGCTCTAGCAAAAACGTGCTTTGTTTTTCCATCTACAAGAGAGAGCACTAAACTCGCAGGGATTCCTTTGGCTTTTCTTTCTGAGTTCTGCCCTTTCCTTAGTTCCGCAGAGTTGGAAGACAGGGCAAAAAGCAAGCAAGGCCTCAGGGGTTGTGTAGCAGAAGGGATATCTGGGATTCATGTGGTGGCCATGAGAGGGCATGGGCTTCAGCAGCTTCACTGCTGACAAGCTGGCTTGCTTCACTGAGGCTCTGTGGCATTTGGGAGGCAATAACATCTTTTTGTTGCTTAATCTGATTTCTTCACATTAGCCAGACCTGGCTGTTTTTTGCAGGGTGAGTCTGAAAGGCCCTGAACACCCCTCCAGGCCCATATATTAAATGTACCCTTGCTATGTAATGGGAGTGCTTCTGGGTTTCACAACTCCGTTCAATATTTCAGTCGCTATAAAAGCTTTTCTTGAAGGAAACAAGATATTACTGTGCTTTCCATTATAAGCTTCTGGTTTTAATAAGGGTGATGTGGAATCAAAAGAGAACTTTGCGAGTCCTGAGGCCCTGTCAGCCTTAGAGCTTTGTGTTGCTGTGAGGGAGGAACATGAACTCTTCTCTGTGGTAGTCCCCATTGTGTTTTCAGTTTGGGAACAGAAAGCAGTCAGTAAGTCAGGTCTCCTGGGAGTGCTGGAGGAAACCTGCTGAGCACACAGAGGCATTCAGGGCTTGTCTTGGGAAGATGGAGCAGAGCCTGCGCTCTGCTGGGGCTTCTGGACACAACGTAGGGCAGCAGAGCCAGCTCAGAGTTGTTTCCTGCAGGGTTTGTCTCTTCAGGTGGTAAGTCCCAGCCTTCAGAGAGCTCCCCCAGCCTGGAGCTTACTTTGTTTGGGGGCAGAAGCCACCTTCATGGACATGCTTTGTGCTGTTGTGAAGAGCACAGTCCCTGCCTTCTTGGTGGGCTGACAGGGGTGCTTCCAGAACTTAAAAAATCATAAAGCTAGGGTATCCATGCACCTCTCTGTAGAAGGATACACACAGGGACATGCACACGTGCTGCTGGAGGCAGAGGAGAGGACTGGCTAATGAAAATCAGGGCTGCTGTGATTCATCCGCGATTCCCTCACCATCGTGCCTGCCGGGGCACAGTGGTTTCCAGGGTCCCTGAGCAGTACTTCTACAAGGTCTGCCACGCTCATTTTGCTGTTTCCTTCTTTAATAAAGCTCTTGACTTTGTTGAAAAATTAATGTTTAATAGAACGTTGTTTTCCAAGACATCAAGCAGCCTTGGTACCAAGCTGCTCTCAGCTCTGCCTGCTCTACCCCCTGCTGCTCCTGGCACTGTGCAGACATCCACTTAAAAGTACTGGTACCTTTCTGCATCTGATGTGCAGAGCTATAATGACTGCTTGATTTGCAGTGTGTTCTGGAGCTGACGTATTTCCGACATGCCAGAAGCTTTGCTCCTATTCAGCATTTTTTGAAATCCTAATTGGACTCGCTGTGCGTTACGGACTACTGGGTTGGAAAATAGACACTTTCAAAAATCACCTTTCTGGAGGAAGTGTTAATGTGAGTTATGACTTAATTTGCTAGTTCTCTGGAGCCCGGGAATAAGCTCGTATGGAGCATGCCATCTGTAATCAGAGATTTCTTGGCTTTGGAGAAAGTTGTTGGTTTGGTTTTTTTTGTAGATACTCATGTTTTTCTGCTGACTTGAGCACTCAACAATCTCATCCGGGACCTCTCATATATATATAATTCAGAATCTTTCTTTCCTCCTGTCCCTAAGGGTCTGAAATACAGCAAAATCAGTATGATACTCAAGCTAGTCTTGTTTTTTTTTCTTTTTCTTCCTTTTTTTTTTTTTTTTTGGTAGTAGTTTGGGTTTATTTGAAAGGGTGGGGATGGTGGGGTTCCCATCCTCCCAATGGTAGACTGACTTTGCAGATAAGTCACTCAGCAGGAATACAGGCTACCACGCCTCTGGCAGAGCTGAGGACAGAACAGGGCTGTGCACTCTAGAGCTGTGAATCAACTGAGAGAGAAATTATTTGTGTAATGGTTAAGTCTGTTCTAAGGGGGAGAGGAGGAAAAGACCGACGGTGCTGGCTCACGCACCACGCTGTGCAGGGTTATGTCCTGCTGCTTACTCCTATTGCCCACTTATTGTCTCCTCTGATCCTTGCTTGTGTTTTGATAGGCACTGCCAAAAGAAATAAAATCTTGTCACCTGAAGAGAGGAAGGTGGTGGCGTTCCACGAGTCAGGCCACGCGCTGGTTGGCTGGCTGCTGGAGCACACGGAGGCAGTGATGAAGGTAACCCTGGCACCAGCTGCTGTGTCACGATGTGTGTTGTTGGGTGGGAAGAGAATCCTCTGGGCTGCTGCTGCCCAAGGCGTGCTGGTTGTTTTACAGTGCTTGTGTTAAATTCTGCTGTCTTGCTCTGGTCGTTTTCATGAACTCGGAGCTGTGAATACTGCAGCAACCTGTACAGCAAATGCTCTGTCAAGAAAAACGGGTTCCAGTGATGATAGCAATGGTGCAAAGCTGATTAATCAGCCACAGGGGAACTCTGGCATTTAAAAGCTGACTGTAAAGAACTCCCAGTGCCTGCTGGTTACCCAGTTGCTGGGCACATTTGAAGCAACTGAATCTTGTGCTGCTGTTGCTCAGTTGGTGCACTTGCTCCAAGCACAAAGCGCTGCTCTGTGTGCATGTGTGCGTGCGTGATCTCTTTCCCTGCTGTGGTTTGCCAGCATGTTGCAGCTACCAGTCAGGCCATTGGAGAAACTGCTCTGATACTAATCAAAAGAGATGTGTTATTCAGATGGGCACGCTTAGGAGTTTGTCTGCCTGAAGCCCTTCTCTGTAAGGAAGGGCCCCCCTTTGGCACCCCAGGGTGTGTTCTGTCCCATGTGCGTCTCCTCAAAGAGCCCTGACACAGGGGAGAGGTGGAGGGGTGGAAATGACAAGAATGACAGCTTCTTGGCCTGCCACCAGCAGCAAATTCACTCTGAATGACCTATTGTATAAGCTGAACTGTTGTTAATTACTCTCAACAAAATGTGGCTGCTTTTAATGGATGAGGGAGTTGGGTCTTGTTTTTCTGAGGGTGTCCTGTATGTTTGTTAGGTAGTCTCCATGATTTTGGAACAGGGTAAAGCAAACTCCAATTGGCTTAAATCCTCTAAAGCCACTATTAAGTCTCAAGATTTCAGTGGCTTGCTGTTCAGGGTAACTTCCTTCTTACGTCTTGTTCTAAAGGTGAGGAAAGCTTTTCTGCAGCTGTGAAGGCAGAGCCTTCAGTATGGGAATGGCAACTGCAGTTCTTGTGTGTGTAGGTTAGTGAGCGAGCCCCACCACTTTTAACAGATGTCCCTGGGAGGGCAGACCTCTTCTTGTTCTCTGCTGCTGTATTTCGGAGCTCTTTGGCTCTCCAAACTGATGGAGCTGCTCTGTGTTGCAGGTTTCCATAGCCCCTCGAACAAATGCAGCTCTTGGATTTGCTCAGATCCTTCCAAGAGAGCAGTACCTCTTCACCAGGGAGCAGCTGCTGGAGAGGATGTGTATGGCACTGGGAGGGAGAGTGTCCGAAGCCATCACCTTTAACAAAGTCACCACAGGTGAGGGGACAGACCCTGACACAAGCAAGGGGAGGTCGTACCAGGAGTCTGAACTTTTATACTTGTCTCTCTGTCCAAGAGCAACTTGAAATGGAGATTTCCCACCCTTGGGAGTGAGAAGGAGAAATTTTACATTGCTTGTTTTGATCTCTGACTTGGGTTTGTGAGCGTGAAGGCCTCTCGTGGTGGGTTCCAGCTGTGTTGTCTCAGACTTGTCCCAAAGCCTAAGGCTACAGGTATGATTACACAGTGAGACTCTTGGCTGGTGGAAGAGTCTCGAGCTTTCTGTGCCTTAGTTCCAACCATTTATAGCAACATGGGGTAAGAGCAGAGCAGTGGCAGGCAAGCAGTCCATATGAGCTAGTTACCAGTACTAGCTACTGGGTGCCATGCACAGGTCTTGCAATGCACACAGGGAGGGTAAAGCATTCACCTGCATGGATTCCTGCAGGTCCTCTTATCTCTTGACTTGGTACAGTGTGTGTTTGTGCTGGACATACTCCTCTTGCTCTCATCTCAGACCTGCCATACCTTACTTCTGTCTGTCTCACCCAGGAGCGCAGGATGACCTGAGGAAGGTGACCAAGATTGCCTACTCCATGGTGAAGCAGTATGGGATGGTGCCCAGCATTGGGCAGATCTCCTTCCCGGATGGGGAGGGCACAGTTGGGATTGGCCGGCGCCCTTTCAGCCAGAGCCTTCAGCAGATGATGGACCACGTAAGGCTGCTCCTCACCTCCTGTTCCTCTTCATTCACTACTTTCTGCTGCTCACTGAAAATGGCAAGAAACTTGTACCCAAATGCTTAGCATTTTTTTTTCTGTTAGCCATTAAGTAGTAAAATTCAATAACTGAGCACTAAGATACTCTGTTAGCCTGGAACTGCTCTGTGTATAAGGACTGTTCAGTGAGGCATTAAAAACAGACAGAGTCACACACAGCTGTGAGTTCAGCCCAGTGGCACTGTGCTGCCTGGGGCTGCAGTGAGTGGTTGTGAAATACAGTCTGTTTTATGCGTTGCAGTGTGAAAACTGCAGTCTTCATTCTTTTGTGCACAAGACCCTGGAGAGCTTCTGGGAGACAGGGGGTACAAATGTGACTTCTGGAGAGAAATGCTTTGCAGAGCAGGGAGGTAGAGATGAGGGGGGGAAATAGTTGTGGAACTGAGAACAGATAACCAGGGAGGGAAAGGTTGTGATGCATAGGGGTCTCTCCAGGCCCTCAGGAGTTCTGTGTATATCTGAGCATGGCTACACGGTGCTTAGATTACAGGAAGCTTCTGTTGGACAGACTCAGTTACACAATCTAAACGTCTGCACTCTCTAGATCAGGGGCCATCAAAGCAAATGATGATTCAGACTGACTGAAAAATGGTAGCCTGTTTTGAAAGGAAATGGGGCTTTTGTTGCCTTGGTTTGAAGGCATTTCCCATCAGGAAGGGCTCTCTTGAAGAGCTGTGCTGGTGCTGGAGTTTACCATTCCCCATCACAAGTACTTCTTGGGCTTGTTTTTTTTTTCCAGAAAGTTTATCTGTAACTGCTTTCTGCCTGCTCATTTTGCATGTTCTGTCCCTCAGTGCTCTCCTTGTTTGCCCACTTGCAGTCCAGATCTCCCTTCTTATTATCTTCTAGGAAGCAAAGGTGCTGGTGGCTCAGGCCTACAGACGCACAGAAAAGCTCTTACTGGACAACCGAGATAAGCTGCAAACAGTGAGTTGGAGTTGTGTGGAGTTCTTTAACTGTAGGTTTTGGCCTTGATACTTTCTGTGCTCTGCACCTTGGTTGTTGCAGTGTGTCTGTTGTCCATATCACAGTTCTGTCCCCAGGGCAGTGCTCCAGCAGTGCTCTGAAGGCAGGCATTGTTGGGGGGACTCTCCTCTCTGCAGGCCTCCTCTGTTCTGATGCTTTCATTTAACAGCAATCAGATGTTTGCTAGAGGCTCATCACAGGAGAAACTTTTAAGTTAAGCCAAAATATCTACAGAGCACTGTGTTTGCCAGGTCAGTGTGTCACATCTTGTCAGCAGGATCGGGCAGTTCCATGTTTGAGGGCCACCTGCTGCTCAAGCATGGTCCTTCTGCTGGCAGAGGGGCCAGAGAATTTAACTTTACTAGGGAGGACCTTCTGATGACCTTCAGCCCATGCCTGCAGGAACAAAACAGCTCTTTGTTATCTGTGTCGTGTTATTTATGTACAGAGGAGTATGAGTCTGGCTCCAGTCTCAATTTCTGTTACTGTGGCATCTTAGGCAAGGCCACAGGTGCAGTGGCAGTGGCAATAAGGGCACTTCTCTAATTGTCCTTGGTGTTCTGACTTGCCAAATCATTCCCTGGAGTGTGCTTTATTGCCTCCAGTCATACTGAGTGCTTCTGGCAAAAAACACTCTTGTGAAAGGTGCTGGCTGCCTGGAGAGCTGTGTACTGCTCCAGCAGGCATCCAGGTCACACTGTCTGTGGTGTGGTGTGGTAGCCAGGCTCTGCTCCTCGTGGGCTCCAGCACGTGCTATGTCCAGATGTCGAGGTCCAAGTTGGGCTGGTAGGGTGAGTTTAGTTCAGAGAGACTGTTTCCAGACCTCTGTGCCTCATTATGCCTTATTTACTTTTTCTAGCTGTCCAATGCCCTGCTGGAGAAAGAAGTGATAAATTATGACGACATTGAAGCTTTGATTGGGCCTCCACCCTATGGGCCAAAGAAAATGATAGCTCCACAGAGCTGGCTTCAAGCAGAGAGAGACAAGCAAGACTCCAGAGATGAAGAAATGCCCCAGCAGCCACCAAACCATGAGGAGGAGGAAGAACCACGCCTGAGGCCAGTGTGAAGCCCACTCTTGATGCGGAATGGGAGGACTCTAGAGGCTTCTTTTGAACACAAACCCTTCTTCTTCTCAGCTCTGGAATCAAAAAATAAAGAGCAGGGCATCTGTGTGATGCTGTTTCCCAGAAATTCAAGGAATGGCTATGTTCAGTCTTGTAACACAAGCTTTAACCTGCAGGGAGGAGAACACAGGGTTTTGAAATTGATTCTGAGCGAGGTATTAGTGATTAGGAGTTGGGTAAGTCTGATCTGCTGGAAAGAATTTGTTTACACGGGCATTGTGTGCCTTCTTAAGGGTGATGGGTGGTGTGGAGGCCTTGTGTGCTGCTTCCAGCTGTGCTGTGCCTGTGGGAGTGCACTGCTGTTCCCCTCAGCACTGGGATGGTCAGCAGTGAGGCTGCTGGGTACAGTGCTGTAGCTGTTGTGTGACTGCTGTAACTTCTGGTCATCTCTGCTGCTGAACATAAAATAGGAGAACAAACTTCACTAGAATAAATTATCTGCAATGTGCTGCTGTGTTTGTAGAATGTGTCCTTATTACAGCTATCGAGTTGTGTAGGACTTGGGCTTTCTTTTCCCTGGTCAATAGCTTCTATTTGATTTTTGTATCACGGGTTTCAGAAACAGAGAGCAAGGAAACCTTGAGTTCATGACCCAGCGTAACCTTGTGG
The DNA here is from genome assembly GCA_013399175.1 of Odontophorus gujanensis. NCBI lineage: Eukaryota > Metazoa > Chordata > Aves > Galliformes > Odontophoridae > Odontophorus > Odontophorus gujanensis. The sequence continues at coordinate 72,124 of VXAB01013756.1, forward strand.
TGTGATGTTGGGACCCAGCACTGCAGAGGGTTGCTCCAGTGTGTGTTGCAGACTGCAGAGCAGCACAGCTTGTCTGCAGGCATAGAGAGGCATAGTTTCAGTTAACTCAGGCAGACGTGCTTCCTGTGAGCACCTGCACAAACCTGGCAGTTGTGCTGTCTCCGTCCTCGTGGCTGTTGCAGAAAGCTCTGTGATGAAATGCTTGACTGCTGTTCATCTGGGAAAGCACTGAAGTGATTATTGGTGCCTGTTGTGCTGTGGCTGGATAAGGACCCTTCTTCAGGAAGGATTCTCGATGCCTTGAGTTATTCCACGAGAACTGACTGTGACCTGAAAGACCCCAGCTTTCATTTCCCAGTCCCGGGGCCATCATCTTGGTGTCAGGCTGGAGCTGAGCCCTCTCTTGGTGCTGGGGAGGAGGATGACCTGCAAGGATGCTGATCTGGGAGTCACTGAGCTGTGCTGGTGTGCTGCCCACGGTGGGAACGCTGCATGCTCTCAGGCAGAAATTATGTTCTCAGTTGAGAGTGCTGTTGCTTACGGGTTGGTTGGTTGTTTTTTTTTTTCCTTTCAGACCTCTATTTCCTTACAGGCAGTTCATTCTTTGAATTTGTTTGTCCAGCAACAGGTGGAAACTGCTTGGTTTTATTTGTGAAACGGGATGGCTGTGTTCCGGGCTGCCTCAATAAACCTTTTGACACGAGGACTGAAGCCTGTGATTGTGCTGACGGCGATGTGCTGCTGGCACGGCCCGGTCCATGCAGGGTGCGGGCGCTGCCGGTGTGGCCGTGCCACCTAGCGGTGCGCTGCCCTCCCGGGCTGGGGCTGCAGCAGGATCCGAGCTCTGCCAGGGATCGTCGTTCCCCGACCTCAGTCCCGCTGCTGCATGCGTGCTGCTCTGAGCATGTTGGGGATAGGGCTGCGGTAGAGGTTTTTAGGTAGCGAGGAGGCAGCCAGCAGCGTGCCCGCATCCCTGCGTGAGCTGCAGAGGGAGCACCGCGCCCACCGCCCACCCCATCAGTGTGGGGAGCGCTGCGCCGTCGATTGTGCGCGGGCCCTTTAAACTCGACGCCATCTTTGCTTTGGGTGCTGTGAAGCCGTTGCCAGACCTTTCCGGAATCGTCATTCTCATTGGACCGTACCTACGGCCCTTCCTATTGGCCGCCGCCACCACACTTCCGGCGTGCGCCGCGCCGCCGCCTCCTTTTCCGGTCGGCCATTTTCCGTGTGGGGAGGTGAGTGGCGGCGCCGCCGCGGTCCGGGGCGCTCCATCCGCCGCCATCCGTCCGCCGGCAGCGCTGGGGGGCCGCTCGGAGCCCCGCTTCGGCCCCGGGGCGGCTCGGGGTGGTGCCGGGCCCGGGCCCTGGGGGAGGCTGTGACGGGGAGCGGGGCCCGGCCCGCCCCGCTGCGCCGCGCCGCCTCTAGCCCTGCCCGTG
>VXAB01013756.1:81033-103454 GCA_013399175.1 Odontophorus gujanensis
TGGGGGTGGGGGGGGGGGGGGGGGGGAGAGCAATGCTGAGCTCCCTGTGGCTGTGTGTCCTGGCAGGTCATCTCCGAGGAGATCTCAGGGAACAATGGCTACGTGGAGCTGGCCTTCAGGGCTAAGAAGCTGGATGACAAGGTGAGCAGCATGCGAGCGGGGTGGATGAGACAGGATGGGTTGAGATGGAATGGATGGGATGAGCTGGATAAATAGATGGAGTGGATGAGGCAGAGGTGCTCCTCTGCTCTGACTGGCCCCATCCTTTCTTCTCCAGGACCTTTTCAGCAAGTCCGACCCCTTCCTGGAGATCTACCGCGTCGATGATGACAGCAGTGAGCAGCTGGTGTACCGCACCGAGGTGAGGCCGGCCGGCTCCGTCCCGCAGCCGCCCTATATGTGCCAGCCCCGCTGAGCCCTCCCTCCCCCAGGTGGTGAAGAACAACCTGAGCCCCATCTGGGAGCCCTTCAAGGTCTCTCTGAACTCCCTCTGCAGCTGCGAGGAGAAGAGGAAGCTGAGGGTGAGGAAGGGCCATGAGGACCCCATCCCCGGGTGGGTGTAGGGGTGGGGGTGCACAGGTGGGCAGCGCTGACCTGTGTCCCCATAGTGTGTCGTGTGGGACTACGACTCACGGGGAAAGCACGACTTCATCGGCGAGTTCTTCACCACCTTCGAGGAGATGCAGAAGGCAATGGGGGAGAACAAGGTGGGGACATGGGGACGTGGCCAGCGGGGCTGGTGCTCTGCCTTCAGGCTTGCCATCAGCCCCCGTTCCAGGAGACAGCACCCACGTTCTCCAGGGGTTTTTCATTGGGGAAGGGATATATGGGACTGCAGCCATCACCCCGGGTTGGGCTGCGGGGCTGCAGCACGATGGGGTTGGGGGCTGTGGGGCCGTCCCCAGGCAGCGCGGGTGCCGCATGCTGCAGGTGCAGTGGGAGTGCATGAACCCCAAGTACAAAATCAAGAAGCGCAACTACAAGAACTCAGGGGTCGTGGTGCTGCTGGACCTGAAGGTGAGCACCCACGTGTCGTGCCGTGCCGTGCCGTGCCGTGCCAGCCTGCTGCGGGGACTGACCTGGGTTGATCTGACAGATCCACAGGGTCTACTCCTTCCTGGACTACATCATGGGCGGCTGCCAGATCCACTTCACGGTGAGTGCTGCTCTGTGGGGGCTGGGGTCGTGCCACGGTGCTGGGGCTGCTGCTCGGGGCTGCCCCTCACCTCAGGGACCCCGGGGACCTCACGGACACCCCCACACCAGGTGGCCATCGACTTCACGGCCTCCAATGGGGATCCCCGCAACAGCTGCTCCCTGCACTACATCAACCCCTACCAGCCCAACGAGTACCTCAAGGCGCTCGTGGCGGTGGGTGAGATCTGCCAGGACTACGACAGGTACAGGGACCCCAGGGCCGGGGCTCTGCGGTGGTGGTGGGGCACGGATGTCCGCGTGGCACCGCGTGGGTGCTGGCATCCGCCGAGCTGAGGCTCCGCACGCCCCTTCCCTTGCAGCGATAAGAAGTTCTCTGCGCTGGGCTTCGGTGCGAGGATCCCCCCCAAGTACGAGGTATGCGGTTGGGGACGTGTCGGGACCCCTGGGATGTGCCCATCCTGCTTCCCCCCACTGCCCTCACCCCTCTGCCCCCTCAGGTGTCCCACGACTTCGCCATCAACTTCAATCCCGACAACGATGAATGTGAGGGTGAGCGCAGCCCCGCTGTGCGGGTGCCCAGTGCCATCCCCGCACCCCCCAGCCGTGCTGGCACCCCCTCACCCCACACCCCACAGGCATCCAGGGCGTGGTGGAGTCCTACCAGAGCTGCCTGCCCAAAATCCAGCTGTACGGCCCCACCAACGTGGCCCCCATCATCACCAAGGTGGCCCGCGTGGCGGCCGACGAGGAGCGCACCAAGGAGGCATCGGTGCGGCCCCGTGGGCGTGGTCACACATGGGGTGCACGGCACCGGGGGTGTCCCTGATGTCCCTTTGTCCCCAGCAATACTTCATCCTGCTGATCCTGACGGACGGCGTGGTGACGGACATGGCGGACACGCGGGAGGCCATCGTCCGTGCCTCCTACCTGCCCATGTCCATCATCATCGTGGGGGTGGGCAACGCCGACTTCACCGACATGCAGATCCTGGACGGCGACGACGGCGTCCTGCGCTCCCCCCGGGGCGAGCCCGTGCTGCGTGACATCGTCCAGTTCGTCCCCTTCCGTGACTTCAAGAACGTGAGTGGNACAGCCCCAGTACCACCACAGGATGCTGTGCCATCCCGCGTGGGGGTGGCTGGGTCCCAACTCCCCGTGTCCCCGCTGTGTCCCCTGCTGTCCCCGTGGTCCCTGTGTTCCGTGCTTGTCTGTCACCGTGTTGTTTCGAGGCTGCATGACAAACCCATCCTTGGGCCAATAAAGCAAGCTGCCCTTTCCCTGTGCCATCTGCTGTCTGGGCACCAGGACCAGCGGGGTGCTGCTGCGTCACACAGAATCACCAACCATGGGTGCTCCGTGGGGTGCAGGGATGGGGGGGGACACAGCCCACTGCTCCACCGTGGTGCCCCAGCCCCATCCTGCAGCAGAGAGAGGGAGGGATGGAAAGGAACAAAAGCTGAAAGCAACCCCCAGCTGCCCAGCACCTGGCCACAGCTCTCATTAGCAGGGATTTGTCACTTGAAAGCCACCAGCGGCTGAATGAGAGGCAGCAGCGCTTTGTGGCTGCTGTACTTTTCTGCTTTCAAGTTGTGCTGGTGCTGCCCCAGCACGCGGCCTCGGCAGCGTGAAAATCCAGGGCACGAGGCAGGGAGAGGTGCCCTCCTGCACTGTGCTGTGTGCCATGTGCCACGCTGGATGTGCTCCGTGCCGTGTGCCACACTGAGCGTGCCCTGTGCCAAAATGCCGTGTGCCCTGTGCTGGGTGCCGTGCCACGTGCTGCACGCCGTGTGCTGTGCCACGTGCTGTGTACTGGGCTCTGTGCCTCAAGCCTCGTGCCACACCATGTGCTGTGCCATGGGCTGTGTGCCATGCTCTCTGTGCCATGTGCTGTGCCATGGGCTGTGTGCCATGCTCTCTGTGCCATGTGCTCCGCACGCAGTGGCACTGCAGTGTGCCCCAAGCCCTGCCCCGTGTGTCCCCACTGGGAACCCCGCTGTCCCCTGGCAGTTGTGTCCTTGCAGCTGTGCCCGTGGGGTGTGGGGACACTGCTGGCGATGGGCAGAGCGCAGTGCCCGCTCCGTCGTATTTATAGCGCCTGATTCATCCCAATCAAACCAGATAACGGACGTCACCATAGAAACCCATCGGGGCTGTGGCTGTGTTCGGCCCTCGGTGTGGGCAGGGGGGGCTGAGCCCCCCACCAGGGCTGTGTCCCCCCCGTGGGGGTGGGGCATGCGCTGCCATTAATCGATGTTTAATTGATGGGGTTAATTACGGGCGCTCCCCTGTGAGCTCTTTGTAAGGCTGCTGCAGGCGGTGCAGCAGTGCGGTGCTGCGGGGGGGCACAGTCCCAGGCACCCCCGGGGATGGGGCAGGCGGGGACACGGGGGTGCACTGGGATGGGGTCCCACGGTGACGCTGGAGGATGTGGCAGCCATTCTGCCATGGCCACACCCAGACAGTGCCCCGGGATGGGCCCCAACCCCGATAACGCTGACACTTCCCGGCACCAGAGTGTGGCACCGCCCCGAGAACGCACTGCAGGTCTGAGAATGGCAATAAATATTTATTCTTCCCCGAGTGGGGCCGTGCTGGGGATGGGTCGGGGGTCACCATGCGACTGGGTGGGATCCTCCCCACCCCGGGGCACAGGGTTGCTGCTCGCCGTGCCCGGGCTGTGCCCATCCCTCACACCATGTCCCATTGTGCACTCAGCTCGTTGTCGTGCATCTCCTCGCGGTACACGCGGTCAAAGAGCGCGTTTTGTGTCGGCGAGAAGTGGGAGCGCCAATCACCCACCACNCTCGTAGGTGATGTAGATGATGTTGAGGAGCTGCCGCTGGCCCAGCCAGCCCTTGACGTGCTCGAACCAGGAGCCGTAGTGCACTGAGGGGATGTGGTGGGTGATGGGGGCCAACAGCCGCCCCCAGTGCGGCCCCCACATCTCCCCAGCCCTTACCTGTGCCCTCGAGGAACTGCTGGAGGAAGGTGTCAAAGGAGACGGGGTCGGGCAGGAACTTGGCCAGGCGGTGGAAGTGGTAATAGGAGACCACCACGTCCTTGGGGTTCCTGGCCACGTAGATCACCTGGAGGGAAGGTGAAGGGGGGGGGGATGTGAGCTCAGCACCACAGGGATTTCCCACGCTCAGCTGCCCCCTGAGCTGACACCCACAGGCACAGGGGTGCACCCATGGGCCCTCACCTTGGGCTTGCTGCCCTGCAGCCGGGGGCCCAGCACGCGGGCAGGCAGGTGGCTGGTGATGAGACGGTGCGTGGCTGTGTCCCGCAGCGAGCTGCGGAAGTGGATCTGCTCCAGCCAGGGCGCCCGCTCCCAGTTGGGGATGGTCTTGGCCGGCCGTGCGTCCCCACGGCTGTACAGCAGCGTCAGGATCTCCTGCATCCACGTGGTGCCTGGGGAGGTTGCCGTCAGGGCACCCCAACCCTGCACGGGGCACTGTGGCACGGCACAGCATGGCATGGCACGGCACAGCTTGGTGCAACATGGCGTGACGCTGCATGGTATGGAACAACATGGCACAGAGTGGCACGGCACGGTATGGCACAGCATGGTGTGGCACAGACTGGGATAGCATGCTATGGTACCATGTGGCACAGCTTGGTATGGCATGGCATGGTATAGCAACGCATGGCACAGCTTGGTATGGCACAGCATGGCACATCTTGCTTGGCACGGCATGGCACAGCACTGTGTGGCTTGACTTGTTGCTGCACGGCCCAGCACAGCAGTGCCACATGGCACAGGTGGCACTGTGCCACGGCACACATCAGCACAGCAGGGCATGGTGTGCACGGCACGGTGCGACATGGCACGGCTGGCCTGGCAGCGCAGGACGGCAGCACTGCCCCTTTGAGCCCCCACCCATGGCTCCAGGCGGGGGGTGGGGACGTGGCAGGGACAGGGCTGCAGCAGGGGACGGCGTGGGGTGGCCATCCCCTCCAGCACGGTGGTGGGGCTGGGACCCCTGGCTGTGGGGCTGTGCTGGGGGGGGTCGGTGTTTGTGCAGGGCTGGCTCTGCTCCTGGCCACGCAGGCGGCGCTGGGGCTCAAAGGCAGAGAGGGCTGAGCATCAAAGCCCCCGATCCCATTTACCCCATCCCCACCCGCTGCCACTCACCCGACTTGGGGTAGGTGACGATGACCACATCGGTGTCACGGAAGGGGAAGTTGGTGGCGAACTGCAGGGACTCCGCGGTGTGGAGGTGCCCGGGCAGCGCGATGCCGGCGAACGTCTCCGTTACCTCCAGGCGCTCCATGGACGGCCGTGCCGGACGTGATGGGACGGCGGTTAAATAGCTGCAGAAGAGGAAGCCCAAGCAGCGGGCGGATGGTGTGGGGTGGGGCCCCCGGGTGGGGCCCCCCCGGCGCATTCCTGGCAGGGGGCCGAGGGCGGCTGCGCGGGGCCGGCACGAGGGGAGCGCGGCCGCAGGGATGGGGCCGTGAGGTCGCTCGGGAATGGGGCCGATATGGGGAGCACGTGGCTGAGCCCATGGGGGATGTGGGGGCACTGGGAGGGCTGTGAGCCCCCATGGGGGTTGGGGTGCTTCGCCGGCCCCATGGGTGACCCCTGTGCCATGGGGTGCCAGCCCTGTGCTGCACTCTATACGATGGAGGCCTTGGTGCCCCACCGCCCTACTCACTGTGCTGCACAGGGGTTTCTAGTCTGGCCACCCCAAGATGAGGATCTGGGGCCAACTCTGCTCCACGTGGCCCCAACCCATTCCCAGCACACGGCCACCACAGTCCCCGACGCCAGCGTGGCCCTGTGTACACCGTGCACCACAGAGCGTGTGCGTGCCTCAGTTTCCCCCTGCAGCACCAACTGTCTGTGCCGCCTCACTGCTGTCTCCCAGCCCACGGAGCTGGGTGGCCCAGAGCTGTGGGGTGCCCTGGTGCTCAGCCCCCGCCCGCCGCCACAATGGGGGCTGGCTCTGGGGTGGCCGGAGCCCATTCCAGCCCCACGCTGCACTCAAGCTGGAACACATATTTCAGAGCCACAACGGGGAACAGCTGCCCGAGTGTCCCAGGGCCGGCGGTGAGCTGGGGACAGGGGTGCAAGGCAGACCTGCCAGACCCCACAACGTGAGGGGCACGGGGCTGGGAGTGCATCTATGGGGCCGGGGGTGCTGGGCTGGGGCTGGGGGTGTCGGCATGGGGAGGCCGAGGCGTGGATGGGAACAGAGCTTTTTCCCAGCAGAAAAAAATCTGTGCTGTGTTAGAGGGGCCGGGAGCATAACCACAGCTATGCGCGTCCCCGTGTCACCCCGCGCTGCGCTGCAGAGGCCGTCGCGGTGCCCGGGCACTGCCGGGGTTGGGGTGCAGGGTGCAAGGGTGGGTTTATGGCCCTGGGACTGGTTATTGATTTACCACGGGGAAGGGCAACAAGCCGTGCGGGAGCACTCGGCGCGATCCCACGGCAGCAGAGCAGCGATCTCATCCCACCACCGTCGCACCACACGAGGATGCTGCGCGGGAGCGTGCTGCTGCTGCTGTGCCTGCTGCTGCCCTGCTCGGGGCAGCTGCTCCTGCAGGAGGCCGAGCGCATCATGAGCACCACGCCGGTCATCGATGGGTGAGTGCGGCCACGCGGCCACTCTGAAGCTTACGTGGCACTGCGGGACGGGCTCTCGGTTCCCTGAGAAATCCCCGGCACAGAAAACCCCACGGATCTACTGGGGGAATGCCTGCACTGAGCACCCAGGGGATGCCACACGGGGACGGCGCTGCCCAGGGGATGCCCGCACTTGGGATGCGTGGGAATGGTCCCACGGGGGATCCTGTGCAGTACCTGGGGCCGTGTGGTCAGGGGGATCCCCGGCAGCCCGCCTGGGGCGGTGCCGGGAAGCGTGGGGTCAGGCTGTCCCAGGGGAAGTCCTGCGGGATCGTGTCCTTAGGGATGTCCCCAGTCCTCTGCCACGCCACCATTTCCGGTGGTGACCCCCAGGTATGGGGCTGTCACACAGCCCCGTGCACCCCAGGCAGTGGGAGTGGAGCTGTGGGAGCCAGGGGATGTGGGGCAGTGGGAGCTCCAGTGCTTTCCCCAGCAACGCTGCTGGGTTTGTAACAGCACACAGCAGCAATGGTGGTGACATCCCTGAGCAGGGATATAGGGCTGGAGTGGGGCAGGGGGCGAGGGNGCAGGGAGGCAGATGGGCAGCCAAGTATTTGGTGGGTTGGACAGACAACCCCCTGCTCCCACTTTCTCCCTGGCCCAGGCACAACGACCTGCCCTGGCAGCTCCTCAACCTGTTCAATAACCAACTGCTGCTGCCAGCATCCAACCTGACACAGCTGAACGACACCCACACCAACATCCCCAAGCTGAACACGGGGCACGTGGGCGGCCAGGTGGGACAGCAAGCGGGGCATGGGCACCGGGACAGCCCCCATCGGGGTTCTGGACGCTCACCAGCTGCCATCCCACCAGTTCTGGTCGGTGTACGTGCCCTGTGACACACAGAACAAGGACGCGGTGAAGCGCACGCTGGAGCAGATCGACGTGGTGCACCGCATGTGTGAGCTGTACCCCGAGACCTTCGCCTGCGTTGTTGATAGTGCAGGTGAGAGGGCAGGGGGCTGCAAGGGGCATGGGGCTGCTGGTGCCTGACCCTGGCTGAGCCCCACACCCTGTGCCCCTGCAGGCATCGAGCAGGCGTTCCAGGACAAGAAGGTGGCCAGCCTCATTGGTGTGGAGGGCGGACACTCCATCGACAGCAGCCTGGGTGTGCTGCGCACCTTCTACCGCCTGGGAGTGCGCTACATGACCCTGACACACAGCTGCAACACACCCTGGTAGCTCACTGTGGGGGCGGCATTGGGGTGGGGGGGATGGGGACGAGGCTCTGATGGTGTCCCCGTGGTGCAGGGCTGACAACTGGCTGGTGGACACCGAGGAGGAGCAACCTGTGCACCACGGCCTCACACCCTTTGGGAAGGTGAGTGGGATGGAGCCAGGCGGTGGCCCCGAGGGTGTGGTGTCCTCACACTGCCTTGCCCCCACCTCTGTCCCCATCCATGCAGATGGTTGTGGAGGAGATGAACCGCCTGGGTATGATCGTGGACCTGGCCCACGTCTCAGTGGAGACCATGAAGATGGCATTGAACGTCTCCAAAGCCCCCGTCATCTTCAGTCACTCCTCTGCCTTCAGCATCTGCCCACACGCCCGCAATGTGCCCGACGATGTGCTGCAGATGGTGGTGAGTACACGGTGGGGGCGAGGGGGGGGTCCAGCACAGTGCCAGGGGGCTCAGGGCCACCTCTCCTGCAGGCCTCTACGGGCAGCCTGGTGATGGTCAACTTCTACAACCAGTACGTGACCTGCAGCAACGTGGCCACGGTGGCCGACGTCGCGGGTGAGGCAGCGGGCAGGGATGGGGCGGGGGCACAGCATCACCCCATCCCCTCACCCGGCCACTCTGTGCCCACAGACCACATGGACCATGTGAAGAAGGTGGCAGGCATCCAATCCGTGGGATTTGGCGGGGACTATGATGGCGTCACGGGGTAAAGCAGGAGATGGCATATGGGGAGAGGGATGGAGTGGCCAAGGGGCGACCCTGGACACGGGGTGGATTGGGGTGCTGCCGGGCCAGGCTCTGAGCTGTGGGTGCCACAGGCTGCCCACAGGGCTGGAGGATGTCTCCAAGTACCCTGTACTGGTGGCGGAGCTGCTGGCCAGGAACTGGACGGAGCAGGAGGTGAGCGCGGCGCTGGCCAACAACCTGCTGCGGGTGTTCAGGGACGTGGAGACGGTGAGTGGGGCACGGGGGGGTACAGGGAGGCGTGAGAATGGATGGGGCACAGGGATGCACTCGGCATGGGGATGTGCAGGGCACTGGGACGCGTTGGGACATGGACAAACGGGATGTGAGGACACATGGGGCTCAGGGGAGTATTGGGCACATGCAGAGCAGGGGTCTGAGCAGCAGCAAGGAGTTGCACAGGGCACCGTGTGATGCAGACTCCCCCTGGCCCCACAGGTGAAGGCATCCCTGCAGGGCACACTGCCCCTGGAGGAGCCCATCGCCCTGGAGGAGCTGGAAGGAGAGTGCCGCACGAGCTATGGCTACACCACCACCACCACCACCGACTCCAGCCCAGCCCTGCCCCTGCCAGCAGCCCTGGTGCTGGTGCTGGCCCTGCTCAGCACCCTGCTGCCGTAGTGCTCGCGTGCTGCCCCAGCCCAGCCACAAAATAAAGCCATCCTGCTCAGTGTTCAGGCTGTCACCGCACCGGGAGTGAGACATCACTGCAACAACACGTGGCCAGGGGGGCAGCGGGGCTGCCTCCGCAGGATGCTTACATTAATCATTAGCTAATTAATTGGCTACTCAATCATCTTCTTAGCAATTTCCTCTCACATTTGGGAACAGCCTGTCTTTGGAGCGGAGGCAGCTCTGGGCACCAGGAAAACAAGCTTGTGCAGGAGAGTCATCTTCCTGTGGCATTCACAGCTTGGCTGCGGCACAGAGCCCACTCTGCCAGCAGGGAGCAGGGAGGGGATGAGCCCCAATCCCACCGGGATGGTACCCACGGGTGGTGGGTGCTGGAGGCAGGCCCGGGTACCCCGGGTGGGAAATGCCAGGGCTCACTTCGTGGAGCTGAGGGCTTCCCCTCAGCAAGCCCGAGCTTCTCCCAAGGGGCAGGGAAAGGCACGGGGAAGAGCACAGTGAGCTCAGCAGCCCGAAAACAAAGCTGGGAAAAAGGATCTAGAAAGGAGGCAGCCATCCTGGGCTCCCCGTGGCAGTGGTGGCCCCCGCTCACCCGGTTCCCCCAGCACAGCCACAGGAAGGGAAGCGGTCCCGGACATGTCAGGGGCCCTCTCCTGAGCCACCCCCGGAGGTTGTGACCCCCCCCAGGCGCTGGCTGCTCTTTCCCCGGGCAGGAAGGCTGCAGGAATGGGCCTCTTCCTCCTCAGCTCAGCCCTGCAGTGGCCGTGGGTGCTCTGTCCCCAGTTGCAGTTGGGTTTTCGACCCACAGCAGGGAATGGGCTGCACCCAGACCCCCTCTTCTGCCTGCCTCACCCCTCCCTGCGCACAGCGTGATGGATGTTCAGAGAGTTTATTTAAAACAGCATTAGGTAATCAACAGGGTTTTGGAGAAGAAAAAAGGCAAACGAGACAAGCTTTAAAAAATACCACCACACATCAAGACACAGAGAAAAATCGCATGGGAACAGGGAGTGACTCCAGGGGCAGGGGCTCCCCGGGCCACGTCCCAGCCCACAGCCCCACGCACGGCCACGAGCCACTGCTGCTCCACAGTGCAGACATCTCCCACGTCCCTGTCACCACCCGTGTCCCCACCGCAGCACTCCTGGGAAGAAGGCTCTTTCTGTCCCCAGCCATGTGCTGCCGAGGCCACTGAACTCAGAAAAAATAATCAAAGCAGTGAGAATTGTTTTTTTTAAAGCACTGCAGTGTCCACAGGGCTGGGTGCCAGCACCAGAGGAAGGATGGAGCTGCCTGCCTTCTCCCCACACGGCTGAAACCAGCCAAGACCCCACTCCTACTGCACTATACATGACCGAAAGTTCCCCCATGACAGCCCACGAAGCAGAGCTGCCCCTCTGCAGCAGGGCAGGCTGCACGGCTCCAGCACTGCAGGGTCAGGCAGCTGCAGCCCACTGCTCACGGCCTGGAATTCCTCCTCGTAAGAGACAAACTTCATTTCCTTCCTGAGAGCTTCCCACCCACCCCATATCTCAGCGGAGTGCAGGAGAAGGGGCACTGAAAACCTCAGCCCAGAGGAAGGCTCCCAGCAGCCTTAGGGTGGGCACAGCACGGGTGCAGCACGGTGGGGATAACAGTGGGAATGGCAACAGGGAGAGCCAGGGCCAGGCCCAGCACAGGGCTGGAGGATGCACGCTCAGGGCAGCTTGGCATTTACACCAGCACACCCATCCAGCAGCAGAATGCCAGGATAAGCCTGCAGTCACCAAGGCTGTGAGCAGCTGCCATCCTCTCCCTGCTGCAGGGCACTGGGCACGGAGCAGGGCACGTGGGAAGTCATGGCACAGAGGGCTCACTGCCAATCTGTGGTGGTGGGAGGTGGGGGATGCACGGATTCGCACACACAGGCTTGTGCAGAGCAGGAGGAGGGTTTCAAAGGTCACTTTGTGGTCAAGAGAAGCAATGGGGGGTTGGCCTGCCACGACGAGGTGAATCTGCAAGGAGAAGCCTGCAAGCAGGGCACCCACATATGGCTATGGACCGAGCAGGGACAGCTGGGCAAGGGCACTGCTTCCTGCAAGGCACAAACAGCCCCCAAACACCACAGCCCCCCACCCCCACTTGCTGTAACTCTGCTCTGTGTGGACAGATGCTTGCTGTAGGTCCCCAGCGCAGAGCCCAAACCAGGTAAGGACAGTAGCAGGCTACATGGGGGGGGGGGCAGGCAGCCAGCCCCCCAGGAGACACTGCAACCCACCTCCACAAAGATTCGTTTAGTGTTAAATCACATTGCAGCACGGGACACTGCAAGAAGCCAGCACCGTCCCTCAAATGAAAAACACCCTACAATAAGAATCAGCAAAGTACTCGTCAAGCCCAGAGATGGCCTGTCCTTGGCTCCACACCCCCTTTCGGGATCTCTGCCTGCTCTGGTCACTACTGCACCCCCAAAAGAAGAGTCTGCAGGGAGGTGGACAGGGCTGGGGACACGCTGCTGCAGGAGGCCCTGCCCAGCCAGCAGGTCAGAGCAGGGACGTGGTAGAGGCAGAGGGGAAGGAGTCCTGAGACCCTCCGTCCCCATACACCATACAACCAGCATGGCAGCAGTCCGCAGGGGTGACAGGAGATCTAATTCCGCAAGGCAGCCAACCTGGAAGGGAAAAGACAAGAGGAAACAGGCATGAGATCAGCCAGGAACAGCCAGAAGGAGCCACCAGCCAGGCCGTGAAGGGCACGGCTCTGCACAGAAGCCTCCAGAGGGACTCTGGCTGCAGCCTCGTGGGGAGCAGCAGGGAGGGTGCAGGGAGAGGAAGCTCATCGGTTCCTCCTGGGGCAGTTCCAGGGAAACAGCCTGTTCCTGGAGCTGATTGAAGGTCAGCATCGAGTGTTCCAGAGCAGTAGCAGCTGCGTGAGGATGAGCACAGAGCAGGGGCAGACGGTTCTGCACCGCATCGAGAGAAACCCACTGCCGGGTGCCAGCAGCCACCCCCACCACTAGGCCTGAACTCTGCCTGCCTGCCCCCTCCCCAGGCCTCACAAAGCACCAAGGGGGCTGCCTGGCAGATGCTGCAGGCTCTAGCTTGGCTCAGCTAACACTACCAAGGGGCTCAGCACCCACTCGGCCAACCACACCGCACTAATTCACTCTTCACATCGGCGAGAGACCCCTGGGGAGAATTCAAACTGCCACAACATGAGGTGAAGGACCTGGGAGAGAACAAACCTCCGTGACAGCTGGTCTTCCTGGGAGCGCATCGAGCTCTCCCCCACGGCTGAAGCACCCTCGGGGAGCTGGCTGAGCTGGTCCATGATCTCCAAACCATTCTCCTCTGCGATCTGCACGATGAGGCTGTCCACCTGCTCCTGTGGTGTGGTCAGTGTGGTGGCAGAGCTCATGGAGTCCTCCATGACCTGAAACAGAGACAGCCTGTCAGCTCACCTCACAGGCAAAGTCACTCAGCTCAGCATGGCTTCTTTCTCTCAGGGTTGGTGGCAACACGGGGTCTGCAGCCCCTTCACCAGAACAGCCTCACTAGCCTCAAGCCTGACAGCAGAGCTGCATCAGAAAGGGGAGAGCTGCATTCCTCCACAGCTCCACCTGAGTAATCTCTATCTGAGACAGCACCTTTGCTTTTCTTCGCCTGCCTAATTTGCCCCTTCACACAGCAAACACTTTCTCAGCTAGGCAGCAGCACTGTGTCCCACCCAGCCTCTCTCATACACCTGGAACACAGAGCAGTCCCAGTCCACCCAGACCCCTTGAGGCCATCTCCACTTACCGATGTGTGAACATCCAAATTCTGAACCTGCTGCTCGAACTTATCCATCACTGCAGACACCTTCTGCAGGTCCATGGAGCTCAGAGCTTTGTCCAAAGCCTTGGTTACTTGAGCCATGTTTTTCGTCACCTGCAAGAGGATATTGCTTTATGGATGCTGCCCAGAAGCAAAGTCATCTCTGCTGAGTAAAGCCCTGGCACACAGCCAGAGGCAGAGCACAGCCAGAGGTGCCACATCAGTCCTGCAGCTCCGAGCAGAGCAGGCCCCAGCCCACCTCTCTACAAACTAGCACAGACAAGTGAGCAGGCATGAGCCTCCTTAATTAGAGCCCTAATAAAGCAGTCAGAAGAGCTCTCTGTGGGTACGTCAGAACCTTCACTAAAACGAGAGTGACTGGGCTCACTGCAAAGCTTTACAGGATCCTCATCTGAGAGTGAGGAAGTCCAAGGTTCAAGGCAGGTGAAGAAGGAAGGAGCCAACGCTCTACACAGGGCACAGACTGATCTCAGAACCCCGTGCTGAAGAACAGAGGCTCTTACCCCCTTCATTGTCACTGCTGTCTGCACCTTGGAGGCCACTGCATCCACTCGGGAAGCCATGCGGAGCCAGTTCAGCCCCTCGTTCTTCTTGCGGATGGCATTCTCTGCATAGACACGAGCGCACTCCACATTCTTCTGCTGAAGGGCCTGGAAGAGCAAAGGGCAACTGCCTGCACCAAGAAAGCACTCTATATTTATAAACAAGCACTCCCTTTTTCTGCCTGACAGACTTTCAACAGGAAACAGCTCATCTGTGACCTCTGTAAACACTGAGCACACCCTTGGAAGGGAATTAAATCCCTCTGTGTCACAGTGACAAACCACATCTGCTCAGCACATTTAGGATCTCAGGGTGGGAATTCTGAGGGCAAGAGAAGAAACTGCTTTTTCCTCCATCCTTTAGCAGCACATAACTGGTGGGGCACAAGAGGAGACAGGGTCTCCAGCTGTTCGGTGCAGCATCCAGGTTGCCAGCTTTGTGACAAGCTCCCACTCACCTTCTTGACTTTGGCCTGCTCTGCCTTGGAGTCCTTCTCAGCTTTTTTGGCAAGTTTCTCCAGCTGCTTCGCTGTGAACTGGAGAGAAAACTGCAGGTTAGTGCTAGGATACAGCAGGGAGCCAGCAGCAGCAGCACCTCTGTGGCACTGGCTGCTCACAGAGCAGACACAAGGTGCCAACACAAGCTCTGCGAGCTGGCGCAGCTCTGGGGAGGTGCTGGCTCCCTCCAGCTGTACCAAGGGAAGCTCACAGAGTACAGAGTGTTGGGGGCCAGTTCCTCTGTTGTGGATACAGGGACAAGTCTGGCCAAGATTGCCTGAGGCACCAGCACCAGCTCGGCTGATGAGCTCCCTCTTCCCACAGCTGCTGGCAGCACCAAGCCAAACAGAGCAGCAGCAGCACGGTGCAGATCTCAGCGAGCCACGGTGCTCCATTCCAGCCAGGAAAAGCGGCAGCTCAGTTTGTTTCTTTCCAGCGAGTGCGTTACGATTACTCTCACTCCCTGCACTCCCTTCCTCGGTCAGACGGGGAAAACCAAAGCAGCGCCGCCCAGAGGCGCTGTTCGTGCCAACACCGACGGGACGGGCCCGGCCCTCCTCCCGGGGACGGCTTTGCCGCTGACAGCGGAGCGCGGGCATCGCAGCGGGGCGCAGAGCTGAGCGCGGCCGTGCCGGGCGGAGCCGCAGGTCCGGTCCTCAGGGCGGAGGGGGCGGCCCGGGCTAGGAAGGGTTCGCGGCTCGGACGTCGTTACCGGCTCCCGGCGGTACGTTACGGAGCTGACAGAGGGCACTCACCTTCAGCTGGAAGAGCGTGTCTGCAAGAGAAAAACAGCACGGCCTCAGCACCGCGACGCGCCGGGAGCCAGGCCGAGGCAGGCCGAACCCAGCGCAGCCCGTCTCGCTGTACCCCGGGAGGCCCCGCAGCCTCCACACAGCGCGGCGGGACCGCGCCGGGCCCGGTACGGCGGAGCCCCCTCCTCAGCCCTCCTTACCGTCCATCCTGCCCCGCCGCCGCTTCCGGGTATCGCCGCCGCTTCCGGGGTGCGCGCGCCACCCTGTGGCGAGAGCGCCCCCTGGCGGCGGGGCGGTCACGTGGGCAGGGATGGGGGCGGAGCCGTGACCCGGCGCCCCGTGGGTGCGGGCTCCGGGGTGGGGCGGCGGAACCGTGCTGGTGACGTCCGTGTCGCCCGGGAACCACAAAGGGTCCGCGGGCGCGCCGGCAGCCATGGGGCAGCTGCTGTGCGGGGACATAAGCACGAAGGGTAACGGGGCCCCGGACTGCGTGCTGGGATGCGGACAGGGATGGGGACAGATGGGGACAGATGGGGACAGGGGTGAGGGTGGGAGCGGAGATTGGGATGGGGGCAGGGAGGCTTCTCTGGGCGCACACGGAGCTGCCGCTCGCCTCGGTTGCCCGCCCTCATTTTGAACTCATTTCTTTCAAGGTATTCTATTTCCAGCCTGGTCTCGCAGGCAGAGATCAAGGAGTGACACATCGCAGGCTGCTGCCGCTAATGCGCTGTAAAGTCTCTCAGATCTGCGATGTTTCGGTCTTTCTTCTGCCTCCTCGCTGCCCCACAAAAGAGAGCACGAAATGAGATGTTTTTCCCATTGCGCCGTGCTCCCAGCTGGCTGGGTTTTAACGAGCAGCTTTATAAATAGCAGAGGGGTTTGGATATGGGGGCAGCAGCTCTCACTGCGGCTCTATAAAGCTCTGAATTTCGGATGTTTCCTTTCTCATCAGGGCAGTCACAGAGCACTCTGGCTTGTGGGAGCTGTGTGCTGCAGCAGTGTCTCATCTCTCTGCTCCTCTAAAGCCAATTATTGTGATCGCTGACGTGGGGTTTTTTCCCCCCTTGTTCGTTAGATCCAGCACAGGACCTCGCTGATGGGATAGAAAGCTTTCCTACGTCCCACATCTCTGTGACACCGCTCCTGGGTGAACTCACTGAAGTAATACCAACAGAAAGCTCTCCCAGCACCACCAAGGCGGCTGCCAGCAGGGGAGCCAGGCTCCAGGGCCAGGACCCGGGCAGCGGGGCACACACGGAGGCGCCGTGAGCCGCACGCAGAGGCCGCTCGGCCCCACCGTGACCGCTGGGTGCTCGTGGACAAGGAGACCACCGCAGCACAGCCTCGGGCCGGGCCCTCCCCAGCTGGGGAGGTGCTTGGCCGCTGGGTGGGGGTTGCGGATAATAAAAGCGAGTGCTCGGAACGAGGAGGAGGAGGAGGAGGTGACGGAGCGGGGAGCGGGGCCGCCCCGCCGCGTGCACGCCGCGCGTCGCCTAGCAACGGCTGCTGGGGCCGAAGGGCCGAACTGCGCATGCGTGACAGCGAGGCTCGCACGAGCGCGCGCGTGAGGCGGGGCGCGGGGCGTCGCGCATGCGCGCGACTCGTTGTGTCGCGGGCGGGAGGTGGAGCGCGCATGCGCGCCGCAAATATGGCGGAGGGGGAGCGCGCTGAGACCGCTTCGGCCGAGGGCGAGTTGGAACCGCTGCGCTTCCAACGGCTGTGGGGAGAGGGCTGCTTCGAGGTGCCGGCGTCCGAGCGGGTGAGGGGTCTGCCCCCGCTCGGAAGGGGCTTCTGAGGCGGTTGTGGGGCGGCCCCGGGTGGGCCCTGGCGGCCCTTTGCTGAGGGGATGTGGGCCGTGCTCCGCGCCGTGAGGTGCCGGCGGCATCAGGGGGTCTGAGCCCGAGGGGGCGGCGCTGGGATGCGGGCTGGGTGCTGCACGCAGCTTGCTGCTGCCCCCGGGCTGAAGGTCTGTCGTCCTTTTGACGAAGTGCTGCCCTTCGGTGGGCTTTGTTCACCGCATCGCTCCTCCGTCCCAAATGCCGCCCCCCTCTCAGCTGCAGGCGCCCCTCATGGAGTACGCCCTCCTTTTTTAGACTATGCCTTCAGCAGCAAGGCGAGGGAGATTTGTACCGATCAGAACGGAGGTGCGGAATGGCTGGAATCCCTCCTGCCAAATTGGGCATCACTCAGAATGCTGCCCTTTATTGTGACAGTCATCCTGCTATCCAGGCTGCAGTGCTGTGGGAATGTTGGTGAGCAGCTGCTCAGGGCTGTCCCCGAGGGAGCCCTTGCCTGTGATGTGGCTCTTTGGTTCCAGCTGGGAAAATGCCGGAGCGTGAAGGAGTTTGAGAAGCTGAATCGGATCGGAGAGGGCACTTATGGCATAGTGTGTAAGTGTGGGGTTGGTTGGAGCCTGGGAGGAAGAGTGGGGCTGCAGCATGTCTGCCCACACGTGGGGGCTGTGGGGCGCTGGGACTGAGGCTGAGAGGAGTGAGACTCAGCAGTGCCTGTGTCCCTGTGACTAAACCTTGAGCTGAGCACCTGCCCTGTGCTGCTCTTTCAGACCGTGCCCGGGACACTGTGACAGATGAAACCGTGGCACTGAAGAAGGTGCGGATGGACAATGAGAAGGAAGGTACATGAGGAACAGGGCCAGCTCCTCGTGGCAGGCAGCAGTGTTCCTGGCCTCTGATTGAAGCAGTTGTGCAACGTGGTTCTCGCTGCCCCCAGGAATGCCCATCAGCAGCCTGAGGGAGATCACCCTGCTCCTGGAGCTCCAGCATCCCAACATTGTGGAGCTGAAGGAGGTGGTTGTGGGGAACCATCTGGAGAGGTGAGAGCCTCCCTGTGTGCCCTCCACCATCAGATAATGGCTCCCCAGGTGCTTTCAGCTACCTTTCACAGTACTGGACAGTGAGACACCTGTGTCTCTTCTACAGTATCTTCCTGGTGATGGGCTACTGTGAGCAGGACCTTGCCAGCCTTCTTGAGAACATGCAGACTCCTTTCTCAGAGGCTCAGGTAAATGTTAGGCCGTGCTTTTAGGAATGTCACCCTTGAGAAAGGGCTGTAACACTGTGGCCACCAGCGTGGACTCCTTGCAGTTTGCAGTCCAACTTGTGCTGGGGCTTCAGCAGGGCTGGCTGGTGCTGTTCACGTGCTGGGGGACACTCGTGTCCTCTTTTTCCAGGTGAAATGTATCATCATTCAAGTCCTCAAGGGTCTGCAGTACCTTCATGAGAGGTACATCATCCACAGGTGAGAGCAGTGAGAGAGGTTGGGTGTGTGGTGGGAAGGAGCAGTTGCTGGGAGACACCCTAATGAGCTCTGAAACCGTGTGTTGGTTCCTCAGCTCGCACACTTATGGTGGGTGTGAGGAGCACTGTGTGGAGAAGCTGTGGGGAGGGGCTTGGAGCAAACTCTTGGCTCTGTGTGGGAGGCAAGGGATGGTGAGATTCGCTTCTCCTAGCAGTCAGTCAGCTCTGGGGCTCTTTGTCTTCATGGGTGCCCTGGGGAAGTGTGGGTACAGGAGGAGCTGTGTCTGCCAGGCAGTGCTGACTGCTGCTCGGTGTTCCCTGCAGGGATCTGAAGGTGTCCAATCTCCTCATGACTGACAAAGGCTGTGTGAAGATAGGTGAGCCCCTGGCATTCAGCTCCTCCTGCGGATGTGCCTGCAGCCCTCCTGCTGCTCCACAAGCAGATAAAGCATGGAGCTTGCCTCTTATCCTGGGTCCATTCCTTCCTTGCAGCGGATTTTGGTCTGGCACGTACATATGGGATGCCACCACAGCCCATGACCCCCAAAGTTGTCACGCTGTGGTGAGTGGTCATTGTGGGGCACTGAGCTGTGCTGGTTTGGGGGGACGTGGGGCAGGGGGCTTCCTGTGTTGCAGCTAAAGATGGTCCCTTCCCTGCACAGGTACCGAGCACCAGAACTGCTGCTGGGAGTGACAACACAGACCACCAGCATTGACATGTGGTAAGGGCAGGGCCAGGAGAGGCTGAAGCTGGCTGGGTGGTGCCCGGGGGATTTGTAGGAGCCAGAACTACAAACCTACGTGGGACAACAACAGGGATTTCTGCTGCCCCCATGAACTCCTGCATGTCCTCTGCACTGCAGGGCAGTGGGCTGCATCCTCGCTGAGCTGCTGGCTCACAAACCACTGCTGCCAGGCACCTCTGAGATCCACCAGATCGACCTCATTGTGCAGCTTCTGGGCACGCCCAACGAAAACATCTGGCCGGTGAGAGTCCTCCCACAGTGCTGCCTGCTCTGCCTGCCCTGCCTGACGCTCCCCCCACCCCTTCCCTCAGGGTTTCTCCAAGCTGCCCCTGGTGAGTCAGTACACCCTGCGGAAGCAGCCTTACAACAACCTCAAGCACAAGTTCCCCTGGCTCTCGGAGGCCGGGCTGCGTCTGCTCCACTTCCTCTTCATGTACGATCCCAAGAAGCGGTAAGAGCAGTCTGTGTGGGCCGGGCTGGGGGCGGGCCTTGCCTGCTGATGGGGCTCCCAGCATCACACCGCCTTCATGGCAGGGTGTGTCCTTTGAGCTGGGGGCGGCTCAGCCCTGCGGGCAGGGTGGGAAGGGGGAGAGTTGGTGGCTGTGAGGGAAGGTGGCCATGTGCTTGGGCTGGGAGCAGAGCTTGCAGTGTGTCTTGTCCCCACAGGGCGACGGCAAAAGACAGCCTGGATAGTTCGTACTTCAAGGAGAAGCCCCTGCGTAAGTACATTCCCCACCAGGCAGGGCTGCAGTGCTTGGGCCCCGCTGACCTGTCCCTGTGCCTCCCCAGCCTGCGAGCCAGAGCTCATGCCCACCTTCCCCCACCATCGCAACAAGCGGGCGGCCAGCACCAGCACGGGGACTGAGACCCAGGCAAAGCGTGCCAAGCCCTGAGCCCCATCCCACAGGAGGAGGTGCAGGGAACTCGAGCAGGGATGGCCGTTGCCAGGGCTGGGCGCTGGCTCCTGCCCCGCTGCTGACCAGCCACACAGCTCCTGGGGATGCACTGCTGGTGCTGTCACCTCTTGGGATGGCTCCTGGCCACACTGCCCCAGCTGCTTTTTGGTGAGGGTGCTGGTTACCAACACCCATGCTCAGCCCCATGCAGAGCTGCTCGTGCTGGGAACATCCATGGACTTCCAGCCCAGCAGAGCCCAAGCGTTGTACAGTGCTGGCTTCCTTCTGCCCTGGAGCTGAGGGGGTGACAGCCTGGAGCTGTGAGCACAGCACTGGGTGGGTTTCAGCCTGTGCCACCTCCTCACTGGGGATGGGATGGAGGCATGGACTGAAAGGGGGCAGATGGGGCTTTGGTACAGAGATGCTGGGGGTCTGGCAGGACCAGCTCTGGTCTGTACTGACTGTGTGCTGTAACCATGACTGCTGTCAATAAAAACAGCTGCAAAGGGCAGTGGTGGTGAAAAGCTCCCAGGTCGGTACCCAGGCAGGATGCTGAGCCTGGCCTCCACCAGCACTGGATCCCTACCCTCTTTGTCCCCACAATGGGATAAGGACAGCACAGGCTGCCTCCCTCCACCAGCCTGAAGCACAGCCTGCTCAACCTGCAGGGCAGTGCCACGTGGGATGGCAAAGTCCCTCAGGGAGGGAAGGACCCTGGGGATAGCAGCGTGGGCCCAAACCTTGGGCCACAGACTCGTAGGATGGCTTGGGTTGCAGGGGACCCCAGGGATCATTGGGTTCCCACCCCCTGCAGGGCCACCAACCTCCAGATGTGGCAGTAGAGCAGGTTCCTCAGGGCCCCATCCAACCTGGTCCTGAACACCCCCAGGGACACAGCCTCTCTGGGCAGCTGTTCCAGCACCTCAGCACTACATGAACAACTTCCCCCCAACATCCAGTCTAAACCTTCCCTCCTCGAGCTTGAAACCATTCCCCCTCATCCTATCACTGTCTGCCCACAAAGTTGTTTCCCCTCCTATTTCAAGTTGCCTTTTCAACACTGGAAGGCTGTGATATCTCAGGGCCAAACACACGCTGCTCCCTCAGCAGCCTTTGTAGTCCTCCAGCCCTCTCATCATCGTGGCCCTCCACATCTTCCCTGTGCTGGGGGCACGGTACTGCAGTTGGGGCCTCGTGGGGGTGGAGCAGAGAGGGACAATCCCCTCCCTGTCCCATACAGAGCTGTCTGAGCTGCAGGAGCACGCTGCTGCCCCACACTCGCCCACCCCCAGTGCCACCTCCTCCCCTCCCTGCCCGGACAGAACAGCCGAGTCGTGAAGCAGCCGCGCTTTACTGGGATGCAGCGAGCCGTTAACAGCAGGAAGCAGAGCAGGGATTCATCCTCCCGGCTCTCACCTCCCTGCACTACCCCGCTATGCCCGGAGGGGGGGGCAAGCAGCAGCGTCCCCACAAGCCGAAGGGCCGCGCTAGGGCCGGGTGCCGTCAGCCAGCAGCATGTCCACCTCCGTGCGCTGCAGCCACAGGCGCTGCTGCCGCTCACAGCGCAGCTCCTGCCCGCGGTGCCGGCTGCGGCAAGCCAGCCCGGCCGCGCAGGTGCCGGCATGCAGCTGCTGGCACGTGGTGCAGCAGTAGGCAGGCAGCGTGCCCTGCCGCAGGCACGAGTGCAGCTGGTAGGAGGGGAGCTCGGGCGCCTGCTGCGGGGCGGCGGGGGGGGGCTCCCCGGGGGAAGGCCACGCAGGGCTGCTGCCCACCTCCCTGTGCTCCTGCTCCAGCAAGAAGCGAGAGGAGGAAGCGTCCGGCTTGGGGATGCCTGGGGAGGGGAGCAGCTCCTGCCCGAGCTCACTACGCTCGTAGGTGTCCCAGCTCCTGAGCACATCCTGCAGCCCTGCAGGGTCCTGCTGCGGCCCGGAGCTCAGCACCGGGGGTCCAACGTCTCGCTCCCCGCCATCCTCAGGGTCGTCGGGCTCCTCGAAATAGAGATCCTCAGCGCTGTCCTCTACGTCCCCGTACAGATCACCGCCGTCCTCGCAGCCGGGAGCAGCGTCCCGCAGCATTTCCACGCAGGCCTCCGCGTCCCCGGCGATGCGGCGAGCGTGCAGCAGCTCCTCGGCGCGCGGCAGGCGTGGCTGCAGCCGCAGCAGCACCTCGGCCAGGATCTCGCACTCCAGCCGACACGCGAGGAACCCGCACGCGGCGGCGGCCAGCTCTGCGCCCGGAGGCGGCCGGGACACGGAGAGGCGGTGCTCACCGAGCCGCACGTAGCCCAGCCGGCCCAGGCTCCGCAGCAGCTCGGCTTCGGGCAGCGCCGCCCGCAGCACGTGTACGTAGGCTCCCGAGAAGGTCTGGAAGGAGAGCGGAGGGGAGAGCGGCGTGGCACGGCCGCGGGTACCCGCATCCCAGCGGCGCCCCGGCCCGGCCCGGCACTCACCTGGATGGTGCGGAACTCCTTGCGCCAGGGGAAGAGGTAGAGGTTGAGGGCCGCCCGCTCCAGCAGCTCGAAGGCGGCGGCCAGGCCCCGCAGCACCGGGCCCAGCTCGCGGCGGCCC
>VXAB01013757.1:0-85194 GCA_013399175.1 Odontophorus gujanensis
CTGCTCGCTGCGCGCTGCTCGGCACCGTGCCATTGTTCAAGCGGGCGACAGCACCGTGCTCGACTCGGGGGCTGCGCTCTGCTCGGCCCGCGCTTGGTAAGTGCCGAGGGAGCTCGCGCCGCGTGGAAAAGAAAGCGTTAAGGTGTGTAGATCTTGCTAGGAGCGCTGCCCGCGTTGGGTTTATTTACGCTGAAACGCTGCTTTGTAGTGCAGCCCTCTGTGAGAGGCTGCAGCGGGAAGGCGAGAGAACGGACGAAAGCAACCCCACGTCAAGCCTCGGCTGTCCGAGCAGATCCGCTGGCACACCGACAGCGGTTGGGTCGTCGTGCCTTCCCAGCGCAGCAGGGCACGGGGAGAGGAAGCGGAAAGGTCTTTCGGGCGTGCGTTGCTTTCTAAGAAAGTCGTTGTTGGGCTGGCGGTGTGAAACCTGGCTGCCTTCCGAGCTGCCAGCTCCGTGCTTTGTACCTGGCTGAGGTGCCCTGCAAGCTCTTAGTGCTGCTGCCAGAACGGGGGGGATTGCTGTTGTTAGCAGCAGATGCTTGAAAGGTTTTCCAGTGTAGTTTTGCAACGCGAATAGGAAGCCTGATGGTCGAGTGGTTCCTTAACCTGCAGTGTGAGTGAGGTGGTGATGTGGTCAGGATGGTGGGAGGGTAGCTGGGGCTGTATCCTTTGGAGCACTTCTTTTTGTCTCCCTTTACAGCTGTAGTGATGTAAAAGGCACAGCAAGATGAGCCAGAAACCTGTGGGACTTTCAGTGCAAGTAACTTCTATTAGAAAAAGAAAAAGATGCGTTTTCTGTGTGCATGTGGATGTGCCATCCCTCAGTGTAAGCAGGATTAGAGCTATTTTGGGTCAGAATTTTTGCAATTACAAAAGCTTAGATATCTTTTATATGGTAATGGCAAGTCAGTGAGTTGTGTAAATAAGATTTACGCATGAGATGAGACCCTCCCAGCCGTAACCAGTGCATTGGCACTTGTAACAGATCTCTTTGCCCTTATACTGTATTGAGGTGTACCTGCCTTCCAGAGCTAGGCATGCTTTTCTTGAAGGACGGTTTGTTCTCATCAGGTCCATCTGTATCTGCCCCTTTTCCCCTTTCGTGGTTCACGTAACTGGTTATGTGAAGCTCTTTTCTGCTCTTCTTAGCATACATATACATATATTTTCCCATTTTCACTATGCGTATGTTTAATTCGTTTAAAAATAAAATATATCGCAAACCTTATAGAAAAGAATTTTCAGGGCTCCTTGTTACTTCTATTTTTAGCTTAATTATTATGAGCTGACTTTAAAAAGACATTCTAGCAAAAGCACTGCAATTGATTTCTTGAGGCAAAGCCTGGCAAATGATTTCTGTAAATGGTCTGCTGATGTTTGTGCCAAGAAAAGTAACTTTAGCTTAAGAGCAAAATAGATGTTTGCATTTCTTGAGCAATTTTTCCCACCCTCTGCAGCCTTTCCCAGCTCCCGCAGCTGGTGGTGGTGAGTGGCTCTGTGTGCCAGCTTGGCAGCACTGACTCACCAGTGCCCATCTGCACCATGAGCTATGTGCTGGTGTGGGGACATCTGGAAACTCCCTGTCACAGGAATTGCCATTCCTCAGCCAGCCTGAGATGCAGGAAATGAAATCATGGTGGCTCAGGTTCAGGATGGGACAGCTTCATAGCAGGTTAGGCTGTTGGGAGGAATGGAAGAACTGGCTCTTTTTTCCTTCTTTTTTGAAAAACTTAGTATAAAATTAGAGGGGTAATTTCCATTCTGCAAATCTCTTCTGCTTTGTAACTGCCTTCTAACTACTGCTGCATGGTAGAACTGTGCAGTCTGCTGAAAGTCTGCTCCTTACCAGGGAGACATTAATTAGGAAAATGTGTATTTATACACTGCTCAGAAAGTAAATTGACTATAATCACTGCTCTCAAAAGGAAGAACTGCATCATATTGATCCTCAAAGTAAGGCTGTTGCATTAATCACGTAAACCATGTGCTCGTGAAAGAATTAGAGAATCTTCCTGAAGATAAACTATCTAAAATATACTTTAAATAGCTGAGAACAAAGTGGAAGAGACAGGGAATCCTTGTTCCTACCGAGTGTCTGTGTTTTGTATAGTGCAAGCTTTTCAGGGAAGACCTAGTGGTTAACAGCTGAAATAGAAAAGCAAGAATCAGGGTATTGAGAGAAACCAAGCACCACATATGAATGCATAAGAGCTAGAGAATTTGAAAAATGTCTAGCTGAGAGCCAAAATGGAGATCAAGAACCATAAAACATTAAAAAGCTGTTTGTCTTGCTAAAGAACACTGCAATGATAGATAACTAGACGTCTCCCATAAAAAACAGTATCAAACACCAGGCACCACCTGTTACTTCTGGAAATGCTAAGAAAAAGCAAAGACGCAAAGAATTTTGGTGCTGTGAAGGAGGAGAAAACCCTCCTTAGAGTGGCTGTGTGCTCACTGGCACAGCAAATGAAGCCTGGAGAGGATTTATCCAAGTTTACAGTTTGAGACCGCATAACCCATTTGCCACATCAAAAAACCTGTAGCCTCTTAAGGGACTGTAAGTCCATTTTAACATTTCATCTGGAAGGAGACTTAATAGGTAGCTATGGGATTGTTAAATGTGCATTCTTGAAATAAGCAACTACTTTTTGAATTAAACTGCTTTAGATGAACTTTTGACATGAAAATACTTCTTTTTTTTCCTTTTTATTTTTTTATTTTTTACCCTTCAGGCTGTAATTTCACATCCGAACCATCGTGTTTTGTAACATCAGGTCTGAAAAGACTGCGGAACCTGGAGCAGTTCAGTTGGCTGAATGGTAGGATGCTGACTGCAGCTGCAAGGCCTTCCATAACTCTTCAATGAAATTTGAGTGTTGTCCTGCCTTAAATTAAACAAAAAAGAAAAAAAGAAAAAGAAAACTTATAAAACAGTTTAGCTTTATTTTAGGGTAAGATGCAGATTTTGAGTATATGCCTCTTTTAATAAATGTTTTAAAAGCCCCAACAATGCAGCAGTTAGCTTTTTTTCCATCTTCTCTAACAGTCGATAAATTATCTGCACTAATATACCAAGTTATACTAAATTTCCTCTACATCGTTGCCTTTTGTTCTTGCACTTCTGTCATTCTCAATTGCAGGCATTATGAGCCCAGATGGGATTTGTTGAACCAGTGTTTCTTTAAGTCTTTTTCTTTTTTTAAGAGACTTTAAAGTGAAGAAAAAATATTTCAGCTGAAGCTGAAGGAACAGGTGAACTTAATCCAAGTCTCAAATGAACATGCTAGTTAGGGAACACCAAATCCTACATAGTTTCAGTGTGGTACCACATTACATTATTTCCTAAAGGGTTTGCAGTGTAGATGGCAGATGTCTACCGGGTAAGCCGTGTTCACTGTTAGCTCTACAATAATAAAGTGATTGCTCCATAAAACTGTCACTGCTCAGCATTGCCTCTGCAGACTGTGGTACTTTCCAGATATGACACTGTTCCAAACTGTATGACTGAAGTGTCTTCTTAGCAGTTACTGCTATCAAGTGTTGGGTCATTGAAGATAATTCTGGTTTTCTTCTGCTAGCAGTGTAGCTGGCATCATTTCTAAATAGTCATTTATGTTTAAAATAACTGTGTGTCCAACTGGAGAGGTGAAGAGGGGTGGATAACTAAGTGTGGCATATTAAACATCTAGATTAACATATTTTCTACTTGCATTTAATCTTCTATTATCTAGGGTTGTGTGTATTAAAACTGGTGTTATATCTATCACTCTGTTGCTCAGAATGCCTTTCACTTCTGAACCTTCAGTTGTGAGTTGAGATAAAACAACAACAACAAAAAAAACAGCCAAAACCAACCAAACAAACAAAACCACAACCCACCACTCTAGTAGAGAATACCAAATAAAGCTACCCATGCAAATGAAAATAAACAGCACAGCTCATCCTACTGTGAGTTAATGTAAGCCTTAGTTCTTCTAAGCTGCAATGGAACACAGCACCTCATCATGTGGCTGCCATAAACTTGCGAAGTAGGTCTGCTGTCTTAAATACAGCTTGGAGGGAGCCCGAAGGTGAGCAGGTGCTTCCGTGCTTGCTCAGACTCTATGAAAATAGGTGGGTTGAGCTCCAGTGTTTCTGAAGGTTTATGATGGAAAAAAACCATCAGTTTGGTCTGTTGATTTTTATAGCTTGAAGTAGTTGCTGAATAATCGGTTCGTTAGGAAAACAGAATCAGAATTATGTTGCTCAGATGTTGTTGTGCTGCTGAGGGATCTCTGGCTTGTCTTTGGATGTACTGGTTTCTAAAGAGTCATGCTGAAGATTGTGTTTAAACTGCAGGCATTCAGGTAGATGCTGCATCTGTGGAAAATAAGGTGTTTTGTCTTTGATCATGCTAAGTGAGCAGAAGCCCTAACTCCCATGTTGCTCCTCAGCAGGGGCACAGACACCACTAATGTCCCATACTCACATGGAAAGCACCAGTTCGGAGGGTGTGAGTGTAAGACTGCGCCTGTGCTGTGGACATGCCTAATGCAGAAATGCCTGCTTTCCTTCACAGAGTGATGGGAAACAGCTACTAAAAGTTATGGAGTACTGTCTCAACTACTGCACGCACAGATGGCCTGGGCTTTAAGTAAAAAGGATGTGGTTTGCCTTCTGGAAGGACTGGATAGCTGCAGCATCTCCATGCTTGATGTTTGGTTGTAATAATAATCTGCAGTCTCAAATAATGATACAGATATGTCAAACTAGTTTAGAAAAAGAAATGTAACCCCATCAATGTGCATCATAACTGTTATATGAGTGAACGTGAAAATAATCAGGCAGCAGTGCCCAAAACACTGCCAGCCAACACAGTGGGAGCTTTCTCTGCCTTGCTGTCTGCTGTTGCTCTGTCCACTCCTATGGTCTTTGAAGCTGCCTGCAGTTTGTGACCAAACTCAACTGTTCAAACACAGCAGTGTTTCACATTACCAGAACGTCCTTTCAGCCTGAAACAAACTTTAGCTGACCACTTGAATTTACTCTCTGTGTTCTGTGAAAAGTCTTTAAGGGGCTTGACGTGGGGAGGGGGTATGGAGCAGGAATGTGTGGAATTACAGTCTGGAAAAATCTCCTACTCTGAGTGCTTATCTAAATGCAAGTGACTTCCCAGGGAATCTGGCTCTGCTCATGATCTAGAACAAATAGCCCGGGATTAATTTTCGTTTCAGAAGTGAGGGATTTAGTTATGTCTCGGGGAGATCCCGCGCAGGGGGGCTGCTGGGGGCAACATTCCTCTGTGCAAAGCACTTTCTGCTCAGAATTAGCATTCAGGCAATTAAATAGCTCAGCTGGCTGGGCAGGCTTAGCGCTGAGCACTCTCCAAAAGTAGCAGAGAAGAAAACAAGTCAGAAACTTTCTTGCTTATCTGTCTTAATCTTTGTGTTGTGCCTTTCTCCAAAGTTCAGTGTCTGTAATGCAAACCTTGCATTTCCGCTTGGATTATTGTTGATTAAATTCAGTATTAGATAGCTATCATAAGTGGTTGCAATGAACTGTTTCAAGTTTTTAAGCTAATGGTGGGTTATTCTTCTAAATGGTATATAATTAGTGTTTGTCCTTCCTCATTATTCTTTCTCTTTTCTCCCCCTTCTTCCCCATCCAAGAAAGCTGTGTTACTTGGGAAGCAATTTCTTTCCTAGCTCAGTGTGATGTTTTACCTTTCCTGTTACTTATAAACATAATTTAACTTATTTTCAAGTCTCACTAAAGCACAGGTATAATTAACACAGGGAAATCAGCTATTCTAGTTTTTGGTTTTGAGCTAAGCTCCTCGTTCACCTTTCCAAAACAAACAGCTTCACTTATTTAGGTTTTCCTCAAAAAGAAACAAAAACTCTCAAGTCTTTAGAACAAAGTCTTTACTATCCTTTATTTTCAGTACAGTGCATTTCTAATTGCCTTTGGGATACGTCATGGGATGGATGAGCTTTTCAATCAGTAGTAACTGAATCCTAGGATCTTTTTTTAAGCTTAGGAAAGATGTGTGTGTATGACAAATTTTTAGCATCGATAACAATTCTCTTTAAACCTCTGCTAAACACCTTTGTTTACCATCCAACAATTTTGACAAAGTTTTGATTCATTTAAATGAGGTGTTTTTTAAAAGAGTATCGTGAAAAATATGAATACTCGTGGATTTCAGTAGAGATGGGAGGATGAGAAGGAAAGTTACCAAAACCACCACATCAGTGATTATTAAACAATCTATGTGGTGTGGTCCTCTCTTCTGCTGGCTTTCAAAGAACACAAGCAGACCCGCGGTGCAAGGTGTGGATGATTATGAAGCTTACACTGAAGTCTGTTTTCATAAATAGTGGCTGTTACTTAGTCTTACACAAAATGATCTTGTTCCCCTGTTTCTCAGCCATAACTTGTTGGCCGTGACCCAGAGTCTGTCATCTGAGTTACATAAATGCTAAGCAATTAAACCGAAACGTAAGTTTTTGTTGAACAAGAAAGTCCTTCAAAACCTTCCTGACCGTATGCGTTACTCCTTTCCATTTGCCTGTGAGATGATGAGAGGAGCTTTACTAATGTAAAAAGTAACATTATTTCTAAGCATCTGAAAACATGGCAGCTCTGTAAACTTTTCTTATTTTTATTCAACAGGAACATCTCTCATCCATCGAGAACTTGGAGCATGGCAATGAGTGATGTCAGCGAGTCTGTGGTCCTGAGCAATGGCAGCATCTTGTCAAATGCTACCGACCCAGGTATTATTGCTGCTAGCGATGGAGACGTTGCTTTCCAGCAGCTCGCATCCACGGAAACACCAAGAGTGAAAGCGAATTCGAATGGCTGCCTGCAATTTAACGGTACAATCAAACCATCCTTTCTGCCTTTAGACAACCAAAGAACTCAGCAGGTGTTGTCACAGTGCTGCCACCCTTGCCCATACCATCATTCTTTTAGTAGCCATAATAACAGGCAAGAATGTCATTCTGTGGTTGGCAGCTCAGCATCATCTCCTATGACTTCGTGCTGCATGCAGCCACATACCGAGTATTCAGCATCTGTTTGCCGAAAACACGCACCCATATATCAGCCTGCCTGCTGTCTTCAGCCTTCCCCATCCTTCTGCCTTCACCATCAGTGGCCTGACCATTTTCAGCATCAGCCTGTGCAACAGCATATAGCCAGGATAAGGTAAGCAGTTTGCTTATTTTTACTGTTAGTTCTCAGCGTGGGTAACTGTTTCATAAATATTTAATTATCTTAAAAACAACAACAACAGAAAAAGACAAAAAACAGAAGATCCAAAAAAAAAAAAATCAAGTTTCTTCCAAAGTGTTCTTACAGGTTGATCTTTGCATTTACCAGCATAACTTTTCTCAGAGGGGTCTGCATTGGGAAGCTAGTTTTTGTTGTGCTATGTGAATATTTTTGAAGTAAATTAGTTCTTTCTAGAAAAAAAAAACCAACTGCATTTTCTTCCTGGGAATTGTTTGGAAGTCTATTAAATCTTCTCCAAGACACAGTGTACACCTGCATTACGTGAAATGAACTAATGCAGAAGTAGCTGAGAGAGCACTGAAAGAACGTGTAATGTCTGCATAGTCCAATCAAAACCCGTATTTTCTAAAGAAGATGTTGAAAATATTTTCCAACACAACTCCAACCATAAATGTACTGGCTGTTTTTGTTTTGTCAGACCATCTGTTTCCGTGAGTTGCCCCCATGTGTTTTCAGCATATCTGCTAAGTATAGAAATTGTGCTAGGACTGAGAAATTTGGGATTGCTTCAGGTTTTTAATCCTCTCTACCCTCTGCTTCATACACACTTGCCTCTTTATCTGTTAGTTTTGGAGATCCCATGACAGTATCCGAGCTACAGGAAGCAACAATCACAAGGAAATTCTACTGCAGCTTACTGGTTCTGGCAGTCGAGATTGCCATCAATTTCTAAAAATTGAATTCCCCGTTGCCATAAGACACTTCTAAGCTTTTACGCAAGGTTTGCTTTTTCTGATTTGCACTTGAGCCAGACTGGATGGTTTTTCACTGGGGTAGTAAATGTCTCTTTGTCTCCCTGTTGTCAACATCTGCATCCTTGCGCTAAAAGTTGGAGCTACAAGTTATTCTCAGACAGTTGTATGTATTTTGTCTCATTGAAATGAACTAATTTTAAACTTCTGAGAATATTGGACCGGGAGAAATATCCAATGTGGAAAATGTCAAAGTGAATAAACTTTTTTTCCCTCAAGGTGAAAGTAGATGAAAATAAGGATAATATAAAGTGCAAATCAGCTTTCCCCTGCCAGTTATTCCTCTTACAAATGGAAAAATCTTAATTGTTCAAACAGCTTACAGTCAGACTTGTTTTTTTCTACCCCATAGCTGTTCAATTGTTAAGAAGAGATGAAAACTTTTATGTAGTGCTGTATGCAGAGGTATGCAGGAGATTGAACAGTTACTGATTAGGTCAGGTGTACTTTTCACTGTCAAAATGGGTGCACTTATTTTGCCATTTTTCTTGCTATGGAACCAGGACTGTTAAATTTCATCTGTATCCCATAGACTGAGGAGGGGAATGAGATTTGGTGCATAGTCTGGGTTTCTGTTTTTGCTCTGGGTAAGAACACCGAAAAGTTCTTCTTTTAGATAAGTAATGATTCCCAGACTATTTCAGAAATACCGTTTGTTGGTTTTTCTTTGTTGTTTGAACTACTCTGATTAGGATCTTGAGCCAAGATGCTTTTTTTAATCTTGTACTTCCTCACTGTGACGTATGTAGTACATAAATTATAAATAATTTTATGAATGTTTGTCTTAATGTTAGCAGTCAAAATAAGGATAGAATCTGACCTTTAAGCCATCTGTCTTTTTTAGCATGCTGTACATATCCCTATCAAAAGTTCACTGTTTCTTTTCCAGAATTCCTTCTAGTTAATGCAACTGAATTTTCTCAATGAGTGCAGTATGCGAATTAAATATTTTCATTCATTTGGTAAAAACCACCTAGCCTCTAGTTGCTGTCATTCGTTTTAGCTCGAAATAGGTAGAAAGGACTCTGGTCCCTTGCCATGCTGGAGAAGCTGGTGTTATTGGCATGGAAACAAACTCTTCCCTCTCTGAGTAATCTACAAGGTGTGTCTTAATGTTGTATCCTCTTGTTGCATTGTGAATTCAGGTTAGCATACTGTGAGACCATTGTCAACGAAGACATGTTGGTGGGAGTTAAAAACATGGTGCAATTGGATATAGCATTGCAAAAGGATGGATATACGTTCAAGAAGAAGCAATATGGTTTATTGGTAGTCACTTTGCAGTGCTAAAGAGATTAGTAACGCTGAGATATTTTTAAACGACTGCTGTTCCACACTCCAATGTTACTATAATTTGAGCCTAAAATCTGAAGAACAGCTTCCTTTCCAGGTATTTTTCTTACAAGGCTGATTGGAAATCATCCAGTTTTATAAAATGTGCATGTTTTAACAGGGTTACTTAAAATGCAGGTTCTCCTATGTTAAGTTAATTCAACATGTAGTGAAACTAGCTTTGGTTTAGGTCCTTTGTATTTAAAAATACCCATTTGAATATTGCTAGGCTTTTTGGTGGGGGGAATGATTCAATAGAGGAGGGCGAACAATTTTTGCAAACTATCTCTTATGCTTATGGCTCTGGGCAGGTAACCAATTGTTTCAGCACGACAGGTTTTGTCAGGTTTTTAAGCCCAAGGCTTAACATTTGGCAGTGACCTAACTTTAAAGGAATGTGGGTCTGGTATATCATTGTGGATTGGAGTGCATAAAGAAGACATTGAAATAACGCCACACTTGTCCTATCCTCTTAAAGCTAGTTGGATCTGGATTTTTGTAATGTTCAGCTTTGACGTTCATAAACAAAGTTTCGTGGAAATGGCATCTATATACAGTAAGTTAAATGTCTAGGGAACTGTTATTTTTTTTAGATGGGTGAAAAAGGCTTCTTACCTCTAAAAATGTTTTGTTGATGTTGGTGGTGTACAATGTGATGGTGGCAAAAAAAAATCTTTATTATGGAAGTTGGTAAAGCAAGTTGACTCTTGGTCATAGTGATTCTAATTTTTAGACACTTTTCTGAAGTTAAAGGATATTGAGCAAAGTTTTTTGTGGTATTTTGTGCACACATTTAAGGAGTAACTCATTCAAACATGTTCATCCCTCTTTTCTAGTGGACAGGGTATCTTGACTGAACAGACAGTTCCTGTAAAATTTCGGCTGTCTGTCCACATCAGAATGTAACCGTCCAGGGAACTTACTTTGCTTTCTGACAGCTTCTGAACTTATCAATCTGAACGGTGCGATCAGTTCTTCTGTATAGGTACTACAAAGGGACAGGGTGGAAAATCCTCCAGAAAAGCTTACACTGGAGTAACTCTCTGTGTCTAAAAACATTTATATATCAAGAAGTTTGTGGGGCTTGGAACCCCTGTAAGGTGGGTGGTTATTGCCCTTCCTTTGCCACCATCTGCTTCTGTAATCATCAGCATCCTTCACTGGATGGACTGTAGAAATGAAGTAGAGGACCCAAGCAAGGTCGTTAATCTGTTGTTAAGAAATGATGAAGACTGATGCTTGACAACTGGAAGGACCAAGTTAGGAGTCACTAGGGAAGAGTAAAAACATACAGCCCGGCAGCATGTTTAGTGGGATGAAAGCAAAATAAAATAAACAGTGCTCAATTGCATATTGCACCAGAGCTAAACACTGCGGTAAAGAAATATAACATCGGAAAACTCTTAAAAAACATTCCTGGTATTTTTCAAAATCTTTTATATGTGAATGCAGGCATGTCAAGAGGCTCAGAAGAGAAAGAATGTGCAAAAAGGGTTCAGTCTTAGATTTGTGGAAAGCATGTGTTAACAATGTGTACGGCTGCTGTATCTGGTCCCAGTTAAATTGCTTCTCTCCCATTTATGTGTCAACTTTTTAGTTGGAAAAGTCAAGTTAAAAATGTGAATCCTGTATCCTTACTAATCTTGATGCCACTTCTTTGGGAATCTATCTTTTGTGATACGAAATAGAAAATTTCTATCTATGGATTCAGAGACAAAAGGCAGAGAAGGAGAGGTCAGGGAGCTGCCAAAAGTGGTGATATGGAAACTGCCAGGGCAGTTTTGTGTTATAGATTTATGTTATGGTTCTGCTGTTTGGAATTCTGCTATATCTCACAGAGTTGTGTTCCACAAACTGTTCAAACAGCACTATAGCTGTACTTCAGTACTTTTATTTTGATACTTGAAAAGGGGATTTTGTGAAAATGCAAAGGCTGTGAAGATACAGCATTATAGCCCCCTCTCATCATTTTATATTTTGTTTCTAGTGACTTGGCACAAATATTAGAACCAGAAAGAAATGAAAAGCTCTTGTTTTTTTTCAAAAAGCAATGGAATGTTTGCCAAATACCAATCTTAATAGCAAGACTTTGTTATGAAACAGCTCCCTGCTTGATTCCAGGAACAGGATAATTGTTATCTAGTACATTCAGCCTGACTTCCAGAGCTGATTATACATATATGTGTGAATAAATAGTTCTGAAGATGGTTTCTTAAGTCAGCAACATGAACTGCTCGTAAGAACAACGTAGAGATTTTAGACAAAATATTTTCCACCTATCTACTTTCCAGTTTTGAAATTTGTTAGCTTCTTCTACATTAAGCACATTAGAGGATGCTTTTCTTTTCGCTTTTTATATGAAATATGCATTAATGTCTTTTGTATAATGTGAATGTTGTGTTATAGATCAATTAAAAACTTAATTCCCTTCCCACAGTAAGATTAAAAATACGAATCTTAAAGAAAAAAAATAAATCCTTTAGATTAGGTTTTTGAAGTTTGTTTCTGAACCTTCAGCTGAAAGGCAGAAGTTGCTTCTGTTACTTCATTCAGTGGTTCACATGTTGCAAATATCCATGCTGTAGAACATGAGTTGCTGCATGATGGTCATTTATATGGAAACAGTACCAATTCTGACTTTAATCTTGTTTAGGTCATTTACTTCATGCTAGAATAGGAATTCTTGCCTTCCCATAATTTCCAAGAATGGAGAGGCTGGAGGCAATTGGGAACCACAAATTAGGTGCTCCCATTCATGCCGCAGTATTAGCAGTACATTGGCATACTTGGATTTTAATATAAATGATGAATGCACAAGGAATGTGTAGCAATTTCATGGTTGCTTTTTTTTCCCAAATCCGAGACCAAATGCAGATAATCTGTTGTGCAAGTGTACAGGAAGAGCTCTCCCTCAGATTGAGCAAATGGTTTCTTTTTCTTTCTCTGGATTTTGTTTTCATGGTACTCAATGATCTGAGTTGTGTTTTCTCCACTTTATGGGGTTTTTTTTTCAGTTTTACTTCATCTTAAGTTATTTAGCTTGCTAATAAGTTGAGGTTTATTCTAGTTTTATTAATCCATTTACTGTTCCAATGCTAATTGTTGCTCTTAGTCAGCTATGCAAATATCGTGTTGTGCTTTGTTAGTCCTGCACAGAGCTGAAAGCAAAGAATGACATGTGAAGACCAGAATCTGAATAAAAAATGTCATTTATAATTTACTGGTCAACCAAATTAAAAATAACACACGTAGAAAAAAAAAATCAAGTGCTCTTAAAAGCAAAATGTTACAACTACTTCATTAGGCAGTCCAAGGGATTCTTGTAGGTTTTAACTGTACTAACTAAGCATTAGTGTTTGTCTAGACCAAATGCTGCTTTGAATCAAACATTAACGTGATACATGCCAGGTTGGTGCTCTGCTGAGGAGCAGCTGGGAGATGCTGGGACCCTCATCTCAGCCTCTTACAGACTCCAGGTTTCTGTGTGCTTGAAAAATGAATTTCCTGTGTCCTGAATCCCTCGCCTTGCCTTGCCTTGAACAACAGGGTAGCTAGGACTTTGAGTAGCAGTCTGCTGGGCCTGTGGACTGTAGTCTTTGGAAGATATAATTAGCTGATAATGAGAAAAAAGCAATAAAAAAAGAAAAGGAGGGCTCCTTTTGTATTAAGTGGACCGGGAAAAACAGTATCAGCTGTGTTCATTCTTGAAAAGATCTAGTCTCTGTGTTAAAACAACATTAGAGCATTTGTACAGCTAAAATAATAACAGTTTGTTCCAAGGCTTTCCCTGTGTGTTGCTGTTCTCATGTACCTTTAACCTAATAGAAGGTTGCAGTACGTTGCAAATGGGAAACAAGATCATGCTGGTCAATGAAGAGCAAAAGTCTACACTAAACGTAACCAGATCCTTGATTTTCAGATATGAGATTTGGAAGATTTGAATATTCCTGTCTCTTGGAAATTTTCAGCTTTCCTGAGTGGCAAAAGAGTGTGCTGCAGGAGGGTAAATGACTTTGGGAAGCTATGTGTAAGTTTCTAAAATTGGCTGTGGCTTGTTCCAGAGTTGCTTGTCCTTTCCCTCTGACAATATTTCAATGTGTTCTTCAACACCTAGTATGTAATAATCAGTGGTTGTCCTTTAAATAGTTAGTTGTGCTTGAACAGTGAAAACAACACCAAAAAAGTACCCAACAAAAAAACAACCCCCTCAAAAAAGACATACGTGTAAGAGAAGTGCAGAGAGATAATGCACGTGTGTCTGAGCAGTTTCCCTTCAGTTTTTACTCTGAGTTTGCTCTGAGGTTTCTGCCCATGGTATCAGGGTGTCTACTGAATGAGCAAATGTCTTAAAACCTTGACTATTACTACAAAATACTAATTGTATAGTACCACTGATTGATCAGTACAGGGAGGTGGGGCTGCAGGTGGAAACCCTGAGCTATTAGTAGTGATCATACTTCAGAAACCCTGATCCCTTCACTTTGGAAATGAAGATTTTCTAAAAATAGATAATAAAAATAGTTAATTTTACTAGAACAGGAAAAGTTCCATTTAGTCAAGTGGATGAACTTTTGCTAACTTATTCCTGAATGGTTTTGATTATATTTAATTTGTATTACAGTCCTGATTTATCTTGCAGTACTTTTTTGGCATCTTAGCTACAACATTGAAACCATTGACATGTACTGTAAATGTTTCTTTTTTTGCTTTCCACTGAGTAAGCAAAACAGATTTAATCTCAGGAAAAGCAGAAGGTGATGCCACATAATGTATGCTCAATTTTTCAGTGAAGTTACCGTATCCTAAAGAGCCTTTTTTCATAGTTGGATAGCAAATCCTTTTTAATCTCTTGTTTGCATTAAACATACATTTACTTTATATAATTTAAAAATTATGTCATTCTAAGTGACTAAGTTTACAAACATTGGAACAGCATTGTAACACAAAAATGTTTGATGTGAAACACTTCACTGAATTTAAAACAGAATTAATTAATGGTGTTTTCATTTACTGTAAGTTGTTAAATGTGTGGAGAGATTAAAATTAGCATTTGTCTCAGTAGTCAGTCTAATATTTTGGAAGAAACTGGAGGGGAATGTATTCTGTCTGGAAAAAAGCTCTGTGTTCAGAGGAGGTCTTCTAAGCTTAGAGCAAAAGTGGTCCCTCTGGTGACTTGCAGCCTCAAATTCTTCCATCTGTCCAGGAAGGAAGAGCAAAGCCTGTGCCTGTTGAACCCACGTATATTACACTTGATGTCCCCCTATTCCCAAGTCAAACTTACGTGCACCTAGTGTCAGTCATTAATGCCTGTAAGAACATGGGTTACAGCCTTCATGGAGAAATACCTTTACAAAAATAGGTGCTCTTGTGTATGTCTCTCATTCTCCTTGGTATCATCTGATGGAGCTTTTTGCTCTCTGTATGTTGTGTTTTGTTGGGTCGTGTTAATTTCCTGTCTGTCAGAGAAATACAAGATGTGACCATGACCTTGCATTCCTCCATTCAACTGGGGAGTGTAAAAAAACAGCTTTGAAATAAAAGATTTCTAAGAAAGGAACTTTTTGCCAGTAAAGCTGCTGAAAACTACTCTAATCATCATTTAAATCCCAGAACATATATATTAATTTCACTGTAATTGTACAGAAAAGAAAAAAGAGTAACGGTTTTTGACTTGTGAGGGATCTTGCAATAATATTAGCCTGCTTCAAATTAGCTGCTGGCTTGTTTTCAAGTAATGATTCATGGTGGTATTTTCCTAAGCCTTTTTTATTGTCTTGAATAGTTCAGAACTTTTGTTCAACTTGTCAAGCGGTGGTAGATGTGGCCCTACCTTTAGTGCTTCAGAAATTAAAAGAATATATATTTATATATATATATTGCTTCACATAAAACTTTTGCAGAAGAGTATACTTGAAATAATGTATAAACTTTNATATATGTTGTCCTGATGATCGAAGCATATTTTCCTGCTCAGTTAATCTGTTGTATGTTGCTGTAAGCTGGAAGTTTGTGACTGAGATGCCAAAACTACCTTTCACTTTTTCAAAAGAAGCTTAATATTTATTTTCAATATTTAATATTAATTTCAGAGCAGAAAGAGGTACCAAAGCCCTGTTGCTGTTAAATAGGGTTTGTCACTGATTTTAAAGAAGTCTTTCTTTACCTGGTGTGCATGCTATAAGCCAACAGAACATACGGTTTTAGGCTATATTTAACTCAAGAGTCTTCAATTTAAGCGTCACCCTTCCTTACTATATTTTTCCTTTGAGAAAGACAGCATTATTTGTTCATACTTCCTGTAAACAGAACAAATCTTTATTTGGAACTGAGAAGGTAGGGAAGAATACAAGAAGAGACAAGAACCTTAACAGAAGTTGGTATCTCAGCTATAAAAATGTGAATTGGCAGGCTATTGATTTTTGGTCTCTGCTACAAGGTCTTCCATTTTGCTTAAAATTGTGTCTAAGAATAGTCTTAGCANAAAGAATATATATTTATATATATATATTGCTTCACATAAAACTTTTGCAGAAGAGTATACTTGAAATAATGAATAAACTTTGCCATTTAGAATTGGGGCGGTCCTTTTTAAGCATGCTTGATGACAATTTTTTTTGTATTCTGAGAACTGTATATAAAAGTGGCTTCAATCATTGGAGAAGAATTTTTGAGGGAGAGTCTAAGAAAAATAATTGTAGGGTTGTATATGACATAGGTCCCTCATATACACTGCTGGGTTTTCCTACAAGGAAGGTGTTTACTTCCTGTTCAAGACAAGTGAACAGGCTCAACTCTATTAAGGAACAGAGCAACCTTTCTTAGCAGTTGGTAATATTTAGTCAGTTCTTGAAGGTGAAAGGGAGAAGACATCAGAAGTCAGCAAAAATGAAGTTCTGACTAAAGCTGTAGACTTTCAGCAAGCACAGGCTCCTGCAATGTCTTCAGTTCATATGAAACAGGAAAGAAAAGGAAAAAAAAATGCTGAGAACTCAAAACCTTGGAAGCATTTGTAGGAGCATTTAATCTCTATTAAGTCATTAAAGTTATCTATATCGTTAGTTTTATAGATATTTTATTTTTAGCATATATAAAATCAAACTGGGACATGAATCTTATTGGAATAACTTTCAAATTAAAATATGCATATATATATATNTTGAGAAAGACAGCATTATTTGTTCATACTTCCTGTAAACAGAACAAATCTTTATTTGGAACTGAGAAGGTAGGGAAGAATACAAGAAGAGACAAGAACCTTAACAGAAGTTGGTATCTCAGCTATAAAAATGTGAATTGGCAGGCTATTGATTTTTGGTCTCTGCTACAAGGTCTTCCATTTTGCTTAAAATTGTGTCTAAGAATAGTCTTAGCAAAGATAATTCATAAATAGAAGGTTAAGTGAAGTTGCAACACTGAGATTTCACGCTTTTTGATGGGATGAAATAGCAGTTATTTTCAGACTGTCTCTCCCTGACATTCTAGAGAGGAAGAATAAATAAAGCTTTTTGTGTTGTTCTGGACGTCTCTTGTGAGCAAGAATAAGAAAATATGATTGCTTTATTTGTTGCTTGAATGTTAAAATGATAACACAGGAAAGGTGTTATAACTGACAGAGTGTCAAAATCTAGCTTGATATTTTAGAGCAATTAAAATTGTTCTCACGGGTCAATAATATTCTGAAAACATTAGGATTTTCTTTCTCTGCAGGGATTTATTTTGTATTGTATGTTTTAACGGAACGTGTGGAGTAAGATGCATATCTCATTCTATCCTGCAGGGATTTAGGTTATCCTTCAGTGTAATAATGGCAAAAAGCTGTTTTAGCACTTTTTACAGCCAGGTCTATCAACAAAGAGAATAGCTTCCCTCAGACATGGCAAAGCTTTGAGGTTAAACCTCATAATCCTTGGACAGAGGAGGCTTTATGTTGATATTTTTTCCAGTAAGTACAGCTATTTATTGTTAGTTTAACATTCTTGTCTTATCATTAAATTAAATGCAAGACAGCAAAATTAGTTTCTATGTTATTACCTTTTAATGATTATTTTTTTTACCACTATCTTTAGGCACCTGTGGTATACAAGGTGCTTCAAAAAGAAGGTATAGTTTATGTCCTGCAGAGCTCACTATTTTACAAATGTGCTATGTGTTTTTTTTTCTGTTCTACACTTGGACATATGTTTGAGCCCTTAAATTCAGTCCACTATAGCTGTTTGTACTGAAATGCAGCTGAGCGTGGATTCCAGCTGGATTTACCGAATTTACCAGCAGTCATTACTTTGACATCTGAGAGCAGTTTTTGCAGTGAAGTTGCAAAGCCTGGTGTATGTCTATTTGAGATGCTTATCCTCCATTTATCTGGGAATGTGCAATAAACTTCTTGGCAGGCAATGTCACGAAGAAGAGCAGTACATCCTCAGGTATTGCTGGTTCCAGCTGGAGCTGTCTGAACATCAGTCGGTGGTTCTGTGCTGCAGTGTGTTGGCACAGGTTGCCCGGAGAGGCTATGGAGTCTCCTCCTTGGGGACTGTATGTGGGCCTAGGCAACCTGCACTGAATGTCCCTGCTTGAGGAGGGATCTGGTAGACCCAAAGGCCCCTGCCAGCCTCTGCCAGTCTGTGGTTCTGTGTAATAGCACCTTTTGGCCAAGGCTGGAAGTTCTCCTTTTCTTACAGAAGAAACATCTGCCCTGGCACTTCCAGGTTAGTCTCTGGTGCTTTCAGTTCTTACCTTACACCACAGAATAGGGAGCAGCAGTCTCAGTCAGTGCCGTTGTGCTGCCTTGTGTCTGGAGTGGTAGCCCCATGGTGAGGATTTCAGCTCAAAGCCTACCTTCTTTGTTATTTCTCCAAGGAACAAAGGAGAAAAGCCCTACTACATCTGAGCTTCAGTTTGCACATCTGTGCAGTGTGTAATAGAAATTAATTGTATCTAAGTGTCATGAAATAACTTGGAGTCCAAATATTTAGCCAGGGCAATATCTAGAGTTGTAATAGGGATTTAAGGTGTTTTAAGAAGACATTGTTTGGCCAACTTAGTACAGAAGCGTGTTCTGAAATGTATTGACACTCTTTAACTGACTTAGTAAAACAGCTGACATAAACAAGTAGACAGGAACGTTTATATTCAAAAATCATATTAGTATTTTTTCAAGCTTTTAACTTACAGTATTCCCCAACACATTTTTAAAATGCTGGTTGCTCCACGTTAGGTAGAAAATGTCTTGTCTCTTCTAAGTATGCATCAGAGGACTATTTTCAACACGTTTTCTGTGCTATAGCCCCTTTCTGCAGCTCTTTTTGCATCTCCTCATGAAGCAGCTACAACTGATTCTTTGTAGCATGAGGTGAAAGTGGTTACTTCAGTTGATAGCTTTTTTGCGATCAAGATTTGTGAAGAAAAATTGCAAAAGGATGTCTTGGAATATGTAGTTACTTTTATTGTCATCTGATACATTCCGGTTTGTATTCCCATGAAATGCAGTGGATAAGCAAAACAAATGCACTGCATAAACAATAAACCATCCATAATTTTATTATTAATTGTTAAATTCATTTGAAACAGTTTCATGCTGGGGAATATGCTTAGGAAACATTGCTTTGTGGCATGTAATGTCCAACTAATGTAAAGGCTGTAGAACTAGATTTAATCGTACTTAAAATTTCCAAAGCTTACCTTTTTGCAGTGGTTCTTGAAATGAGGACCCAACTCTCCTGTTACAGCCATGCCAACCCACTAACTTGCACGAGAAAACTCATTCAGTGCTGTGGTTGAAAAGGGACTTTGGCCATTGTGAGAACCAGAAGGCAGGATGTGGCACAATGTGCTCTGCCTCAGGAAGCTAGGGTACTTGTAGTGCTCTCTCACAGGTTGAACAAGATGTAAAACAGTCTCTTTTTTATGTATTTGTCATTTTCCCACTTCGAGCAGATACATATACAAAGACGTGAATGTTTTCTGTTTTCATACTGCTCAAAATACTGATTGAAGTGCTGAGTGAGTGCTTGTTTAGAATGAATGTGTGAATAGTAGTGTTGTACTCCTCCAGTCCAAACTGGTGCCCTAGTCCTCCCTCCTGTTACTTGTCATCACCTGCCATAAGCCGTCCGTTCTTATAGCAGTGCTTTTCAAAACCAACGCTCTTCCTTTTCAGCATTTTGCACAGAATGGTACTAGTCAGTTGGACAGATTTCATGTTGAGAAACGTACAAATCTGTTTATCTTCTCATGCTGTAGTTCCTAATTGTGTGATGTTCAGTTTAAACTAGCCATGAGGGAAGGACAGCTTGAAGCAAAGCATCCATTGGATAGAACCAAGGCTTGTAGTAAATGGTAATAGACTATAACCTTTATTTTTCTTCCTGCTCAACATAGTATACACTGGATTTTAATGTGACTGTAATTTATGTAATACCTTTCTTTTGCTGGTCCTATCATAAACAAATGCTATTGTCACTTTCCACTGTCAAATCTCTGAGAACTAAGTACAAGGGTAATTGAATACACACATCAGTTTGGCTTTTGTCCCAGCACAATTATGGAATTCACCATTTCTTTCTCATGAAAACTGCTTATTTTTTTCTGTCTAGACTTTTTTTTTCAGAGCTTAGTGGTGTTATTTAAACTGACTAAATGGGAGTATAGTGCCCCAAAAATTAGACACAGCAGCATTAATTAAGTGGGAA
Source organism: Odontophorus gujanensis (assembly GCA_013399175.1). NCBI lineage: Eukaryota > Metazoa > Chordata > Aves > Galliformes > Odontophoridae > Odontophorus > Odontophorus gujanensis. Next base: position 20,051 of record VXAB01013757.1, read on the forward strand.
AGATCTGTTTTTACCATGCATTTCTTTATTTTAGAGCATAACTAAAGAATTTTTGTGCATAGTTTACAGGGATAACTTTTCCTATTGCCTGATATAATAGAGTCATCACAACAGCTGCAAGGGATTGGTTACACTGCTGGAATTCACCCTGGTGTACACAGGTTTCTTTAATGCATGCTTTTTGAAACAAAACAATATGATAGCAGGTGTGACCTTTAACCCTTCCTAACTTTGAAGAACTTCATCATCATCATTTGTTCAGTACTGAATATATTTTGCAGGTGGAGGAAACAGAGGGAAATGTAATTTGGTTTTGATGGGAAAGAGGGAGGGTCTGAAACTATTGCATTGGTATTTGTATTCTTTTTATGTAAATCAAATTAGCCAAAGTTAATTTTGTAAGTTTAATCTCAAACAAATTTTAAACTTTTAAATTCTCTTGAGAATAAATTCTGTCTTGACATATCATTGTTACCATGACATAACTGAAATACAGGGGATATTTTGATGAGGAGAGATTTAAGACGTGTACTTTTACTAAGATTTTGTATGCAGAAAGGGCTGGGGAAGCTGTGGAAAAAGGCAATACTCAAGAAGATGCATCGAGAAGGTGGGTGCATTGTCCCCAGAGCAATATTACTGTACAGTGGTGTTGCTTGTAGTGAGGTCCATTATGGCACAGCTGAGAAAGGCACTGACTTTCACAAGAAACAGCATATTTGGAAATGCAGATCTTTAAAAGCTAGAAATAAATCTTTGAATCCCTGTATTAACTGCAATTACAAAAGCCTGTTATCTGACTCAAGCTTTGTCCCATTCTATACAGGCATGAAAGCATGGATTCGGTTATTGCCCTTCCTTGGTGCTGAATTGGTCTATGAAAGGCCTCCCTGTGGAAGTATTTATCTTCATATAAAAAACTCCCTTCAGATTTGAGTTCAGTAGTTTCCGACCCCAATGCCTCGTTCCTCATCGTTCGTGCTAGCCAGTGTGAAGGTGGTTTTGTGGCTGAGGCTGTAGGTGGGATGACAAGAAGCCTCTTGAGCCTGCCACATGGTTTCTTTCCAGCCTCAGGCAACTTACTGCTGAAGAAATCATTTCAGATACCAGTTTATTTGGGTATCTATAATAGCTGACATTTTTCTTCCCTTAGCACCAGAAGTACCAGGAAACTTCTGGTATTAGTGGGAAAATGAGTGTGTTCAGTATCTCTGGAACTCAGATTTGTGCATGTTGGACTACAAACTAAAAGTTGGTGACATTTCATAAATTTAACCTTCATTTCTGGGGCTAAATTTAACAGAAAATCTCGTCTGTACCTTTCCTCAGTTACTGCAGCTGTTGACTGGGGAATCTCCTCCCCTTCTCCAGCCTCCTCAGGGCTGATAGGAGTGATTTGTGCTACTTTGCCAACTCCATTCTTGACCCCATTAGCTGCTACAATGCTTTGGTGGGTTGGAGCATTTCCACACTGCAGTGGAAAAATCTCTATTTATGCAATTCTTATGTGATAAGTATATCACAGTTAAAGCATCTTTATTTCTTGAGGAAATTGTATAGAGACTTTGTATTTCTTAATGAAATGTTCCATCACCATTCCATTTGTGCTATATTGCTTGAGACATACAATGAATGAGTAAAAGAGGACTTTTTTCATCCATCCTTTCCACTGAAGAAGGAAATAAGAGAAATTGTAGTGTTTATATCACTTAGTTGTATTTTCATCATTTCTTTTGCTGTCATGTTATTTGACAACACTTTGAACATGCATCTGAATTAGACTGCCTGTTGCTGTGTTAGGAGCTGTTTTACTTAGATTACGCTTTTTGTTTGCTGTAATAGACTTTGCCTTTGTGGCTCAGTTTTATATGAATTAGATGTAGTCTGAGCAGTACTGTCATTTTGTACGGGAGTGGTTGTAGCTGCTTTGAGGTGGTTATGCCAGAATGGTTGTTCACTTGGGGAACAATTTCAACCCTGTGTGGTGAATCTTACTTTTTGACTGACAGTGCATCTCATTCTCAAGCACGTTCTCCTTGGCTACAAACTTTCATGACAGCCCACAAAGGGTCTAAAGTTCGAGCTGTTAATCCAGTGGTCTGAAAGTATACAAATACTTTTCTTTGGAAACCTCAGAGCAGATGTAGTGAGTGACCTATTTTATGTAAGCAACTGTTTCTTAGTTCACTGTTTATCTACTTTTCAAAGAAGTAGTATTAAATACACCCTTGGTGGTAAAACAAATTCATAACTTAACCAAAGCTTAATGGTTAGATATTGTGCATACTGATTGTATGTCATGTTCATAGACTGGAAATTCTTGGAAGGACTTGCAGATTATTCATGGGAATTATTTAAAGTGAAATGTGTGTCGGATTTGCTGATCAATAGATAACAAAATAAAGTGCTTGCTAAATAGTTGCAGGTATGAGTAATTTGAGTTGGGGCTTGCTATCTCCTCATCAAACTGTTTTTATTAGATTTTTAATAAGTAACAGAAAATTGCTTAGAAAGTTTATTTTATGTAGATACTTGTGACAAGAGAAGAGCTATATCCACAATCATTTTCTGTAATGGAATTACAAAGGACAACTAAGAGGTTTCATGAATTGCGGTTTCAGAACATGGTGTTTTGGTTGTCCTTTACCATAACATGCAAACTTTGTCATGATATTTAATAGTACTGAATTTTTATCTTGTTTAGTAACTCTTTTGTTGAAGACTGGAACAGACACTTAAACAGTAATCACAGAAATGAGCTGCGTGAAATTTTACTTTCAAAAACCCAGCTGTCTTTGTAGCTATAATTATTCCCTGAATTATATGTTTGCAAAGACTTAATTGAGTGTGATTGTGTGACTAAAAAAAATCAGATTCTAAAGTGGCTGATTTTTATGATTTAGTTGCTTATCCTAGTATGGGAAGTATTAACAAAAAAGTGGCACGTGCACATATATTTCATGTATTCTCACTTACTCTTTTTTTCCTCTCTTTTCCAGGCCAGGCAGACCATTCAAGTTACCAAAAAGGTAAGGTATAATAATACTGTCACGTGAGACATTTACAGAATTATGAAGGCGTAAGGTGATGGCAGAGCAGTTATTCACCACATGATGTGTAAGAATACAGGACATTGAAGAAAAAAGTAGGCAATCAAAAAAGATTTTTTTGAGAAAAACTATCTCTTCACATACTGGGTCATGAATTTTGGAAATTTTTAGAAAAATTAATCTTCAGTAGATTCCTAAATAACCACTGAAAGGATTAGTCAGAGTCATGCTCCTTAATGTCCCTTCTTGAGCATCTGTGAATTCCATTGCTTATAGTGACCTCTTTACTATGCTGAATCTGTATATGGTGTATTTCTGTTTCTCTGTGTGAGACGGGGCAGTGGTTAAACTGAGTATGTCCGCATATAGGTGCTGAACTGAAATGTTTGTCACCAGCCAGGCTTTATGCCTTAGCTTAAAATGGAAGGGAAAGCAGGATGCTGATTTTTCTCTTTCTTCTTTTTAAGAAGCTGCCTGCTTGAGATGAGTCCTTTATTGGTGCCAAGATGGTGAAATTGGCATAGATTGGATTCCTTATTGCATCTCCTAAACATTTTTAATTGTTTAAATCATAGGAGAAAAAAAAAAAACAGTAATGGCAGTGTTACCATTTTAACAACTATGCTGACAGCAGTGGATGAAATGACATAAATAAGAGATTTTAGTTAGTGTCTGAAACACCAAAAATTCATCATGTAGTACTTGAATAGTTGGAGGGGAAAAAAAAGATGGTGTGGAAATTTAGCCATATGCCCAGCTTATTGCACACTTGTAGTTTTAATGAGGCATGAGAAAGTATGGGGTGTTATCCTTATACTAATGTACATACTTAGCACTTTCTGAATGTGAGTGGTGCCTTACTGAGGAATGGCTTTAGAACAGACATTTCTCTCAGATTCAGAAATTATCAGACATAGAATCTAAGTTAGGACAGCGGCTTACTTTTTACAGAGAAAATGTAATTAGACTAATTTTCTGGGTTTTTAATGAGTCGAAAATAAAATAGCTGCCATCTGTGTAACCACTTTGAGTGAAATGACAGGACTGCCTGTAGGGAACTTGGTTAGACTCCAAGCCCTCTTAGTAGCAAGTGACATTCAGACAAACAAAATTAAAATGTAGCATGGTTAGAGCTTTTGTGTCAGCATTGCTTACCTGAATGTTGGTACCTGCTGTGAGAAACAGACTGGTTGTGCAAATGTGAACAAACACAGTCTTCTGAGTGTGGTTTGTTAACTTTCTGAACAATTCATCTAGAGTGCAGCTTGTGACTGAAGGACATGAGCAACTTAAGAGCTGCTCTGTTGAGAGTTGAAGCATAGAGACAAGACGCTGAAGGGCTAAACCTGGTACTAGTGATGAATAGGAAAATAAATTAGGTATAATTTTATGACTTCAGAGCAAATATCTGTAATAGCTAGTCAGTGTAGCACTTGGTGTTTATGAAAACATTAAATCCCATAAATAGAAAAATTCTATTAAGTCATTTACTTCCCTTTACTTCCGTTTTGTACAATTGCTCATTTGGCAAGCTGCCCCTTTGTGATTCACCTTAATAAAAACTAATGCTTCAGACTGCTTTTGAAGCTTTTGCTAATTAACCTCTTGTGTGAGAGTAGAATTATTCCACATCTCCCTAATGGGTTATTGGAATACACTCCGTACTTTGGACTTCCTTTCCCCTTAAAGCTATGTTTGGACCCCTTGACCATAACTTCCTTCTTCCACATGCTAGGGAGTCAACTTGCTCTCTGCTGTTGGTATTACAGTTAGAAAAGGGGGAAGCTGTTCCTGGAGTGATGAAGGAGCTAGGCATTACATCCCATCATAGGAATGGGGTGGAAAGTTTCTGTGCAGCAGATAATCAAAATTGTGATTAGGTAATGGGTTGGTCTGAAACTGAAAAAGAAACATAATCTGTTAAAATAGTAGAAATAAGTACAGAGAGAGCACTGCTATAAACGTACTTTGATGTTAGGTTGCAGGCAAGTTGAGCAGGAAATGGTGTATAAATCTCCTTGATCAATATTTAGCATGTTCAGAGACAATCAGCGCAGAATGATTCGTAGCCTACAATTATTTTTAAATGCCTCTTAAACTTTGTGGGGCTTTCTGTGCCCTTTGATCCGCAGATTAGAGAACATTACCCTTGGAACATAAGCTGTATGAATTAACTCTTTACTTTAGGAAAAAAAATTAAGAAATTAAGATTTCTAGGTTTCATTTTCTCTCCTGATGCTCTTTTGTCAACTTAACAAAAATCAAAATATCTTCCAAAAATGATGGAAATAAGATTTTTATGTAAAACTTCTTGCATTCTAGAAGTTGAGCACACACTGGAAGTAAAAATCTAAGAATATACATTATTCTGGAAGACTAAAAAAGTAATGGTGATTAGCTTACATATCATGTTGCAAGTCTCTTTCACTTTTGAATTTGCAAATTTTATGGATATTTAGAATATAAATTTTGAGTATTTCTTTTAAGTGACAGTTTTGAGTTTAAAGGAAATGTTTTCTTTTGGATTCTATTTCAAAATCTGTCTTTCCTCTGATACTTTTTTTTTTAAGGCTGAAACTTTCAAATTAGATATTGTAACGTTTTCTATCCTGAAATTTTTAATAAAACATCCATTTTCTAGATAGTATTCATACCAGAATTCAAGTATAAGATTAAGGAAGAAATATTCATTTTGAAAATTTGTATTCAGACTTTTAAGTTTTCATTTCATACATGCTTGCTTTGCATTTTTAATGTGAAAATGTTACGTGAACGATTGCTGCGACAGTTTTAATTACTAACATGTACTGGGCAACAGAAGTCTTTCAGTAGCCCATGATTTATCACCTCTGTAGCAGTATAAAGAAAATCTAAATTAAAGCCTCATTTTTCCTCGGAAAATATGGAAAGCTTTTATATACATGAGTAGGAAGTTTCTGTAGGGAGGAGATAGGAAAGAAAGTGGGGCTTTTTTTGTGCATGACTTCCATTTCTGTAACATCTTCTTTTCTGTGCTCCTCTCCCTGTAGCTACGCTGCTCTGATAGCTGACTGGCCTGTGGTGGTCCTGGGCATGTGTACTGTATTAATAGTGGTGTGCGCGCTGGTTGGAATATTAGTTCCAGATCTCCCAGATTTCTCTGATCCGTTGCTGGTAAGTAAATATTAGTCACTTGTACTGTCAAGCAAATATTTTTAGTGTACTATTTTTTCCATATTAGCAGTAAACAACAGATAAAAGTATGGCAGCTGGTACATTTCCCTGGCTCTTAATGTGCCAGAGAAAATTCCTTATACTTTGAATCTCCTTGAGAGTCGATTTTCAGAGGAATTCTAGTCAGTAGGAAGATTACAGAAAGAATTTTTGTCTAATTGATTTATGAAAGAAATGAGATGTTCAGGAGCCTGATACTTCCCCTAGAAAGTATAATTGAAACTAATAAGTTTCAGCATTGATAATACAGGGATACAGTTGCTGTCAGAGTGTGTTGCCATGGGTTTCAATTACTTCTTCATTTTGCTTTTCAAACCTCACGTGACTTACAACAGAACTGCTACATATTGAATAATGTAAATTCATCCCAGTTTTAGATGTACTGCACAATACAACACAAACCATACGTTCTAAATCAAGTTTCAAAGAGTGAGGGCCAGGATCTTGTAAAGTAAAGGGTATTCTAAGTGCCTTCTGGGGATGAAAGATATCCATATTGAAAGATTGAAAGTAGTCTTTATCAGGTTCTGTTAAATATTGTGCTTGTTTCTTATTTTTCCTGGTCTATCTTACTCATACTAGCCTTATGGAAAAGTTATTTTTAATTACTATCCTCAAATATGGATAAGTTATTGTTATATATATTGTTGCGATATGTACCTGTGCGTATCCATATATGATGGCTGTTTAGTGAAAACAATTGAGTTATTCAATTCATGTTTTAAAGTCACTTTTGAAATTAAAGACTTGTCTTATTCTTGGAGAAATAGAAAAGATAGATTTGAATGTTTTTCTATCATGTTTAATCAATAAAGATTAATAATTAAAGTACGGAAGAGGAAATCAGTTAGCACACTTGCACTGAAAAGTAAACTGAACGTTTTATTAGATTGAATTATCACTGTTTCTCAGGGAGATAAGTAGTATGTGCAAGAATTCATAATCCCTTCTCACTGTGTGTAGTTGGTCATTATTTTGTCAGGTTGACCTGTTACATAAAACATTATCCTTTTAGATCAGGTGCCTGAAGTAATGATGATTCGTGACAAAAACTGTCCGTCACTTTGGTCATGTTTACACTTTCTTATTTGAGCTAAAAAAGGAAAAGTATTAATGAGATTTTGTAATTCTTAGGGTTTTGAACCAAGAGGGACAGCAATAGGACAGAGATTGGTTACATGGAACAACATGGTGAAAAACACAGGGTACAAAGCAACACTAGCGAATTATCCTTTTAAATATGCTGATGAGCAAGCTAAGAGGTAAGAATTTGTATTAAAGATTATTGTAAGATTATTGTTTTTTTTGTGTGTGTACATAACTCTTGCTATAGTACTTTGAAGTTAGAATATATAATGCCAGTATTTTAATATAAACATTGGGTCTGATCACCTACATTTCTGAAGGATTTAGACACTTCCCATCATAAGCTCTTTAAGATAGTTTTTCATTTTTGTTTCCTCTTTGAAACATGGGTATTTTTAGTGCTGGGCTCAGTGAAGTGTCCTTTGAAGTCTGTAATAACAAGAAATACAGTGATGTTTCAGTTCTTGAATACAAAAGTCACATTGTAACATAAGAGCTGTTAAGATGTATAACTTGTTTAGATACTCCTTTTCAACAATTTCTTTGCTGGGGCAAGTTAAAGCCATTTATTCTATTTTAGTCATCAAGATGACAGATGGTCAGATGATCACTACGAAAGAGAGAAGAGGCAAGCAGAATGGAACTTTCACAAGGATACCTTTTTCTGTGATATTCCAAGTAAGTGGAGAAATTATTTAAGGCAAATAAGCTTCTCCCCAGATGAATGATTTTTGAGCTCTTCTGTCTCTTGTACACCCAATTAGAAAAATATTTTTTTGCTTACTGACGAACACCTTCTCTATGTGCACAGAAGCACATAAAGATGATGAAATTGTTGGAAATTTGATGAAGTTGTTTGAAGATGTTATATCCTATTAGTTCTTCTTAGAAAGCAGCTTTTTCCTTAAAGTGGTTCCATTTCCCATAAAGATATCCTGTTGTTGATAATGCTGACCATGGTAAGAGCAATGTTATATATATACCTATAGATATCATGTTGTAGAAGTGTTTCATAGAATGGCTTGGAAGGCACCTCAAGGATGACCAAGATCCAACCCCCCTGCTACAGGCAGGGTTGCCAACTGTTGGATCAGGTACTAGATTAGACTGCTCAGGGCCCCTTCCAGCCTGGTCTTAAACATCCCTTAAACATGAGACATCCACAACCTCTCTGGGCAGCCTGTTCCAGCGCCTCACCACTCTCTCAGTAAAAAACTTACCCCCGACATCTAATCTAAATCTTCCTTCCTTTAGTTTAAAACCATTCCCCCTTGTTCTGTCGCTGTCTACCCTTGTAAAAAGTTGTTTTCTCTCATGCTTATAAAATCCCTTTAAATATTGGAAGGCTGCAATGAGGTTTTCCTGCAGCCTTTTTTTTTTCTCCAGGCTGAACAAGCCCAGTTCCTTCAGCATGTCTTTATAGGAGAGGCTTCCTTTGTGGCCCTCCTCTGGACCCTCTCCAAAAGCTCCACATCCTTCCTCAGTTGAGGGCCCGAGACTGAATGCAGTATTCCAGCTGGGGTGTCATGAAGGCAGAGTGGAGGGGTACAGTCACCTCCCTCATCCTGCTGGCCACCCCTCTTCTGATGGAACCCAGGATACCATTGGCCTTTTGTTCTGCAAGTGCATACTTCTGGTTCGTGTTACGTTCTTCATCAACCAGGACCCCTAAGTCCTTCTCAACAGGGCTACTCTCAAGGAGTTTGTCTCCTTGTGTACATATCTGGGATTATCTTGACCCAAGTGCAAAACCTTGCACTTCATAGAGCCTCATTATGTTCACAAGGGCCCACATGTTCAGTTTATCAAGGTCCCTGTAGATAGCATCCCTTCCTTCTGCTGCATCAACTGCACCACTTAATTTGGCACCATCAGCAAACTTACTGATTGTGCACTTGATCCTATAATCTGTGTCCTTATTAGAGATGTTAAAGAGCACTGGTCTCAAGACCCTGAGGGACACTGCTTGTTACCAGCCTCCACCTGGACATAGAGCCATTGACTACAGCCCTCTGGCTGCAACCTTCCAACAGCTTCCTTACTCACCAAATAGTCTACCCTTCAAATTCATCTTTCTCCAATTAAGAGATAAGGATGAGGTGAGGGACCACGTCAAAGACCTTGCAGAAGTCCAGTAGGAAGGCACAATACTGAAATCACTAGAGAAGATATGTTTTGTCTGTGCCATCAATTCTAAATTAAAGCTAAAAATAGTTTTCTTCTATACGTTTATTATATGAGACTCTTTCCTAAAAGACTACCTGCCCAGAATTTAGAGTGTTTTCTAAAACAGAACAAAACAAAAATGAAAACCAAATCAACCAAAAATCCCCCCAAATTAATGAAGACTTATGAAGAAGTCTAAGTTAAACTAATGGACTAAATAAATATTTATTAAACTGTTTGTAAGTTGTACTGCAGAACTTTGGTAAGTCCTGTTCTGGTAGAAGGCATGCATTAGCAGATGTAGAACTTGCCTTTATTCAGAGAGTGCCTTGGGACATTCTGTCTTCTGTGGTTATTTTCATATTTGAGGACTAATAACAGATACTTGTGAAATTATTTGTTTATTTTATTGATCTGCAAGAGCAATGACCAGTTACAATGGGTGAAAAACATTTATGATTTTTTTTCTATTACATGGATGTTATACATCTAAGTGATGAACAGTGTTGTCACTTCTGCTCTTGTCACTTCTGCTCCTGTGAGTAGAACCAAATTAGACTAAGCAGATATTAGATAAGGAAGTGAAAATTTGTTGCAAACACTACTAAGCAATAGCTACAACTTGAAGCAGATTTAACCACTTTGACCCTGCCTCCTGTTTCTGTATAGTCTCATTCTTTTCCTTACTGTTTCTGTATCATCTCAGTTGTGGCAGTTGTGAAGGATTTGTGCTTCTGTGGGAGTTTGCCGGTTAGCTACGTAAAGAAAACAGTTGATCTTCTCTTGACCCATATCGGTCATTGGTATCTTTCTTTGTCTGCTCCAGGATCAGCAGATTTCTGTTTCATTGGTCCTAAAAGCACAGTCAGAGATCATAAAGCAGTTCCCTAAGACATTTTATTGCATTTCTGTGAAAGGCAACAACTCTGCATATTCACAACAGTGGGGAAAAATTCATCCTTTTTGTTTTGAGGATACTGTAATTTACATGATAAAGTTTCTTAACCCAGGGTATCATATTGTGTTACTACATGCCATACATTTGTTTATGTATGTATGGTTCTTTTATTAGCTTATGCATTTATTTAAGTAAAGATTTTCTTTCCTAAATGCTGTCTTCTAATAAATGTAATTTAATTTTAATTTAAGCTGTATGAGTCTAAACTGTGGAATTATTTAACATGGCCGTAAGGATATCACAACAACTTCATTTGCTTCTAAAGCAAAAACGGTCTTGTAGAAACATCTTTATAATTATTATTTATATTTCAAAGTGTCCTACTAAATTAGCCTTTGATTACTATTATCTATTCACTACCATTATGCAGTGCCAAGAATTTCATAGTTTGCTGATTAGATCTTTTGATTTTTTTTTCTGTTTGTCATAGTTCAGAACTTCTAAGTGGTATATAATATTTAAGCTACCATATTTACTATAAGCACTTTAAGTGAAATGAAAGTTTCATGTGGCTTGAGACTTACAGATAAAAAGATCATTTTAAAAATGAGGTGGATCCCCATGGACTGAAAAAGATTTCACTGCCATCATTTAAATGGTGGGATTCTGCCTCAGTTTTTGATATCAGACACACACAAATAGTCCATAAAGCCTTCTCATGTAATTTCAGGTGATCGCTATTCACGAGTGGTGTTTACATCAACAGGAGGAGAGAATTTATGGAATCTGAATGCAATTAAGTCAATGTGCAATGTAGATAACCTGAGGGTAAGTAAAAATGCTGTTTAATTTGTTTTATATGCAGATAAGAAGCATTTATTTGAGTTTATTTTACTGCCCATTGTCCAACAGTATGTACAAACACTCCATGTTGTTTGCACCCTTGTAGAATGGTCAGTCTGTGTATGGAGGAAGCCAAGAAACAACAGTCTATACTGCAAGATTATACAGGGAAATTTGTTTGGTTTTGCTACTAATTCCATCCAGAATAGGGTGGAGGAGGGTTGCTTTTGGAAGTTCCTGTGCAGAAGGGACTGTCTTAGCAATTGCTGTTTCTTCTCAGAATATTATTCTGTGGATTTTTGTTCTTGTTTTCCATAAAATATTTCCTTGCCTCTTCACACTCTGGCATCCTCATAGTATAAGCAGTTTTCTCTGTCAGATTTATGGGGTCAAAAGAGAACATGTTGGCAGCTGGACATCAAAGAACACAGGTACACTAGCTAGAAATACAGCCCAATTAATTACATATGGATAATGATACTGTAAGAGTAATATTTAATTCTTTGTAAATTTGAGAAAGTTAAAGCAGATATTTTGGCTACCACAGCTTCTGTTACGTGTGTTAAAAAGTAATTTAGCACACTGATTGGAAATGATGTCCAGTTTGAACTGAGAGAAGTTAACTGACACAGGCTGAAATAAAGTAAGCATTCAGATGGTACACTTACGAACTATAAGCTTGTTACTTTCTGGAAATGAGTACCTTTTTGTCTTTGAACTGCTCTGGAACTGTAAACTTGTGTACTGCTACCTTTGTATGGAAATTAAGCAATAAGTTTTTCTTCTATTAATAATGATTAACTGATTTTCTGATAAGATACTGTTTTTTTTTCTCATCCAGAATAACAAAAAGCAATTAATATACCACATTTCTTTCATGAGGAGTATTTTAATTCTTAATTTGTTTATAATTGCCTCTCAGACAACTCTCTTTACTTAACCTGATTCCCAAAGTGGTTTCACTAACAACAGGGATTTTCTTGCCTAAAACGTTTAGGTATAGTGGAATATTGTGTAACGAGTCTCCCTAGAAGCCTGCTGGCATGCATTTTGTTCTGATTGACCTCTGTTGGTATAAGTGGTTTTTGTCCTCACATGCTCACGAAAATATTCCTTATGTCCTCATCAGAGATTATTTCACTGACATGATAGCTCATATTATTTGCCTTTATCTCTTTCAATCAGAATGAGCCAGGAGAAAAAACTCCAATATTTAAACTAGTTCAGCTCTATTTTGAATTATTTGAGCTAGGGAGTAATCCAGTTTCTGGTTCAGTCAGGAGGTGCAGTTGAGAATTACCTTTATAGCAAGAGTGAAAATTGTCTTAGGGAGAACTTTAAGGGTTTTTTTTGTTTTTTTAATGCTTCATACTGAAAATAACTTTTTCAAAAACAATTCTATTTCTGAGCATTTGTAACACCTTTTAGAGCTCAACAAGTGCTGAGATAAGCCCCACTTTTGATTGCAAAGTTCTGCTAATTACCAGTCTCTAGAGAGAATGTTAACTTGCACTGTAGCTGTCAGAAGAAACTGATTACTTGTGTGACCTTCCAGTCCTGCAGACTCTCCTCTGCCCGTAGTCAGTTTTGTTGTTGAATTGCTTGTTGAGGATCTGTTTTCTGGAAGTGCAAGTCTTATAGGTTATGCAGATTTTCTAATGATAAGCAGGATTTCAGCACATCTGTAATTTGTGTTATTTATGAACTAATAGTATATGCCCTCTGCTAATCATGTTCCCATCTGCATATAACTACTTCAACTGTTTATTTTACTGACACTCAGAAGTTCCATCTTACAGCTGCTCTGCATGTGCTAGTCCTATAATCTTCATCGAAGTACTATACACAAAATGGCTGTAGGAGGTGTTCTAATTTTTAACTACTTGGGTGAGATGAGCCCTTTCTTTCACCCGACGGTTGCAGGATGTTTTTCCTATAAACCATAAACATTTATTTTATAAATTTCAAAGACTGTAAACGATCTCCTCAGACTGTTTCCTCAGAAACTTTTAGTTGTGTTTTCCATCACTTCATATACCCATTTGGGCAGGTCTGCCTACGGGTAGAGCACGTGCACTGCTTGGTTTCTTCTGTCATCCAAAGTAAATGGAAATCTTGCCAGCAGCAGGCTGAATTTGGCAACAGCAAAATGGCCTTTGTGATACCTTTGGATCACTAACAAAGCCCAGTGCTACAACATATTAACATTTTAAATAGTATTTTAATAAGCTATCCCAAGCTAAATTTTGAATTTTAATTTCTAATTTCCAGCTGCTAGCTCGTATTACTTTATCTTTGGCAACAGTTACTTTACCAGTGAATGTTTATGGCCTGCAGCAAGTGTTGAACAGCAGCATATAAACTTCATTGTCCCATTCTGATGCGAATATGCAGAGAAGACAATAGGATCCTTTCCTCCTGGTTTGCTTGCTTGACCCAAGGGTTTGCCTGTTATGTCCTCATAAGATAAACTTGGAGGCATGCCATGAAAAATATAGATATGCTATTCCAGTGCTTCCTTTTGTTTTAGAAGGTTGTTCGTTTTTTCCTGAGTTTGCATGTGTAAGTGTTTCTATCTGGAAACAATCAAATGTGAATTATCCTGTTTTTTTGGAATGCCAGTTTGTTATTGTTCAGAAACTGGTTGACAAAATTTAGTCCGCGTTAAAACTTTTATAACTGTCCTGAGAATTCCCAAGTGCAGGGTTTTGTCTGCGTTATAAATGGTTGCTAATAATAAACCCATGCAATTTTGCTAGAAAAGCAAAGCAGTATGTTTTAAATTTAGGTGATCTAAAATATATATGGATAATCATTTCCGGTCCCAATCCTATAAACTTTTAACCACATAGATTTAGTGACTTTTATTAATATATGTTCATTATATGTAACTTGATTAAGACTGTAATTGTACATGTATCTAAATATTTGAAGAATTAATTCCCATTCATCACACACAAACCAGAAGTTTTGTGTAGAAGCAGACATGAAATTTTTAAGACTTAAGTTCTCTGTGCCATGTCGAGATGGAGTTTTACCAAGACAAGAAAATTTCCATGATATAATCGTGTTACTTTGCAGTTCACCTAAAAAAACCTTACTCCTGTTTAGCTAAGACCTACACTTGGTGGTTTCAATATGTCTGGAGTACTCTTAAAGTGAAAGAAGAGTATCCATGTAAGGGAGTAACATCCATTTATCAAAGGAGTTCTTAAGCAAAATGTTAAAATTGCTATCAATCTCACAAAGCTCTGACAGTAGTTCCTAGACTTAAAGTGTTCACTTGAGCTGACCACAGAGGTTCTCCACTCCAGGATCTCTCTGCTGTGACTGCAGAGATGGTGGTGCCTGCTTGTCCCTATAACTCCTCTAGCTTTACTGCTGCTGCTTCTTCCTCTGCTCCTTCACTCCTGTGCTGAGCCTTGGGGCTTCTTCCCACAGTGGGTGCAGCATTCAGAGACACGCCTGCCACCTCTGTGCAACATGGCCGATTTTATGGGGCTTTATGCCACAGCTGCATTATCTTGTGCTTTGGAAATCCATGTATGACTCAGGACCTGTTTGAGGGGAAATGTGTCAGCTGCATGAGAGCAAGAAAAAACTTGTAAAGTGAGGATTGTAGAAGAGAGATCAGATGGTGGAAGTCATCATAAAAACCATCACATTTCTTTCTGGATAGTAAGTCCCTGCCTCCCAGGACCTTCAATATGTGATTCCAAGCAGTATGGAACTTGATGTATAGCTGATGGATTATTTTCAGGACTGCAGCAAGAGATAGTAGAAGAGAGTTAACAGTACTCAGTCTGTAAAACTTCATTGCATTTTCAGATAATAGAACAACAGTAACAATTGAGCTACAGTAGTCTTAACACTTATGCCAGTTTTATCCTTCTTCGACAAGTCAGGATGCTAAGTTACTGCTGGGTTAATCCGGTGCATGTAAGAGGATGCTGATCAAAACCAGCGTGTGCAGAAAGAGGAATTTATAAATTATAACAAAAAAAGCATAAGCTGAATGTGTATCACTTCAGGAGTTCTGTGTGTGTGTAAATGTTTCTAATAACTGACATTGTTACTTTAAAATGGATTTTTGCCCTGCCTGTCTTTATACAGATCAGATCCCATTCCCAGTTTGGTGATCTCTGCCAGAGGGCCACTGCTGCTTCTTGCTGTCCCAGCTGGACACTGGGCAACTATATTGCCATCCTAAACAACAGGTCGTCATGTCAAAAAATTGTAGAACGAGACGTCTCTCACACCCTAAAGCTGCTTCGCACGTGTGCCAAATACTATTACAATGGAACCCTGGGGCCAGACTGCTGGGATATGAATGCCAGAAGGAAGGACCAACTCAAGTGTACAAACGTGCCTCGCAAATGTACCAAGTACAATGCTGTTTACCAGATCCTTCACTATTTAGTGGACAAGGATTTTCTAAGCCCAAAGACAGCTGACTATGTCTTACCAGCTTTAAAATATAGCATGCTCTTCTCTCCAACTGAGAAGGGAGAAAGCATGATGAGTATTTACCTTGATAACTTTGAAAACTGGAACTCTTCTGATGGTGTAACAACCGTCACAGGGATTGAGTTTGGAATAAAACACAGTTTGTTTCAAGATTACCTGTTGATGGATACTGTGTATCCTGCCATAGCCATTGTAATTGTTCTATTAGTTATGTGTGTATACACGAAGTCCATGTTTATCACGCTGATGACTATGTTTGCAATAATTAGTTCCTTGATTGTTTCTTATTTTCTGTATCGAGTAGTATTTAATTTTGAGTTCTTTCCATTCATGAATCTCACTGCATTAATTATTCTTGTTGGGATTGGAGCAGATGATGCTTTTGTCTTGTGTGACGTTTGGAACTACACAAAATTTGATAAACCTCATGCTGGAACTTCTGAGACAGTGAGCATCACGTTGCAGCATGCTGCTCTTTCCATGTTTGTCACCAGTTTTACCACCGCTGCTGCCTTCTATGCTAACTATGTCAGCAATATCACAGCCATCAGATGTTTTGGTGTCTATGCTGGCACCGCAATCTTGGTGAATTATGTCTTGATGGTTACTTGGCTACCTGCTGTAGTTGTGTTACATGAACGTTACCTTCTCAATATTTTCAGTTGCTTTAAAAAACCTCAGCAGAGGGTATACAACAACAAGAACTGCTGGACGGTGTTGTGCCAAGTGTTCCACAAGGTTATTTTTGCAGTCTCAGAAGCATCCAGGATATTTTTTGAAAAAGTTTTGCCATGCATTGTTATCAAATTTCGTTATATTTGGCTTTTCTGGTTCCTTGCCTTAACAATTGGTGGAGCATATATTGTGTGTGTAAATCCAAAGATGAAATTGCCATCACTGGAGCTCTCTGAGTTTCAGGTATTTAGATCTTCTCACCCCTTCGAACGATATGATGCAGAATACAAAAAGCTTTTTATGTTTGAACGCGTCCACCACGGAGAGGAGCTCCACATGCCCATTACGGTAATCTGGGGTGTCACGCCTGAAGATAATGGTGACCCTTTAAATCCTAAAAGTAAAGGAAAGCTGCAGCTAGATAGCAGTTTCAATATTGCTAGCCCGGCTTCACAGGTTTGGATTTTACGCTTCTGTCAGAAACTGAGAAATCAAACATTCTTTTATCAGACTGAAGAACAGGACTTCACAAGCTGCTTTATTGAAACATTTAAGCAGTGGATGGAAAATCAGGACTGTGATGAACCGTCTCTTTACCCCTGCTGCAGCCACTGGAGCTTTCCGTACAAACAAGAAGTCTTTGAGTTATGTATCAAGAGAGCTATAATGGAGCTAGAAAGAAGCACAGGGTACCATTTAGATAGCAAAACTCCAGGGCCTCGCTTTGACCTGAATGACACTATCAGGGCAGTGGTGCTGGAGTTCCAAAGCACCTACCTCTTCACGCTGGCTTATGAGAAAATGCATCAGTTCTACAAAGAGGTGGACTCATGGATTTCAAGTGAGCTTAGTTCAGCTCCCGAGGGTCTTAGCAATGGTTGGTTTGTGAGTAATTTAGAATTTTATGATCTACAGGACAGTCTTTCTGATGGCACTCTGATTGCCATGGGTCTTTCAGTTGCTGTTGCATTTAGTGTAATGCTTCTTACAACTTGGAACATTATTATAAGCCTTTATGCAATAGTTTCAATAGCTGGAACTATTTTTGTCACTGTAGGTTCTCTGGTTCTTCTTGGATGGGAGCTAAATGTACTGGAATCTGTCACTATTTCTGTGGCTGTTGGCTTGTCTGTAGACTTTGCTGTTCATTATGGAGTAGCTTATCGCTTAGCCCCTGACCCTGACCGAGAGGGAAAAGTGATATTTTCTCTAAGCCGAATGGGTTCTGCTATTGCGATGGCTGCACTGACAACGTTTGTAGCTGGAGCAATGATGATGCCCTCTACGGTGTTGGCATACACGCAGCTTGGCACTTTCATGATGCTAATAATGTGCATTAGTTGGGCTTTTGCAACATTCTTCTTCCAGTGCATGTGCCGATGCCTTGGACCCCAGGGCACTTGTGGCCAGATCCCACTACCAAAAAAACTGCGGTGTAATGCCTTCTCTCAGACCTTTTCAGGAACCCAGGGGGGCAGAGGTCAAAATAAATCACATCCCATTAGCAAATACCAGCTGGACTCCAGAAGTCAAAAACCAGAAATGGAGCATGAGCACTACGAGCTGGAACCACTGGCATCACAAGCTGGTATCTGTAACCCTGCAGAGAAGGTGACTTATGAAGAAACTCACATCTGCTCCGAACTCTTCAGCAGCAGGCCTCAGAACACATGTATGCCTATGCATTCAGTGTATAATAGCGAAGTGAGCAAAAGCATTAAAAACATTGCTAGTTCAGCTGTGCTGCAGTCGTCTATCGACCAACATGCTCTGTGCCCGCTCTTCTCTCAGAACAGGCAGTGCAGCTGCCCAGATCCATATAAGCAGGTGACTGTGAAGTGGAGCCCACACTCATGTCAACAGCTAAGTGATCCCTTCTGTTACCAGTGTTCTCCTTCGCCTGGAGCCGTGCAGATCCAAAGCTCTGTGACTCCCATAAATACTTTACAGCAAACTACTGAAGGTTATGTGCATCCTGTCCAGCATGTTCTCCACTGCAGCTGCCTTCAAGGAAGGCTCAAAAGAACAATGACGCAGAACTCGCTGCCGAAAAATTTTTTCCTCCAGTCAGTACACCAGTTTCAGGCACATCAAAGAGTAAACAGGACAGATTCACATGCTCACCAAAACCCGGAGGAAAACGTAAGAACAGTTCCAAAGGTGATGAGCTCCTCACAATTTCTGTGCCGAAGTGTAGGGCCTTTAATCGTGCATTGCTCTGAATGTGAGAACAGTGTATCTAACAACCAGAAGGGACTCTGTCAGAAGGCAGACAAGTGTGATGAAAAGGGAGGCACAGAAACCAACGGGGTTGAAAGCAAGAAAGTCTCTATGTCAAAGCAGAAAAAGAAAGCTGAGAGCAAGATAGATCAGCGTTCTTTGCAGAATGACCAGGTTCTGAAGGCTGACCAAGCTGCTAAAAAACACCTGCTGAATAGGTCAGCAGGAGAGGCTCACTGTGAGGGTTGCCATGAAAACTCACGCTGTTGTAGCACGGCTGTAGCAGTGAAGTGCAATTCTGTTGACTGTCAAATGCCAAACATCGAAGCCAATGTGCCTCCTATGTTAATGCGCCCAGAACTTTCCAATGAAAGTTTGTTAATAAAAACACTATAATAAATCTTTAATTTGGCTTTCCTGTGTCTTTCTTTTAGAAGTAAATTTAAGACACTACACAAGAAAGTCCTGAATAAATATGAATTATAATTGCATTTTGGCATGAGAAGTGGATTTTATAGAAGAGTAACATTTATACATTTCATAAAGCCATTACACATAGTAAAACCAGATGTTGTCCAGAATGTTTTTTTTTTAATTTTTTTTTTTCTGTAACTCATAAACTGGATTATGCTTAATTTAACTTTTGCCTCGGGGCATTGGAGTTTGAATTCTCCACATAAATCATCTTCAGAAATCAAGCATTGCAGAGAAATGCTCCCTTTTCTGAAGCCAGGGTTTGTGGGATTGACAGCGTCTAGGGTAAGTGTGATTGCCACTGTATTTTCCTGAGTGCATCTCTTCCCTTTATCCATTTAATTGGCTTCTGTTCTAAACATGGTGCATGCCTCGAAACAGTGGGGGGGCTGTAAATGTGTTAACTAAGGTTAGGTAACTTAACTAAGATTGTCTTGAAACTAAAGAGTAGTGTGCTTGGGGAATATTTTCAGATATTAATCGTAACCAAATCCTAGCATAAGAAATGCTTTTGTGGAAGTCAGTAGCACTTGCACGGTCGTTGTTATGAGTCTATGTATGTAGTGCAGTAAAGTATTTTAAACTGCCCTTCCTTGGCAGTTACTATATAGGCTTACCATTAAATACTCGAGAATACAAGGAGAAACAATAGTAAGTAGATGTTGTTTGCTACTCAGTGATGACAAGAAAGGTATAATTTGTGAATTTGGCATATATAATATCCCAAGTTATAAAAGTTGGGCATAAAGTGCTGTGCAGTACTGCACTTTTTCCAACAAAATACGGAAATGTGAAGTAATGCTACTGTAGAGAAAGGCATAGGGAATGCTTGTGTTCTAGGCTTACTTTTTGTAGGGTAAGATGCAGTCGATTTAGAAGGCTCAAATGCATAAATGGAAATACAATTCTCTGTGTTTTGCTTACCCAGAGAAGTTCCAAGGTGTAAGTACAAATATTGATCTAAACCCCTGACTGAGAAACTGGGTTTCAGGCACTGTATTTGTGTAACTACAGCATTAAGTCAGATATGATTTGATCATGGAGACGCTTACTGGTCTCATCCATCAGAGAAAGTGAATTTGAGAGCTGGAACTGTGTAGCGTGTCATAATTGGTATGTACCATGATACCAAATCTCTGTGTAGGTAGTAGCTTTATTATGCTGATTGTGTTGATTTATCTGGCATAGGTAACGGAAGATCAATTTCATAGTCTGATGTGAGATCATATACCTGGTGTTTTATGAATCACTGGGGGAGAAGCCTGGCAATTTCTGTTCTAATGTTCGTGTTGAAGGGACGCAGAAGATGAGTATCTAAGGCAAACCATTTTGTTTTCTCTGGGAGTAATGATGATAGTGCTTATATATCCCAGTAAGTAGAAGAAAGTATGAGTCTGAACTCTACAGAAGAAGCTAATATGATTTTTATGTGGTTACTTTTAAGTAGAGTAGCAGTCTAGGTATAAAATAAAACTCATTCTTAGGTCCTTTAAAACCAATAACTCAATTTAGAACCAGATTCCTTCTAAACATTTGTAATGAGTGCAGCTCAAGGATTTTCTGTGCACTGTAGAGGCCAGAGGCTGTTAATTATAGAGTTAAGACATGCAGTGCTGGCAATCTAAAAAAAGTAAAAGGGTTAAGAAATAAATGGCCGTCATTCAGCTTTCTTCCTAACCACTGCACCTGACTACCTACAATTTCTGTGAGGGATGTATATAATATGGTAGGGAATAAATCTGTTAGACAACAGTAAGCCTGAAATTATAACAATGTTTTGATAGTTTAGTTGACCTCTGGTCAGGCCTTGACAGAGCAGTGTGTAACACTTGCATAGTGCCTGTCACATCAGCTGTCAGTCACAGCTGTGCCTTTAAGACATGGGCCTTAGGGGGATCCTAGGGAACACATCTGCAAAACATAGGATGTTTTGAGCTGGTTAGCTCAAAATTAAGATTTATTCTGAGCCAGCTTTCCAGAACTGCATTCTGCATAAGGAAACTCCTTACTGCTTCTGTTAATAAATGCTGTTTAATAATGCTGAGGTAAGTGATGAAGACTTGCTTTATATTTTCATTATATTTTTTAAGTTCTTGAGGGCTGATGCAGTAAAAAAAAAAAAAAATACAGGCAGATGAGGAGTTGTAGTGTAATGTACTCTTAGAAAAGGTTAAAATGGGCTAGTGAACAGTATCGCTGTTGTATTTGACTTTGCCATTGCCTCCCTGCTAACCTCTTTATTCTTCCTGTGTCGTGAAGCTGGACAAGGAGCAATCATTGAAAGAGAGTAAGTTTAATATTTATTTATATGTGTGTGGGCATTGTCTCTGTCAATTAGTGCATGGATTCCAGAATTCCATTCAACACAAGACTCCTGGAGAGTGGAAGAGAATAGTGACTGGTTCCAGTGACAGTTGAAGGCTAATGAGGCTATAGGCTTTACTCTCTCTCTCGGAAACCCATGAGAGAAAAAATAAATATTAAGTTATTATAGGCTTCTAGGCGCAAACGAGCAGAGGTTGGGATCCTGTTCCACTCGTGAAATCTAAGCAAGGACTACTGCATCCTGCTAAGGCATAGCTTTGTAAGAGTTGCCAAAGATTGCTGTGTCCCCGGGGAAGCTGATGAACATTAAATGCTACTGAATTGGGCAGGGTAGGGTATTAGTAATTGTTCTGGCAGTGATGACACATAGCTTGGTACATGAAGACTACAGAAAGACTAACAGTGGGAAGGCTTTACTGTAACTTGTTCGAAATGTGAGTCTTCCAAGTAGCATCTCTTTGATTTGAAGAGAGGAAGGAAAGACTTTATGTGGGAAGACAGTAATCTGCTGGTGTCTCTGAAGTTAGTTGTATCTTTTCTTTAAGAGTAAATTCCATGAATGAGAATCTTCCTGGGAGCAGGACTTGCATCTTGAGCCCAATTCCTCATGAAGAAAAAAGCTACTTAACTTATTGGACACCTCACTTGTTTGTGTTGTGTATGCATGGGCTCTATGTTTCAAATTACAATCGCATTTGTAGTGTGGATAATAGAGTGATTAGTTTAACTAAAATGGTATGATAATTTAAAGTAAGCCCTTCAAAATACTGCAGTGTGCTTAATATATAATCACCCTGAATGCAGCAGACTCTTACAGAATGTTTGTAGATGGGTTGGTAGCTTCTAGACTATCATAAGGGAATTTTTAAGTTATTATATCATTGTGTTTTTTAAGAAAATTAATATCCATAATTTTACAGTAATTGCAATTGCTTTTATTTGTTCTTTATTAATTGAAGTAGGAGTATCCCTTTAAAAATGCTTTGGATTAGGAATTTTGTCTAATTTTGTCATGTGGAGTCCTAGCAGTCATTCTGAGAGAGGTCTAAAAATGCAAGTAGACAAATGACAAAATTTTAGCACTGTAAGAAATGTCAAATGTGATCAAAATAGAATTTCTTTATATAGATGACATTATGCTGCTTAATATAGGTAGCAGATGGCTGATTCAGACCAAACTCACACTGACTGCATTAATTGGGCCTTAAATTTTTTCCACATGCTGGCAAGCTGTATTAAATTTCACTTCTGCCAGTAATATGCCAGTTGATGATAAATTCCCTCGGTTGACGATAACTTTCTCATCCAGGTGACAGAGGAGCCATCAAGGAGAGGTGCTGTGCTGGCCCTCGTTCTCACCAACAAGAGGAGACTGGTGGGGAATGTGAACGTCAAGGGCAGCTGTGGCTGCAGTGACCATGAAATGGTGGAGTTCAAAATCCCGAAGACAGTATTTTTTATTTATTTTTTGCCTTTTTTTGAATGTCCTTATAGCTCCATTTCTTTCCCGACATAGTACTGGATCTGTTATGTGTCAAATGTAGCTCTTTCTGACATTAAAATACACTGAAGGCAACTAATTTTCCATGTATTACTTGTAGCTATGAAACTGCATTTAGAAGCAGATCTTCCTCTTCTCTTACTCACATTTTTCTGGAGTTCTTGACATAACAACTTGTGTAGCATAATCTCTGATCATTTTTTGTTAGAGATGCATAATTACATTTGGAGAACAGAATACTTCAGCTTTTGATCAGTTCACAGCAGTATTTTGCCACTAAATAGGGCAGAAATAATGAGTACAATATTACATTGACACTACTTTGAATACTTATATCAGTATGCAGCTACATGATTTGGAGGTATTTTATTTGGCACAGCACTGAAAGAGTGTAATCTTCGAAAAGACTACAGTGAGTCCCTGTTCTAAAGTATGAACTTTGTAACATATATGACAGGTAGTGAGTTATTCTCATCTTCTTTGTGTATCATTATCTTCACATACACACGCACAAACCTGTAAAAGAGTAATTCAGGAAGTATTAAGCAAAGCATCATAAAATTGAAAAATGCTCAAATTGATGTGTCTTGCCAGGAGGTGAGCTCTGCTGCTTTCTCCATTCTGTAAGGACCTCACTTGATACATCCCATATGAACAGCATGCTGCTGTAGAATGAGAATTCAAGAAACTCTCCTCCGACATCTCTTGATGGTATCGCGTGCCAGAGAAGTTTGATGATCTGTAATAATTTTAACAGCACTGGGGAAAGATAGCTTACCAAAAGAAAATGTCTTAATGGAGACTATCATTCAGATGTTGCTCTATCTGGGATTGTCATCATTTGCAGCTGAAAAGCAACATGGAACTTGAATTAATAGATTTTAAATGAGAGATGCATAAGAATTCGAGACAGCTCAGTAGGTGCACTAAATAACTTAGATCTATAGACTTCAACTAGTCCAGCTAAGGTGAGACGGGGAAAAATTGATACCCCAAATCTTTATTTGCATTGGAATACACAGTACAGAGGGACTATATATCTTGAAAAAGTGTGGAAACCACATTATTTGGAACTAAAGACTTATGATCTCAGAGTCATAAGGATTAAACTCAGTAGCAAACAATGGTATGTAAAAGGTGGTTGATGTTTATTTAGGGAACTGTAAACTTCTATGTATTTAATATTAGTGCTGTTTTAAAAGAGCAAATTTCATGAACCTGCAATAAATGTTGATGCTTATTCAAGAAGACTTGTAACTCAGTGCCTCCAGATAGTTTCTAGTGCTATAACTTTGATATAGTCCACTTGGCATCTATTATACAGGTCCACAGGCACCTCAGTGCAGCAGCTGTCACTAGTCAGGACCTCGAATGGAGCCTGAACTGCCTCGTGAATGATTACCTCAAAACTGGGACCAACCAAAGAGCAAAATGTGAGTCTGCCTGTCTGTCTTCTGCCAGACGCTAACTTGTTATGGGCAGTGGAGGAGGGAGGTTTAAATCTGTACTTGTGTATTTCCCTTGAAGTAAGAAGCTGACTAGTGCAGATGTTTCGAAAGTCAGAAGGCAGATAAAGTTATTTTATGAAGTCCTTGTGAGGTTGTGTAGAGTTAACTGAAGCTTTCTGAAGGTGCTTGGATTTTCGGTGTGCCAAATACATGCTTGGATTTTCATAGCTGTTACTGACTTCCAAACTGATGGTCCAACTTTTCATTTCACCCACGTCATATGTAAAAAGGGACCTGATCTGTTTCTGTTTTGGCACTCCCAAGGAAATACTGTGCTCTTATGTTTAAGTTCATGTTTATTTTATATATCTAAAATCTAGAATAATATTCCCCAGTCTTAAACTTCTGTTATTATAAACTGATGTTTAAAGTTGTTGTCATTGCTTTAGCATTTTTATAAATAGTCTAACACTGCAGAGACATATAAACTCTGTTTTCATTTGCCATTTTTAGTACTTCATGATTGTATTTCATGATGCCTTTAAATTAAAAAAGTGTAAATGCTGGCCCTGCACAGATGATTCAAGGTATCTACAGCTAGCTTTAAAGCTGCTCGAAACAACTGGCAGAAAAATAACAACTTGATCTGTAACAGTAAAACAAAAGTGGAATATACTTCATTTCTAGTGTACACAGCCCTGTGTCGAGCTTCCACCTTTCTTAGCTCACTTCTCAGGGCTACTTTCACCTTCCTTCTCCTTCAGTTCTTCCCAACTCAGCTCTGTTTCTTGCAAAGTGTGAGCGTCCTAAAGGATGAGAGCTGGTTGTCATCCTGCAAGGGACCACCAAGTTTGGAGAGGCTGCAATTATGCTGTTGTGTGCCTGCTTTTTGAATATAGGTTCCCAGACACAGGCCTTGAATGAGACCCGCTGTATCTCTCTTCATTCTCTGATCGTGAGAGTGACTGATCTTCAGCAGCAGAGCAGGTGTGATGGTCTATGCAGCAGGGGACCCTGGGCTGTGCAAAATCCCCAACGATTAGTCCCCAGTCCTGAAAACTCTCGATCATTTATCTTTCTGATATTAGGTCTACATTTGCCTTTTGTGTGTTGTCATTGTGCTGCTCTGCAAGTTACTCCCCCTCCTCTGGGCATCGGAGAGCGGCTCCCTCCTGGTGCTTGTGTCCTGAAATCCTTGTGTGCCAAAAGGCCTTGCTGCAGGAGGAGCCCCCCTTGCTCACTTATGGCCTTGTTGGAGCCCCTTGTCAGCAGAGGAGAGCTTGAAGGACTCATTTATTTAAGTGGCCTTGCCCCAGAGATAGCCATTGATTGCATTGTAAACTCTGCCACTTGGGGAGTGGGAATGGGGCTGGGCAGCATGAGCTTCTGAGGGAACTGTAAGTATCAAGGCCATGGATTTCAATCTGTTTTGTCTTCTGGCTATGCCAGAACTCGGGAATTGTCCTGACATCTAACATTTGCTGTCTTGCTCCTGGTTTTTTATACACTTTAGCCTGAAAAGTCTGATTGATGCAAAGCCCTGCTGGAGTCTTTGGTTTTCACACTTGCTCTGGTTTCATATTGTGTTTTAAGATAAGAAGAGCAAGGATTTGGGTCAGATGTTGTTGTTGCTGCTAGTGTCTTCCCCCTTCCCTCCACCCAAGTCCACGCTGTCTGGAAATGGGTCCACCCTTCCTTAGGAAGTGCAGACAGCAAGGAAGCCACAGCCTCTTTGTATTTTTGCATTTAGATGTGCCTGAATGCATGTGGATTTCCTCAGAGCTATCACAGCTCTCAGATTGGTTTGTTTTCTTCTTTAGAGGATCTGAAGTCTTATCTCCAGCATATCCAGCTACACGCAGATCATTTGTAACCTCTCCTACAGTGGAGGGGAAGTGGGGAAGACAAACTGGAGCTATGCCAAAAGACTACTGTTCTCAACCTCTGACATCCCTTCTCCACAGGATACCAGCTGGTTTGTGATTGATTATCTGAACTGAGATTTGGCTCCCAGCTTGGAAGCTTAGCCATATACTGAAATGGTTCAGGAAGTGAAATCAGAGAGCTCCTGACTGCTTCAGTAGGGGTGCAGGAGACAGTAAGTATGCCAGCACCTAGAGCTCATTGCTGCCACTGAGAAAGAGGTGTGCATCCTGGGCTGTGGGGTCATGTCTGAAATCCTTCTGTTGTCTTTGTTAAAAATAAATAAATAAATAAAGGAAAGTGGAATAGGAAGCTACTTACTGTAGCAGCAATCTCAGGTGTACTCCTACTATCTTTTTCAGACTTCCAGGTGCAACCTTCTGTAAGCTCTTTTGTCTCTTCCCAGTCACAATCCAAGAAGCCCAGGATCCTAATTTAGGAGCAGTCAATTGTACCTAATATGGAACATCTTCCTCAGATTTCCAAGAACTGCAGTGTCTTTCTGGCTAATGGTGCAGTGTAGTGTAGTCTTTTTCTTTCTTGTTAACTAACCCATCAATGGGTTGAACTTGGATGTGAAATAACGTGGAAAAAGTGGAAAAGCAGTGGAAGAAATGAAGTATTTTCTTCCCTCATTGAGGTAGCAATCTTGGTAAATGGACTACCTAGTTTCCATAAACGTTTTCACTTGAACAGGCTAAGGAAGGGATTGAGATCCTGTGATACTCACCCTCTTCCTCCTTGTCACCATGAGGCATCAAAAGTCAGTGCTGTATTGTTTTTGAGACCATTTTATACAATATTATTTAATAATCGCCTTTTAGGGACAGAGGATTGTCTCTTCTTGATAACTGGTAACCTATATCATGATAGGGTAGAATCATTGCTTACAGTACTCCCTGGGCACAGTGCTTTTAGCCTGGCTCTTGTCGCATCTTCCCTGTGCTGATGCTTTAAACTTAGTACATGTTGCAGCAGTGTGCTGACTTGGGAATGTTTAATTCAGTTGACTAATCTATTGTTCCCATTTGTTTGTTTAGCATAGGTTTTTAAAGGAAAAGGTGTGGAGTTTAGTCTATGGCAGCAGACAGCACTCACTCTGCGCACCTGTCAATGCTTCTTTGTGTGCACAATTCATATTAATCAAGAAGTTTTAAATCTTATGTGCTTTTTTTTTCGTTTCATGCTAAAATGATGTATTTCCAATCTAGTACACAAATGCAGAAGCTAGGTAGCTTTCCAACAAACCTCTGTACTTACACACAGGAGCCATCATTGAATTTAGGTTTTGAAC
Source organism: Odontophorus gujanensis (assembly GCA_013399175.1). Lineage (NCBI taxonomy): Eukaryota > Metazoa > Chordata > Aves > Galliformes > Odontophoridae > Odontophorus > Odontophorus gujanensis. Next base: position 47,634 of record VXAB01013757.1, read on the forward strand.
AAACCTTCCTTTTTTACGGTCACCCTTTCTTTTAACAGAGAATGAAGAGAAGCAAGTAATTTCCACTGGGAAACAATTCTTGAAAAGTTCTGGCTTTGTATATGTAGAATTAGATGTGTGTATAAAAATGGAAAATAAATAAGTGGGCAGAAACTCAGCTTTTCTGAAGGTTAGATGTGGTCATAAAGGTGATGCTGTTCCAAAAAATAAAAATAAAAATCCTGTTCTTAGAGTATTTACTTCAAGTGTTTACGTAGTTCAAGCTTTGAAACACATCTGCTTACTTTACTTAAGGAAGCTTGGGTTTGCATTAGTTTCTAAAATTGTCATCTTTCATATCCAGCTTTCTATGAAAGTTTGGCCTTTCTTCCCATATACAGATCTGTACACAGTATGCCATTCATTCATTTACCTACAGAGGGGCTGCCCTTCTTTGTTATACCTAGTTCTAGATTTCAGGCTGATGCACAGATATCAGTGGAGACAGCACATCGCTGCCTTCCCCACTTCTCCAGGCTTCACCCATTGTGGGAACCTAAAACCTGCTCTCTGCCTCTTCCCATTGAACTTCAATGCCAATTCAAGGTACTGAACTAGTTTGAGAATCAGTAAATGAATCGAGCTTCGGCAACAGTAGAATTTGAATATTAATCTGTGTTTGGCTGTAGCTGCTGCACTCTTCTAGGACCATGCCAAGCACACAGCCTTGGCATACCCATTCTCTTGATGACTGATAAGGAAAACCTCTTCGAAGTTATAAGATGAATCTAAAATCAGAACACCCTGAGGATACATTTCAGAGCTTCCTTAGAAAGCCATTTCATACTTGGGTACTTCAGTTATGAACTTCATTCGCATATCTCTCAATCTCCCATTTGTCCTTCCTCTACTAACACGTTTACCCCAAGCACAGAAGAATGTTGACGCCCAGAAGGGAAGACTGCCAGGATACATGGATTCATGGTATCTGCTTGATTTCTGTAATCTTATTGATAGGGCAACAGTGGAAAAAAAAGTGTAAAATAAGGCAGGTAGTTTTGTTCTCCATCATTTTCAGTTCTGCATTGCTTCTACAGCTCTTTGTGGGTGTTCTGGATTTTACACATAAGATCAACTCTGGAAGGCAAGGGTATTAGCAGAGAGGCACAGATACGAGAAGTAAGGAGAACCAGGTAATTAATGAACGTATCAATGACTCCAGATTCAGAATTTACACAGCTCCAGGAGAAGGCGCAGTCTCATAAATTACATCTTCACTGTGTTTTCTTGATTATTCTTATTAAAAATTATGTATGAAATAGAAATATAAGCCCAATTCTCAGATGATGGCTTAAATCTATGTTAGTGTCAGGTGAATAAATCTTTCTTCTGAGTGGTGCATAAAGCAAAGACAGAGCTTGCTACTCTGAGGTTTTTTTAATATTGATGGAACTGGAATAAAAGGGATGTATGTAGAGGCAGATGCGCTGAGCCTGAGTCATGTATGTGCCTCTGAGAGAGCATAATACTGTTGTGTTGAGTACTAGACTTCAGTGCTTTAGGAAGTCAGACTTAACAAAGGCAGTTTGACCCTACAGGACATGTAATTAGAACAATCAGAATTAAACACAGTACAGAAAATGATTGGAACTGTATTATGGGTCCTTGGTGGATACACAGACAATATACTGGGAAGTAACTAGTACCTTAACAGGCAGTCATTAAAGCATTGGTATGAATTGAAGAACACATCCATATGTGGCTCATCGACCAGTATTTAAAGAGGAAAGCCACAATTATTTTATTTTTTTTTACCTTGTTATGGATTGCTACTCTCTCTACTCTTTATAGTGCTATAAGAATTTTCCTGCTATCTTTCCAGTGCACCCAGTTGTGGGTACCTCAGAAAAGGTTTAAATCCTCATTGTGTTTCCACTGTAATTGCACTGAAGTGTTGAGGGGTGAGGGTGGGGAAGCTGTGTTTTCTTGATGTCAGCTGACAGTTGGTTTATCCTTTTAAAGTACAGCAGCTGGTATCTTTGATCATTTTTCATTAACTGGTGTAGTGTCAGATATTATTCATAAAATATCTAGTCCAGCTTTTGTTCTCTGAGCTGGTTCTGCTGGAGGATATCCTAGCTGGAGTAAAACAAACAAGGAAAATGGTGTACTGATGCAGTGTGACTGATGTTACAGGCAGTACGTAACAGTGATGGCAGGTTTTTTCTGCCCTCATTTCTTCTTGCTGTTGGTCCTGAAGTTAATGGAGATTTGAAAAAATTATTCACTGTTGTATTTGCATAATAATTATTGATATCATGAACAGTGAAGTTTTTAAACATACAACATACTGACATTTCATTGGGAAATTATAAGTACTGTTGCTATAGGGGGTTATATTAAATACTTTGCAAATAGTATTTCTTCAAGTGAGGCAGGAAGTCAAAACCTTCCTCAAGCCTTTATAGTTCAAGAATTTCTTCTAAATATTGCCAAGAAAGCAACATGTCTATAAAAACAGTTTCTGGAGTAAATCAAAATCCTTGTTGCCCTTAGGGCCTCACTGAGATGTTCTTCTCAGATATCAGCTGCACGAGAGATGAAAATAAGTGTGTCTTTCTGACTGATTGCTCTTCTGCTTTGTCTTTCCACCAGCCTGGAGAGAATTAGTGGAGTCAGAGTTCTGGAATGTGCATGGAGTTGTCAGGAATCTTGATATTTGGGAGGCCTGAGCCTTAAGTGAGAACTGAAGAACAGTGGCTGTACTAGCAAACTTTTTAAGAAAGCATAAATATAATAAATTTAGCCATTAAAAGAAAGAAACTCTATTAATCAGCCCTAGAAGTTACCATCTTTAGCTGTAACTAGCAGTAGATTGACTGTAGCAAGTGCTAGTTTTGTTCTGATTGCCATTCAGCGTGAGATACTGGGCAAGAGTAAGAAGCATAAGTCCTGTGCTCCTATAAATGCTGTCTTTAAAGAAATAAGCTGGAGAGTGAACAAGAAACTATCAGTCTTACCCACTTGGTCTTCAAACTGAGGGCTGAATGATAGCCAACTTCAGAAACTCAGACCTCCTGGTGTTGAAACTGTTATGACCATAATTTTATTCAAATACAGTTTGGAAAATCTTCAAATGTTTTGTAACACTCTGAGTGTTATTTTAGTGAAGCAGGGAAGTAATGATAGGAGAAAAACAAAAAACATGATTTGGAAGACCTTTGCAAACAGCATAAGCACTTCATTAATGAATTCAAAATATTTCACCACTGTCTTTACAGAAGATGTCAAGGTTTCTTTGTGGCTGTTTGGCATTTTCTTTTTGTCTCTTCCTGAACCTTTTCTATTTTACCACTGAAAAAGTGAAAGAAGAAGAAAAAAAAAGATTAACAAATACCAACTGGACAAAAAAACAACCAACCAAACAAACAAACAAAAAATGTGAAAGCTAAAGCATGTTTTGTTTCATAGGAAGATGATCTGACAATCAGAGTTTTGCTGAAAATTAATGTTTTACGAGTTTCCTGAAATGAAAAAAAAAAGAAGAAAAAAAAAGGAAAAAAACCCGAACACCTCAATCTGATAAGGTTAGCTTGTTCTGCCTAAGAACTTTGATCTCCTTCCTGCCCCTGGCCTTTTGCAGCTTTGTCTCCCTTTGTATAAATCACAGCCTGGTCTTTTCACTCCAATTTGAGAAGAATGTCAGGTATGCCTGCCTGTGTCAAATTGCCTGCATAACCTTCACTGCTTTAAGGCACACACTGACTCTGTCTCTGTGTGACAGAGCCTAAGGTATCTGGTTTATCTCTGTCACTTCTAGGTAGAGACACCTTCTACACTGACTTTTTCAGCTGACGTGACTGAAATTAGTATCTGCCCAGAATTTCAGTGAAGTTATTTGGAAATTTTTGATTCTCATCATGATTCAGATGTATTCTTTAACTTCTATTTGCAATTACCTTCTTTTCTAATCTCAAGTTAAGACTATCCGAATAATATTTGTTTCTACTTTGTTTTTGTTTTTCTTTGCTGACTTCTATTTTTCACACAAAAACAATTTATGTTATTTTGCTTAGCAAAAACTGTGCAGTGAATGACTTCTTTTTTTCTAAGCAAACCTCCTTTCTGGTGAAGCAAAAGCTTTTAGAACTTCTAAAGAGGCAGATCACCAAGTCCACACAGTGAAAATGCTGTCAGAGAAAATTGGATTTCCCACTGATCTGTTTGATGTGTCCACCCAATCCTTGGCAAAAACTGATTTTGATGACTAAGATAAGCAAAATGTAAGCCATTGGATTATTCTTTCAGAAGTCTTTTTGTTTAGATGGCCCAAGAGGTGGCTAAAGCAAGAAACAGAAAGACTGTGTGATTCTGGCCTTTGCTTCTACAGTGACTTGTACTATTAAGTCTCTCTGCGTGCCTCACCTCTCGAGACTGAGCAGTGGGAGAAACCATACTGACAGTTCAGAGTACTGAGGAGAGTTTAAACAGTTCTCAGAAACTACAGGCTGTCAAAAGGCACAGATTATCCATAGTTCATTCAGATGCTCCCAGTCTGCTCCTGAAAGGGGCTAGTTACTGAATGCAACCTACCAAAAATCTCATCGTCTTATCACTCAGGCAGGCTGCAAACAAATGGAGAGGAAACATGGAGATGTGAGCAGAACTTCATCTTGTCATAGCAAAGTTCTGGTTCCAGGGACATCTGGACTAAGCCTGGTTTTTGGATTTGTCTTCCATTCAAGAATAGATTCAAACCAATATCATTTGGTTGATTTAAGTAGTTTGGGTTTTGCTCTGTTGGTTTCCAGTGTGATTTCTTTAATTATTCCCTCAAAAAGTGTAATTATTTACATTTCATACATTGTACCTTGCAGCCAGTTATAACCATCAAGATCTCTATCCAGTGTTGTCATGCTTGAGATCTTTATCCAGTTGTCATGCTTGGAGGCACAGGTTAGCTCAGATTCATCTGGTATTTCAGATATGGCATGGAAATGAGACAGAAACCACTGCGTTAAGAGTCGACTTCTTCCACGTGATACTAATACTGTATAAAAAGAAATTACAGATGCTGAAACACTTCCATGACTTAATTGTTCTCTTCAGATACTTGCACTTAACCATCCTGAATCCACTTTATTCTAGGTCAATTGCATATGTGTTTGACTATCAGAAATAGTTTAGTTCTGTAGCGTGTGCAAATGGAGTGAAAATCACAGAAATCATTCATGTATAATTCAGAGCTGAATACACTATTCAAAGCTAAAAGAATTTTGCCTTTAAAGTGTTCTTGATGGATTACCTGATTCTTCCTGTTCCAATAGTAGCTTATCTGATCCTTTCTCTGAAAAATGAAATCACGTTATGAAATTACATTAGTGTGCATTGAGAGAGTACCAGTTATCTGTTCTGACATTTTATATATTGACTGAAACTCTGAGAGGCAAGCATGTCATGATTAATAATGGTTAGGTGGAAACTGAGGAACAGATAAGGTGAGGTTACAAAACGTGAACAGTAAATGGCACAGGCCTGACAGAGTTGCTCTGTGATCGTGTGGGATGTGGGAAGGAAGGACATGAGGAGTTCTTGTTCCCTGAAGTAAGTTTGGTTCACTTGGCTGTTTAATTTTTCTATCTAGTTTTACCAACCTATGTGGAGCAAAAACTACTGATAGTAAGAGTTTATAATAATACCTGACCCAGAATTTCTTATTTATAGGTCTCAAAAATGCTTCAGAGAGGTAAATCAAGAAGGATGCCCAAATGTAGGCAACCCAGCAGGTTGGCAGGGCAGCCAGGATAGCCTGCAGCACTCACAAGGCTCAATCCAGAGGCCTGTCCTTTGGGCTGTGTGGCCTCTAACCACAAGAGCAAGGAAGGGTGATGTCAAGAGTGTGTTCCCGTCCACAGTCTGAAATAGCAAGTCAAGTTGCATATGACTTAAACTGTTTTGTGTGGCATGTTTGGTTTTGTCAGCCTGCCAACGCTGGCCACTAAGAAAGAGCACAGAGTATCTTTTAGTGGAGGGTTTTTTAAAACAAGGTTGTTTTTTTTTGTTTTGTTTTAATTGCTATTTACACGTTCCACCCTTTGCCCTTTTTCAGCTGCAGGGAGATCTTGTTCTATTTTAAAAGCTAGGGCAGGAACTTGAGGCTAGAGACTGCGGCCAAATCAAACAGGAATCTCACCAACCTAATAGAAGGCTGGCTGATAATAAAGGCTGTCTTCCTAAGCCTTTAAAGTTCTGTTCTTCCAAATGCATTCACTTATCTGAAGCCTTTGGCTTCCCATGAGAGGGTATAAACATCTCCCTATGCAGCAGGGTACCCTTTGACATTAAGAGGAAAATACAACTCATGATAAGTTGAAGAGTCTTTTATGTCTAATCTCAGTAAGCATTCAGAGGCTGTGAATGTCTTTTTATCCTGAGTTGCTGGGGTTTGTTTTGTTTTGTTTTGTTTTTTGGCTGGGAACACATTTTGCATGGAGTTTTATTGCATCCCTCATGTCGTTTTTTTTTTTAAGCCCAGCTGTCAGTGCAGTACTTGTTTGGTCAGGACTTGTGTGTTTACTTGGCATCTTCAATATGTATGGCTTCAATCATTTTTCATCTTCAGTTGTATGGCTTCCATGCAGCCAATTCTGCTAATATTTTAAGACCTTGACTAATGAGGCTTGAGAGTAAATGTTTTCAAATTTTAACATTGTACCTTACTCACAAGGGCAAGGTTCCGTGTTTAATTTTTTTCACTGTCAGTAGTTTCAAATTTGTCAATTCACTGCTATTCCTAATTAGAGTGATTTAAATAAGTGGAAAACTTCTTAATCTTTTCATAGGTGTTAAGAGGTTGCCAGTGAGCAGCTTATAGAAAGCCCAGCTCACTCTCATAAAAGTGTGTGAGCTCATCCATGTGATTGCTGAGCCCTTGCACTCCTGCTGCAGTAATGATTGACTCCACCAGGGGTGCTGGGCTTCAGTGTGCACTCCTGGACCTGTTCACAGCTCCTTGCACCTTCCCAGCAGAACCAGAGCTAGTGGGGTGCTGGTTTGGGAGATAACAAGGACATTTCAGCATCACATTTACTCCTGTGAGCAGAACTGGAAGCTTCTTGAACCTTCTCCTTTAGGACAAGGAGTAGTGGCCTCACGTTGTGCCAAGGGAGGTTCAGGTTGGATATTAGGAGAAATTTCTTCTCAGAAGAAGCAGTGATGCACTGGCTCAGGCTGCCCAGGGAGGTGGTGGAGTTACCACCCTTGGGGAGGTTCAAGAAACGTGTGAGTGTGGCACTGAGGGACGTGGTCAGTGGGGATGGGTTGATGGCTGAATGTGATGACATTGGAGGTCTTAACGACTCTGATTCTGTCATGAAGTGTGAGAGTCCCCCGCTACCTCCCTTCCACACCAGGCATTCCCCGTGTTCCTGTTACCTTACAGCTACATTTACTTTCTTCAAAAGAAAGAATTCCCTTGAGGCTCATGACACAAACTTGTTTTTAGATAAAGCGCATGTATTCAACCACTGTAATTAACCTCCAGTTTTAAAACCTCCGTTTTCAGATCAGCTCCCTACAGGCTAATTTTTCTGTTTGCAGGAATGCAGGAGTGATGCACAGATGGTCTGTCAGGATACTTCACCTATTCATTAAGTTTGATTAGGTAGCATTTGCACTTTGCCATTTACAAATGTGACACTTTCTGATATAATTAGTGTTACTCCAATCAGAATAAATGGCTATTTCATTACTTTTAAGTGGGTCATTAAAGTGCCATTCCTGTCTTATGCCTCTGAAGCTGACAGTGGTACCTGCACACTCCTTTTTGCGAAGTCAGATCTAATTTCAGGAGGTAAATGGAGAATGTAGTGCATCAGGGCACATGTTGCTTGTGGCTCCTGCTGAGAGTGATTCCTGGGCGGTTGATTTTCCCGTGTGCTTGATGCTCCAGTTTACTGACAGAACTATTTGCTAAGGCACCTTGTGAAGAAATTCCCAGAGGCATAAAAAACCTGGGAAATATTTAAAATACATACGGATAATTTTCTGTTACTGTATTATCTTCTGTTCCTGTTAGAACTGTGAAAGTGTCTGGTTGTTACAAGGAAAACACACAGACTGTAACTTAACAGGAGCAGTCCTCAGTTCTTTGTTTTCCCCACATTTATCCACAAGGATAAATATCCCTCTCTCGAAGGTTCATGCTGCTTGCTTGTAACCTGGGTGTAGCAGCTCTTTGTATTTCTCAAAGACGCCTTGCAATTCCTGAATGATTCGATAGCGCAATGCTATAAACACCATTTTCTGAGAACTGAAGAGCAGATTTCTGGCCCACATCAGAAAAACTGTGATTCTTATTTTGGGAAGGGACAGGGATATCTTTTTTGAGAGGGAAAGCCGTGAGTCACCGTTGTGGTCACTTTCTGGTAAATTCTCCTTTTAGATGTGGAATTCTTTGACAGCTGCATGCTTAAAAAATGCTTAAGGCCACATCTGCAGGAGAGTCATCCTGATAATTCTGGATATGGTAAGAAGCAGTACTGAGGTTGAGATCATCTAGTTGTTCTCATGAAGATCTAATGTTATTTTTAAATTTCTCAAGAAAGGCAAAGATTTAAGAAAACAAAGTTCATACTACTTTATATCTTGCTGTGGGATTAATCTACTCAAGATGTAGTAGAAATGGTTTTTCCTGAAACGAAAAGATTAATGGAACTCCCAGGGTAGCTTTCTATTGATGAAAGTATGTCGAATCTTAGATTGCTAAAAATGTATAAAAACACACATACCCAACAGCAAATAAGCCACTGCCAACAAAAATTCACACATTTATTTCTCTCTACATTTTTTTGTGTTTCACTAGATTTCTTCAATTTTCATGATTTTTTTTTTCCTGCCTTATCGTCTCTGGTTTTCATTTTACCACAACTTCTCCTCCCCACTTCATCCAGGTTACAACCATCAAGATATTTCTCTGGCTCTCATCTCAAATGACTCATCAAAGCCAAAGCAGCCATTAATCAATCACCATCTTACTGATAGCTTTATTTCTAGTAGCATCTTTGTACTGAGGAAAAGTTATCTAAAGATGTTCTTCCCATCCTCTTCAAAGTCAGTGGATAATCATGGAGGTGAGCTGCAACTGATATCCCCTGTGACCTCTATCCAGTGAGTAGATGAAAATATACAGAATAGTAAAAGAAGACAAGTGGGAGACAGATAGGAGGGATTTGTCCTTTTAGGTACATTGTGTTAACTCAACAAGTGTTATTAATGCTTGTATATTGGAGCCGTAAAGGTGAGGGTCTGGCCACAGGTTCAGCCAGGATGTGCTATTTTGTCATGCCATGCCAGAGAAATACAATCAACAGGATATGGAAGGGACTCCAACCTGAGTGTAAGGGCTACCAAAGGGTCACTGGAAGTTCCTTACATACACGAAGTACAGATTCCTCTAGAGAAGCACTTCTTCCTTCAATCTCAGGCAAAGGGGTAAAGCAAAGGTCAGAGAGCAGTATGTTATTAAATTGAGAAAGTCAGTGTTCTGAGGTCACCTGAGGAGCAACAGAACCTGTAGCATGGCAGAAGGAAGAGGGAGGCTTTGCAAGGAGAGTCACTGCAGTGCTTCTGCAAAATGTAGGGCTTTTTGGTGGCTTTCATCCCTACTATTTTATCTCGTGCATGTTAAGTATGGGCCAGTTTCTTGATAACTCCCAGTATGGGGAACAGGCACAAGGAATACTCCCTTCCTCTGGAAATTGAGAACAACCCAGCTGTAGTGGGTATCTTCTAATATTAGAACTGTATCACAGATGCTGGCATAGTGGAGCTATGCAGAGGAAGTGTGAATAGGCTTTGTATCTATGTACTGTATAGAGCTGCCGTGTGAATGGGACAGTCCCCTGATGTGCCAGCAGGGCAGTGTGCACCTCATGGTCAGCTGCTGCAGCCTGGCTCCTCTCTCTTTGCAGGGATGAGCTGGTGGATGACTGGATCAGTCTTCCCAAAATGATTTTCTACAGCCACTCTCAAGCATTTTATAGGCCTTCTTCATCTCATAGCTCACAGGTAGCTCATTCCTCTCCTTCAAAGTCTGTGGTACATGTTCAGACTGCACACGTGTCCTGGTGTGGAAACAGTCACGCTGCCAAATCCTCTAAATGTTGTAAAATTCCAAGACCCAGTCCAAGTCTCTTAAAATAGCACATGTCTGAGCAAACTTCCTGGGGCTTTTTAAACAGCCTTCTGATGTGTGTGTTGGGGTATGAATGGAACTGTGGATTGCTGGAGTGTCAAGGGGGTAAATGTGTATATACCCAAATGGGAATATTATGAATGAGTCTCTTCAGAGAAGAACACTGATGAAAAGGACACTGTTAGCAAAAACGACCACAGAAGTACGAGCAAATACTCGGAAGGAAGAACACCCAGGGGGAAGCGGGTTCCCACTTTCTGGTGAACTACATTATTTTCTTTTCAGAAGTCATACTAAATAGGAGAGATTTTCCAGTTTTAGCAAAAAAAAAACCCTGAAGTAGTGTCTGTCCTCAGTGAAAGGCCTTCAGGGCATGATGGTAAGTGCCAGAGAAATGTACTTCCATGGCAGTAGGACAGCAGAGCTCTCTTAATAGGAAGTAAATTTTTAAAAAGTTATGCTCTCATCTGTCATTATGGGATTGAAAAACCACACCATTTTAGGCGTTTTTACCATTGCAGTCCTCTGAAAATAGGTGGCTGTGCTAGACTCCCCATGGAAAAGATGAGTAAATATGGCAATGAAGACAGATTCATTCAAAGTTGAATTGGTCACCTTCATTTCAGGTTATCAGCTTCTCATACCATTCTCTACCCTTCATTTAGTCCTTGTATCAGCAGTGTAAACAGATGAGGAGTTGTGCTCTCTGTAGTAACATAGCTGCCACGAGCTTTAGTTCCAGTTTTCTTGTAGGTGTTGGTAGTTTCTTTGCTTTTGCTTAGCTAGCTTCTTCAGCTTTCAGGTCAGATCTTTTGCAACCTGTCTTTTCTTTCATGAGGTATTGTTTCCGTTTTCAGCCAGGATCCAGGCAAGGAGAACTGCATAAAAATGGGAAACAGGGCAGAAAGCTAACCAGGCTTTTCTAAGGCCTGCCTCAGGTTTCAGAAGGGAAAAAAAAAAAAAAAAAAAAAAAAAAAAAAAACAAAATATTTTGTTTTTNAAAGAAGAAGAAGAAATTATTTTGCTTTTCACATTCTGTCTTTCCCAACTAGAATCTGTTTCATCAAGTTAGTGGGCATGGTGGTGATGGGTTCATGACTGGACTAGATGATCTTAGTGATCTCTTCCAACCTTAATGATTCTATGTAATCAGATTCCTTGCTGCTCTCGTTAAAGAACTGTAAAGCCAGAAATGAGTGAAATTCAGCTTGCTTTTTTTTTATTTATTTAAACCAACATAATTTGGTTGATGACAATAGTTTGGGTTTTGTTCTATTTGTTGGTTTCCAGTGTGATTTCTTTAATTATTCCCTCAAAAAGTGTAGTTATTTACATTTCATACATTGTACCTTGCAGCCACTTATAATTTTCAAGATCTCTATCCAGTGTTGTCATGCTTGGAGGTACATATTAGCTCAGATTCATCTGGTCTTTCAGATATGGCTTGGAAATGAGTTGCTGCCTACTCCTTGTTCTTGGTGGAGCATCCTTGAAGAGTACCAAGGGATCTGGGTAAAGGCACCATGTGTTCTGGGGTTCTCTTTACTCCACAGGAGCTTGTATTTCTTCTTGTGGCATGGGTTGTGCTAGAGGCAGCACTGGCTGCTACAGCTAGATGTTGGGCTGGCATCTTCTTACCAAGTCAGGCCTCTGGCAGGACAGACATGTTCCAGGCTTCAGAGAAAGGGCTTTGATGACTCTGTGAGCTTTCTCAGAACTCTGGGTAATCAGTGTGGCGGATGTATCTGGGTAAATGTTTTGTAGATCTTTTGTAGCTCTTATTCATGGCACACCCATTCCTGCCATGCAGGGTGCGTGACTTGCAGCACAGGATGGTCCTTTCCTGGGTGGGTGCAAATCCATTTGCATCAAAAAATAGTCCAGGGATTCTTGACAACATAGAACTAGGGAGATAACAAAAAAGAGTCACAAAGCCCTCAAAGTTTGGAATTAAAGAAGCAAACACTGATAATTGCTTCCAATAAGAGCAATTGGAATGTGCTCACTGTGCAGTTTTTTGTTTTGTATGAGGATTCTCTGCTTGCTCCACTGCTCTCCACCAGGCTTGAAGCAGTATGGTAACACTGTTATGCTCTGGAAGCTTGCAAAAAGCAAGTGTACAGGTGATCGACCAAGTGCAGTGACTGCTCATTAATCTCTTATTGCAAGAGGTTGGTGAACTGGTAAAGATTAAGATCCTCTAAACAGCAGTGTAGCATTTGAGGCACACAAAATAGAATGAAGACTTTGTGATAATTACTGATATATACATACTATGTAATTATTATTATCATTGAAAGTCCCGACTTCCTTTCTTTGAACGTCATGTCTAAACAGGAAAAAGCTAACCTTCCTGTTTGGAGAATTGTTAAGTTTCAGAAGGAATATATTTTTCTCCCTTACTTGCAGTTTTCAAAGATTTTATTTTTGATACAAATGGAAAAGACAAACAATAGGCTATCTGAAAGGAAGGAAAACCGCACGTCTGAAGCAAACACAGTCTGCTATGAATAGATAGTCTTTGCTCTATGAAATAATTCATGTCACATCTATATTCTGAATTTTGCATATTGGGAAAGGAAATGTAGACTTATTTTTGGCAGCAGCTGAACTGTATGCACACAGCACGGAAAGCAAAAGGTAAGGTTAGAAAGGAAAGAGAACCCCACTTCGATCCTTGTGTAAGAGAGAATCACTCAGGAGTTGGGTTGGCCCAATTGTAGTGCCTAGATATGATACCAGACTGAACAGAAAGTCTGAATTTAACATTTCTGCTATGTCCTTGGCATGGAGTGTCTCTGTGGTTGGTGTCTGTGTTTGCAGTTGCCTTTTGGGTAAACCTCAGCTCCCAAACTTTGCTCTTCTAAGTTTTGTTGAAGGAAATACCAGTGCAGCAGCATCTGCAGTTCTGTTCCACTCTATGGAATCTTGATGGCTGCCAGAAGCAGCACAGTGAAATTGAAGACCAGGATGCTCAGCTCATCTTTACAGAAGATGAAGTAGAATACAGATAACTAAAAGCTGTTTATGAAAAGTACTTGTACCCCAAAGCAGAACATGATCGTTGTCATCACAAAGGTGTCTGTTCCTTCCTGGAGACTGACACGCAGTCTAATGGAAGTGTCACCAACAGAGGCTTTGTTAAGAACTGCTGATGTAAATTTGTCTGGGTGGGAAGTCTTCATATTGTTATTTCTCCTTCAGGTTATTTCATTTCAGTCAGGGCCATATTTTTCCTGAGCCTATTTATCAGTGGCAACTACAAAACTTTGAACAGTTGAATTACATATGTGGTGCAAGACCACCACCCAGAGAGGGCTGGAAAGACCGTCTGTGTTGTCTTCACCATCTTCCTAAAGTTGTTCCTTCCTTACTCAAGGCCTGACTAATTTACTCACACTTCCTATTTAAGTGGAAGTGTTGAAATACTCGGATTATTTCTTAAAGCATTGGCTCTTGTATCCATGGCTGCATGGATTTCCACCTCACGGTCACAGAGAAGGTGTAAAGATGTGGTCTTACAGTGTCAAATAACAAACACTTACCATTGTTTTGTAATCTGTTTTTTTGGTTGGGTTTTTTTTTGTATGTTTGTTTGTTTGTTAATATACCAGTCTTCTGATTTTGAATGACTTACTTAACACAACTGCAGGCTTGCTGTCGGCAATAGTATATAGTACAATGAAACTTTACAAGTATTTGCTAGTGCTAGTCCCCCTTAATCTTATTTGGTTAATGAGAGAATTCTGTTTGATCTTGTTTGCAGACTCAGACATTAAATCTTGTGCCTTCTCTTGTCTTTGCTTGCTTCCAGTTTCCACTTGGAATGGAATGGAGCCCCCTTTTGAAGACAAGATGCTTAGGTTTCCTTATTTGCCCTTCCTAACTTTGGTGATCACCCAGAGATCCATATGTGCTGCTCCTGCTTCATTTGCAGTGTTTTCACCACTCATTCCTGCCACTCAGTTGTGTATCATTCTTCATCTGTAAGTACTTTGCCAGGTATGGGTCTTGCTTTGTGATTTTAACTGGTCTGCTGAAATTCACAGTTCTAGCAAGAAGAGAACACATTAAAAGCCACTGTAAAATAATCAGTACCATATGAAATTGAGAAGGTGGAATACAATAATCTGAAACCCAGATGGTCTCTGGCAGTGAGAAGTAGAAGAACTGTCATGCTGAGGAAGACCCAAAGTCAGCAAATGAGCTGGGATAATGATGTAGCTTAAGAAAGGCTACATGATTCTGAGTAACACATGCATAAGTGTCCCACTTGAGAGAGTGAACTCTGTAGTCTTATCTGTGCTACCAGAGAGATAGGATAGTTGCTGGATTGAGATCAGTGACAGTTAATAAGTGTAAATTAAGAAGGTGATAGCTCTAGCAGCATGATGAACCATCTCCCTGAGGAGGGATTAGCAACAGGAATTAGCAAATGTAACTGGACAATGCTTTGGTGAGGGCACTCTGTGTGGACGGGAAGGGGAGCAGAACCCTGGTCTTAATGTATGTGACATAATAATCATGCAAAATGTGAAATCATAAGTTGGTCGTGTTATAGGTGGGTATTGTTATCCTACGTAGAAATATGTTTGTGGAACCTGGTTTCTGGCACTGAGTGCACGTGGACTTTGGACTCGGGCAGGTTTGCTAGCTGTAGCTCTTGAACCACAGTGACTGCTTGACCTGTTAATGTTTATAATATACATTGCAGTGGTGGAAGCAAGGTCTTGATATAAAGTATCTCAGCTGATACCATGGGGCACTGAGTCACTGTCCTCTGAATATTTGCCATGGTGCTGCTGCAAATACATCCACCAGCTTCCATCCTAATAGTTTGTTTTAGAGACAGTGTCACACTTCACACCCTATTCTGGACACTCTCCAACAAGTTAATGTCTTCTACTGAGGAAGGTGAGTAAAACTGATGAGAGTATCCTTAACTGAAGAGCCATAAAATTCTAATAGAGCAGTAATGTTCCCAGTGAGCCTAAAGGAAATCTGATCAATAGTTATGAGGTTGGGGCTCAATTTATGACCCTAATTCATCAAGCATAGTCGTTCTCCATTTTTG
Source organism: Odontophorus gujanensis (assembly GCA_013399175.1). Classification (NCBI taxonomy): domain Eukaryota; kingdom Metazoa; phylum Chordata; class Aves; order Galliformes; family Odontophoridae; genus Odontophorus; species Odontophorus gujanensis. The sequence continues at coordinate 62,882 of VXAB01013757.1, forward strand.
TACAGGATGCTTTTGCAATTTCTGCTGAGCAGAGCAGTATAAAGTCTGCATAAGCCCTTTCTCAACAGTTCCCCTGGCTTTGTTATTTAAGAAGAGATGACTCCATGGTGGTGTGATCAGAGTCCTGTGATCTATTTGAAGTCAATTTTTTAGTCTATAGGACAGACTGTGCCAAATGGGAAGACTGCACTTGTTCTCAGTCTCAGGCTTGGAGTGGTTTCACAATGAATAAAAAAGAAAGTTATTTCAGATTTCCTTGAAGTTTCACAGTGGAGTTATGCCTACAAACCGCTCCACAATCGGGAATGGTTCAATAGCATTTTCTCCAAAAATCCCTCTCCTGCAATTGCCAGCCCCTTGGAACAGAATTTGCAGAGCAGACAGGGGCTGGGCTACCTCTGTTTTTATGACACCTCTGTGGTATAAGGATGTTTTCTCAGCTGCTCTTTACAGTTGTGATCCCTTTACACTTCCAAAATGGTATATAAGGGTGGAGGCACGCAATGAAATTTCATCCAACGTCTTCATAACCTTTATGTGAAAAAAAGTCAGACCTGTTCAAAGTCTGAAGTACATGCAAGTTTGATCTAGCTGCTTCCCACCTGTGGCAAACGCAGTATAGAGGATTTCAAACAGTGACAAAGTCTTTGATTAAAGCCATCTCGGTAATTTTGCTATCTACTTGCATTCAATAGTTCCTGCATATGTCAGCTGAATTAAGTTTTAAGTATCTGAAATTAGAGGAGTGTCTTGTAAGTACAGAGTAAGGCCCAAACAGGAGAGGGCTTTCTATTAGTACAACGAAAAATGTTTTTTGACAGCCATTCAGATGTAATTTAAGTATGCTTTCAGAACTGTCATGTCTTACACCATGTGCAGATGCCTCAACTAACAGCCTAGACTTGCATATGATCTTGATTGTACACTCATTCCTGCTTTGGCTGCCTGTCAGCAATGCTTAATGATGTTAAATACTCTCTGACATAACTTCTGACTTAAAAGAATGCCTATAAATATTTGCGCTGGCTGGGGAAAAAAAATAGTTTGACATTTTTTAGAGACCGGAAAGAAAGGCACAGAGATGGCTTCACTAACAGCCTGCAGGGTCTCTGGGAAACGGGGACTGCCGCTTCTCTTTCTGACCTTGTGCAGCAGCCTGTAATGTCAGTGGCTGCAGTGGACAGAGGCAGGAAAGCCCTCGCTGTTCCTTGAGCCAACAGCGACACCCAGGGCTTGCTGAGCACAGCCCGGTCCCTTTGTCAATTCCTCTGCCCCATGCAAACTTTACTTTTCTGTTCATTTTGTTCTGAAGTGGATTGTATCTTCTTATTTCTATGAAAATAGTTAAGATTGTTGTTTTCGTTTGCAGCTCAGGTCAAGACATTCAGTTTATAAACCCATCTGTTCCTGCATTTTCACTACAGAGGAGAACTCACCCAGCCCATCCTGGAATTATTTTGGTAAGCTTTTGTTGAATACATGTATAAAACCAGTTCAACAATACACTCAAGGAATACATGGCATTCAAAATAAAGGGTGCAGGTTTTATTACAGTGCATGACTGTCACGGTTGAGATAGAGGAGTTAATTTTCTTTGTAGAGGTTCATACATTGTTGTGTTTTGGATATTCGATGAAAATAGCAGTGATAACACTCTGATGTTTTGCTTTTGCTGAGCAGTGCTTGCATGGAGCCAAGGATGTTTCATTGCTTTGTGTTGTCCTGCCTGCAAAGGACAGCACCAGGCCAGCTGCCCAAGTCTGGCCTTGGGGATGTCCCATACCACATGGCGTCAGGCTCAGCAAGAAAGTCTGAGGTAAAGCAGGGGAAGGAGAGGATGTTCAGAATGTATTTGTCTTCCCAATACATCAGTACATGCGATGAGCCCTTCTTTCCTGGAAGTGGCTGAACATCTGCTAGCCGACAGGAAGTAATAAATGATTTTCTTGTTTTGCTTTGCTTGCACATGCGGTTTCTGTTCAACCCAGTAACCTGTCTCTATCTATCTCGACCCATGAGTTCTCACACTTCTTTTACCTTTCTGATTCTTTCCCTCATCTTATGTGGTGAGACTGAGCAAGCAGCTGCATGGTGCTGAATGCAGTTAAGTAATCCATATGTTCCACCCACAGAATGTGAAAGCTGCCTGGCAGCGCCTTAATGGCTGTGGAGGTAGTTTCTTGTTTGGCTTTCAGGCTTGCTTCAGATCTGAGGGGGATTCCTCTTTCTCTGTGAAGGCTGGGAAGCAGCTCAACTGAGTGACCAACTGAAACAGCAGCAAATGAAGCAGCCCAATGACTGTAGCTTCACCACCAAGCAGGAGAGCTGAAGAGGAGAAAGGAATGAAGTTCAAAGGTTGTACATTGCAGTTGAGAATCTGAGCCTAGCTGGGTGGAGAACAAATGAAATCTATATAGCACCATTTTAAAGCATAAAGGTATAAGACACTCCCACACAGTAGGATGGACTCTTTCTGAAAAGAATTACAGAAAATAAAAATGGGCATCCTCCTGTCACTGAAACAGAAACCTGAAAGTATGTAGCACTCTAAAAAGCAATAGTAAGTTGTTTGATGCAGAGCATCCAAAACATGACGCATTTGTCATTCATTTAATTCTTCTGAAAATGAGTGCCATTGTCCATAAAATAATTCCACTTTGTTATACTTGCTGCTTGCTTTCAAGTTGTTTCCAAGTTTAGTAGGATTTAAAGTGAAACAGTTATCTCTCTACCTGCTTTTTCAGGGAAAGATGAAGCAAATCTGCTTGGTCCTGCCATGGCACAGTTAAAACAGAAAGTACTGAGAAAGCTGGTGACCCATCAGTTGTCAGTGTGAGACTGTCGCTATAGTCTGCAGCTCTATACTGCTGACATTCCTTTGCACTTTTTCTTCCTTCAGAATTTGGCAAGAAAGGCTATCTAAAAACCAGTCTATGTCTTGATAATCTTCAGGCCAACGCAGATACCGACTCCTTTGTAAAAATATTCGAATTGGTTTGTGTTTCATCAGTTGATACTGAGAAAGTGACCCAACTACTACCATAATGAGAACCTCTTTCAAATCGCTGAAGTACCTGCTCTGGGCAAAATTAAAGGCTTCCACGCACCACCCATCTTTGAGAAACTGCCTGGTCACAACACAAATTGTTTTCCTGCTCTTCCAAATAGCATCACGAATATTGTCGATATGTTCTTCCCCAGGCAAGAAATCTCGTTCCTCAAAGCACAAGGTAAACCTGTTTTTATCAAAATATTGTGAATCCAGGTGCTTCAGCAAAGAATTCTGGACCCATTCGAAGTCATTCTCGCTGTAGCACAAATACGCATCATACATATATTCGTTTGTAGCTGCTGCTGGTGGACGGCTTCCTATCAAAGTTTTGGTGATGGTCTTATACCATACAAAACAAATGCCACGACAACGAGTAAAAATGATGGCTGACATCAGAAACGTGAGAAAAGTGACAGATGTGAAAATGAATACTGAGAACCTGAGTGTCTGCTGGAGTTCATCTTCATCGCAATCATCATACGTCAGAAGTGACACTGGTACACCTGCTAATGCAGGTGGGTGTACACAGTACCTGTCAGACTCTGAGCCAGCTAGGGTTACATTGGTTTCATTTAGCCACACTAGTAGGCTTTTTAAAGCACAGTCACAGACATACTTGTTATGTGTTATATCCAGAATACTCAAAGTCATAAAGACTTCAGGCTCAGGGGAAAAAAGCTGGTTTCCAGACAAGTTTAGGTTTATTAGACTTTGTGGAAAAACCCCAGGAGAGAGGTGAGACAATAGGTTGGAAGCTAGATTAAGTACTTTTAGAGAAGTTAGACCACTAAAAATCTCCTGTGGAAGAGCACTAAGGTAGTTGTTGTTCAGGAGTAGAACCTGAAGTTTAGACAGTGTCCTGAAAACATCCAAACATAAACCTCTCTCCCATACAAGCTGTAACATGTTTTCTCCTAGATCCATATAAAGCAACTGGTTATTTTCTATAACATTAACATGTTTCACACAGTAAGAGAAACGATTCTGTTTTAAGAAGAGATACTGCACGTCTGGAACTTGGAAAAGAACATACAGGTCACCCAGATTTGCAAGCCAGTTTCTCTCTAAATCGATGTGAGTTGCTGCTATTGCTGTGTGAGCTACAGACATCAGCTTATTGTCACCTAAAAAGGCAGAAGTCAGGTGTGGAAAGGAAGGGAGTTTTTTAATGGCATTGTCTCTGAGATCAATTATTTTCAGAGTTGCTAAGTTACTGAAAGATTTTTCACCAATCATCCCAATATGATTTTGCTGTAAATCAATATACATTACATTGTGTAGCCCCTCAAAAGTATAATCATACAACTCACCTAAAAGGTTACTGGAGAGATTGAGAAGTTTTAGGTTTTCCAAGCCAAAAAATGCTTGTTTCTGGATTTGATTAACCTTGTTTTTGAAAAGGTTTAGAAATTCCAGATTACTGAGGTTTTTAAAGATTAAAGAATTGAGAGAGAAAATGAATCCTCTGGAAATATCAAGCAAATTAAGATCACTTCTTGCTAGTCCCATAAATGTATCCTTATCTGGATTTTTTAAGTTATTAAAGCCAAATCCTGAGCCCATTGTATGAGAGCGAAATGTTAAATAATTGATTTGAGTCCCCTTAATAGCTGTACAGAAATACTGGACTGTCTCTGTGCTCCAGCCATTCTCACTAACGTCCAGTGTATTAAATGTAATATTTCTGAAAGGATTTGGGCATTTGGCCCAGACCATTTTATCTGTCTTATACAAAGTGTTAGACCTGAGGCTAAAAAATGAAAAGCGTTTTCCTTGGAAGCTGGTAAGATTACTTGCACATAGGTTGGATATCTTGTTGAATTTCAGGTCCACAGCTTTCAAGATGGTCAGATTATAAAATAAAGGGTGTGGATTAAGTTTCGTGATTTGATTTCCCGAAAGATCCAATTCTTCTAATGAGCTCAAACCTTGAAAGTAACGCTCCTCCAGAATGGAATCCCCAAGGTTGTTCTGAAACAGACGGAGTATGGTCAAACGTTGCAAACCTATGAAAGAATCGAGATCCAGCATAAGAATGCTATTGAATCCCAGGTCCAAGACACGAAGGTTTGGCAGGTTCCTGAAAGCTTCTTTTCCTATATAAAGAGGAAAGACATGTTGTGTTCCGATTTCCAGCAAGAACAAATCCTCCAGCAGTGGAAATGAAGTTGCAGTCACTTGTCTGATATAGTTGTAAGTTAGAAAAAGTTTTGCAGTGTCCTTTGGCACAGGTGGAACACCTGTGAGGTTGCAGGAATTATACATGGAGACTTGGGCTTCTGAATAACAGCTTCTAGATGCACATATATCTCCAGCTAGTGATATTCCAAAGACAATTATTAGCTGGTGATGTAACATCATGGATCTGCATGAAAGAAGTTAAAATATTAATTGTTGTAGAATAAAAGACTAATGTCATGCTTAAAATGACATTAGGATAAATCCCAAATCACTTTCTCAGAAATCTTCAAGGTATCACCTCATTGTCTGACTGCTCAAAATACAGATCTCAAAGAGAGATGAATTCCCAAGACATGAAAAGTAACCCTACTGCTATACATCTTAAGATCAGCACCAGAACTCTACTGGTTAAGTATGAAAATCATGGTCTAGCTATCCAATCTGCATCATGGAAGTGACAACACTGGTATATTAGCTTTATTCCTTAACTGGTTATCCAAACAAGTTTAAGCAGTATGGATTACCCAAGTACAACTGCAGTCACCCAGTCATCACAACATTGCAGGCCAGTGCTGCGCTCTTCTTCAGCTCTCTCCTCATGCTGGCAACGATGCTACTTGGAATTTAGATTGTTGTAGCACAGTAGTGCCTAACAGCCATGGATTTTTAAAAGGGAGACTTGAGCGTGGCTCTGAGATTAGCCCTGTGATGTGAAATAGTTCCTGAAAGAGTAGTCAAACCATTTTTATTATAGGCAGCAGCAATGCTGACAGTGAAGGAAAAGAGAAATGTGGTAGCCTGAAACAGTGCTGCAAGATATAAAAAAACTACATCTGCTGAACTATAAACTGCTAAGCTATACAAAAAGGTACACAGCATAATTTATGCATCTGACTGAGGAATCCATTTATTAATTTATTCCTACTCTGGATTTTGCATGCATTATGCCATCTGTCTGCCTGTCTCTCTCTCCGGCACAAACCTCTCCAAAACAAGGAAAGTCTTTTTTACTGAGCACGATGTAGAGTAGAGCAAATTATTAGCACCAAAGTAGTTGTTTCTGTACTGTAGGTAGAAAAAACATCACCAGAGTTAATTAAGACTGCAACCATCTGTCTCTCCTTTTTAAACAACGTTCATTGAAATGATTTACTGACTGACAACTCAGTTAAGGTTTTTGGTGACCTCTAGCACAGTCTGCTTAAAAATTGCTAAGTGTAAATCCTGGTGGCACCAAACCCTCTGATGGCCACCTAACAGCTACAAGGTACGTCTGTTTCAGAGAGGAAAAAGAGTTGGGCTTTAAGCTGGTAATTAAAAAGAGGTAAATTCCATTAATTGTTATGATTTAGGCACACGGCTCCTTTAAAGCACAAGAACAGAATTCTATGCAGAATTTAGGACCTGAACTAAAATCTTTTATGCTTGTTGCTGTCATATAAAGTGCACATACTCTGGGGAAACGATAAAGTATGTCAGCAGAAAACAGTCTGATATTCACATTTCAAATACCAAACAAAAGACCAAGCAATGTTTTACAGACTGATAAGTAGACTGTACTATAACAATCTACGTAGTAATTTCAAGTCTCATTAATTCTGACACAGTCTCACAGAACCTAACACTTCTGTCAAAGTTCTCAAAGTCATTATACTAAAGTCCTAGCTTGCAAGCAACTAGTCATTGTGATTACTAAGATGAGTCTGCAAATTTCTACCCCAAGGGCTCAAAGATCAAGTAGGAAAAAACACTCTCTCATTTTTAACCCTCTCACTTTTAATCTTGTCATTAAGGCTCTTAAGAGATTTCATTGTTTGGGACAAGACCTGTGAACATGACTTCAGGATGGAGTGCTAAATTCCAAAGTCCTGGCATTCAAATTTTATTCACATTTTGTCTCAGTAAGGAATTTAGGATTTGCTCCATAGATTCATAGATTCATAGATGCATTAGGTTGGAAAGGACCTACAAGATCATCTAGTCCAACCATCCTCCTATCACCATCCCTACCCACTAAACTACTAAATCAAATCCCTTAGCACCTCATCTAAACGCTTCTTGAACAGCGCTAGGGATGGTGCCTCAACCCCCTCCCTAGGCAGGCCATTCCAGTGCCTGACCACTCGTTCAGAGAAAAAGTTTCTCCTCAAATCTAATCTAAATCTTCCTTGGCGCAACTTGTGGCCATTCCCTCTCGTCCTGTCACTAGTAATCTGGGAGAAGAGGCTGACCCCCTCCGCACCACAATCCCCCTTCAGGAAGTGGTAGAGTGCAATAAGGTCCCCTCTGAGCCTCCTTTTCTCCAGACTAAACAATCCCAGCTCCCTCAGCCGCTCCTCNAGGAGAAAGGAACTGATAGTACCTGAGAGTGGATATTGCAGTGGTGTCTGTGTCTCAGCTCAGCTCTGTACAACTTAGGACATCCAAATATAATGCCTGAAGAACAACTGAAGAGGGGTCCTAGACTGTGACCTTTTTATGTATATGAGCCAGGAAAGAAGTTAGGACAACAGCTGTCCCACCGAGAGTCACAAAGAAATTGTCGTTCCCCTTTCTGTGCCCCCCCCCCCAAAAAATGCACTGCAGTACGCACAAGTAAATAATGGCTTATCTGCTCTATTTTTGCTGATGTCTGAGAATGTTCACTTACTTGCTTTTAAAGAGAGTGATACGAAAGGGGCAATTTCCATTTCAGAAGTGGTTTTGAGCCACAGTCATTAGCATCCTTACTCTCCTCAGCAGCTTCCTCTGCTTCCACCACACAACCCTAGGTCAGATATAAACCAGCACGTGAGTTCACCTGATGTGTACTCAGGAGAATGATCAGCTGACTTCAGTGCAATGGTTCTGAATTGTCAGCTTTGGAGAACGAAGCAGCAGAGGTGCTGGCTACCTGGACAGGCTCTATAGGAGACCACTCATACAATTACCACAACATTTAGATAGTTAGAAGATTTTTATCAGTAACATATTGTAGTGACCATGATAGCCTCCTGTGCAGTTTCCTGAGATGATGACTCGCTAACTTTCACCAAAACATCCAGGCCATTTTCTGTAGGTCAGGGAATCACAGGTGAGCGGTGTGCAATGGTACCAACATCTTTTGATACGTGCCTGAGAATCTCACCTGTAATTGCTGCAAGTCTGCAGAGGGAATAAACCTGAATCCTACTTCAGCTGGGAAGGTATTTTTTTTCCTTTCACTTCACGTCTAAAGGTCTTGCAATATGGAAAGCAGGATGTAAGATCACCCTTGCTGTTATCCTGATGTCTTTCTGTGAAACACCACTAGCTGTCATAGGCACCACAAAAGCTCCCAAGGGAAAGAGAAGAAAAATATAGGTTCAAACAATGTCACCATGTATTTCTTGCCTGTAAAATTAATGCATAGAGGCTAGTCCTCTTCTTTCCCTTCCGTACCTAAAAGAGACAAAGACCATTTAATCGTCTGTTGAGATGTTTCATCCATAATGAGATGGGTTTGTATAAAAAAATTACGCGGATTTAGCATAAAATTAATCTGTACACTGATTGCACCATCACTCTACAGTTTTGCTTGCGAATGTCTACAAAATACATTTAATCCAAGTTCTATACGTACATATCCAGAGCCAGGCTAACTGAACAGAGACTGCTTTATACTCATTTAACCACTACTACTGAGTTTGCAACAGATTCTATGAAGAAGTTTCTAGACAGACTGGAGCCATACCTCTGCTTTCTGGCAAATTCTAAGACTTGATTTAATTCTCTGGTTTTAAATCCAATCATCAAGAGATGTTTCTGTGTAGATAATCATATCATTTCAAATGTTACATTTCTGATTTTTAGATACAATACATTCTTTCAAACTTCTGTCCTTCCAATGCTCTTGCATTGTTGTTTGCACAGTAGCCAAGCTTCAGCAGGAGAGGTATAACATACTGTTACCTGATATACATACATGCTAATAGCCTTGTGGTTAAAGCAGTTCCTTTAGTAGAAACAGCCTAAAGCTTCCCAGACTAAGGAAGGCTAAGAACCCAATTCCTCTGCTTTCTTAATGGTCTGCCTAACTGGGTCACAATATCAGAGGTCTCTCCTTCCCCTGGTCAACTTGAACTAAAATGTCCATGAATAGTGCGCACTGCTCTTGATTCAGAGCTGCAGCTCTGTCAGAGATGTTCCATGAAGGTTCCCCAGAGGATTCCTACCTGCAGCTCTGATTAAAGCATGGCCTCCTTTTCACGCTGACTTCCAGAAGGTCTGCAATTGATGCGCAGGGCTCCTCACCCTGGGCTGTTCCTCTGCAGTGTCTTGCATGCACTGGCAGCAGCAGAAGAACATGGTGGGGCTGTGTAGGTTGATGGCTGAAAGAAGGGCATATGGATCAGATTTTGAGGACTTGACTTCTAAATCCTATAGAAATTCACCTTAATAGACTAGTGTGTTTTTCTCAGAGTCATTCATCAATTCTTGGGTCCCTCACTGCCACACAATTGAAGAAGCATCCCTTTCCTGTTTTCCCTGTATACCCATAACCACATTGTGATTCTGTAGAGAATAGTGAGTCATTTTTACTTATTGGAAAAAGTGCAGATCAAGGAAAGTACCCTTATCTCAAATGTCACGTTTTTCTTCACTCGTGGTATCGCTTATGGACATCCTTCTAAGGGACTGGTTATACACACTGACTGAAGGACTATCCATATTAGGTATTTGGTAAAATTTCTTAGGAAAAAAAACAACAAATACCTCCACAAAGCACCCTTGCCAGCTGACAAGGAGAGCGTTTATAACATTTATCTAGGTCATAACAGGGATCTTAAAAGACACAGCACGAACAGTAAGCCTTTGTTCACAGACTGGCCACATAAAGGGCAGTGAGAATATGCTGTTGTGAGAATACATATCACTGCTGTTGTCCTATTAGATCAGATCTACTTTCTGAAACAAAAATAAGGCTCCACACTTTTCCCCTGGCTCTAAGCCATCATAATATATGCATGTGGGCTTGTAAAAAGCTGTGCAGTGTAAACAAACTGTTCATGTGGGGCCCCTCTAGCCAATTACAATCTAAATTTTAAAAATAATAAAAATATCAGATGATTAATGAATGTGCCCTTCCAACCTCCTCAGCTTCTCCCTTAAGCTGCTAGGATGCTTAATCCAAATACAGCATTTTCCCACTTAAAATCAGAGAGAGTGCTATAAGGCAAGTGAGTACTGAAGTAGCTCCTTTCATGGATGGGGACCTAAGGCAGTAAGGCATTACGTGACCTGACAAAGCACAAGTGCCATGAAAAACAGCCACTGGTTTGGGTAATGAGAAACTACATATTGCATGTAATTATCTAGTTCCTGTTCATCACTTAGATTCATTTTTATATGCCCTTAGATCGTACGATGAGATGCAGACATGCACACTTCAAAGATCATGATTCCTCTACTCTTCTGTTATTACAGCTCTTTTAAACAATGTGGTCTCCAGAAGGATGGGGAAACAAATCTGAATGTATAGACAAAAAAGCAGGCTGCCATGCTTGGGAGGGAGATACTCAAAGCAGGGCCAGGCACAGAGAAAGTGCTGTAGCCCCAGACTCCAGCCTCTTGACACTGCTTGGAGTATGTCTCCAGCAGCAGCTGCAGGAGTGAACCACTCCTATGGTCGTTTACCAGTGGGGACACCTATTCAAAGCTGCACAAATCAGCTGCACTCAGGTGTTCTTACCTCACACCCTGAATCCAGGAATGCTGGCTCCTTTTTCTCTGAAAATTAATACATGATACCTACCTGGTCTAGACTAGAAGACGCTCAAGGGAACACAAGTAGCTATTGTTTTGGACTGTTTTGTTTGTTTGTTTTTTCCACAAAATGAATTTAGCCCAGGGACAAAAGGGCCTTCTTTTTTTTTTTTTTTCTTTTTGGTGCTTTCACAGCAATTAGAAGTAGACAAGTTTAGAACTCTCACCTGAGAAAGATCAAAGAGATCATAGGAAGTAAATATCAAGAACGACAGCTCAGTTGGAGGTTGTTTTCTGACCTGGGAGAGACCAGCTCTCAGATATTTGACAGAAAATCCTGAGAAAGGAGGGATAAAATAAAATAAGCTGCAAATATAGCAGAGAGACAGGCAACTTCAGTGAAATCAGAAACCTGCTCCACTCTTTCCTTCAAGCATTGACATGGTACTTCCTGAATTCCTTTGCAACAGGATTAGAATAAATTTTAAGTTAGCTCTAACTTGCCATTGGAGATGCAAATATGTGAGAACTGTGTTTGTGAGTATAGGTGAAAGAAGCCTGTTCCGCAGAAGCCGTTGTGCACAGGAGGTGTAATCAAGTGATGAAGGCAGAAAAGCAGCTAGCCTGCCTGGAACAGTCACTGCACCAGGTGGCTGGTGAGCCTCCTGTAAACGCAGTGCCAAACCCTCCTGTGTCTACAGATAGCCACTAACTGCTGAAGCACTGGCTCCTTTGCACTCATGAAGCTCCTACAAGTTCTTGCATAATAACAGTGCTTCAGAAAGAAGATGAAGAGTTGCAAAAAGCTTGTCACCAATTAGGAGGAAGACATGTCTCGTGCCCTCAGGCAGACAGCCGAGCTGGAGGAACTCTGCCATGACCTGGATGGATGCTCCTTGCAGTAAGTCACAGAATTAAAGGTGCACGGGAACAACAGATTGCTGTACAATGAAACAAAGCAGCAGACACTGCTGCATTTGGACACAGTCTGAGCTAGAAGTATGCTTACACCAAAACAGTCACGTGATGTAGCCAAATTTAGATGTGGACTAACTGAGCATACACAAAACAAGTAGTGGAGTGTGAAAAAAAAAAAAAAAAAAANAAAAAAAAAAAAAAAAAAGGAACAGAGAACTGCTCTGATATCCAGGCAGGTGAGGCAGGGCCTCATCAAGTCCTGCCTAGGATGCCTGCATATCTCTTGGGAATTTTACACCTTGAATACCTCATTTTTTTCCCCTAAAAAATGACTGTAAGCATCACAGAATCATTCATGTTGGAAACGACCACTAAGACCATCACGTACAACTGCCAGCCCCATCCTCCCCATGTCCATATGCCTCAGTGCCACATACGCACAGTTCTTGAACACCTCCAGGGACAGTGCCTCCACCACCTCCCTGTGCAGCCTGTGCCGCTGCCTCACCTCTTTCTGAGAAGAAACATTTCCTAATATCCCACTTGAAGCTCCTCTGGTAGCTTTGTCAGCCGGGGGGGGAGAAAGGTGCTTTAAAAACAGGTGAAGCGCAACCCAGGTGACAAAATCTCCCACAGGGTGGATATCAATTTTCGGCTCAGAGGGGAGAGGCTGAAGAGGGAAGGAGCAGTTAGGCACCTGAGCAAGCCCAGGCTGCAAAGGACCATGTGATTGCAAGAAACTAAACACCTGGGCAGCGGGTCAGGCGCGTGGCACCTGATCCTGATCCGACCGGTCGGACGTGCCCGGCCGCCGGGGAAGCAGAAGTTGAAGGACCACGGGAGCACCCGGCCCTTCCTCCCCGCATCGCTGCAGAACGAAGCCCACCACCACGCCCAGAGAAGCGGAGCGTAGAGGTAAGCACGCGGCACGGGGAACACGCGCACCCCGTTCCCCGCGGCGCCCGCACTCACCTCCCCGGCCCCGCGGCGGCACGGCCTGCTACGACAGCCCCGTGCGGACACGGCGGGCCGAGCCGGGGCCGCGCCTCTCGGGAACGCCCGTCGCCCGCTCCGTTTCTCCTCCCACACGCGGCGGAGAGCCGTGCGGGGTTCGCGCTGGCTGCGGCTGCTAAGGGCTCTCGGGGCGACCAGCCTCTGCGCGGAGCGGCACGGCAGCGGTTAGGAGGTGCCTCCAGGGGGCGGCCTTCCCGCTGCGCCCGGGATGCGGTGGAGCACCGCGAGGCGGCGGACGCGGCAGCAGTGGTAGTGCAGCCCCGGCGGATAAGCGAGCTCCGAGGGTACAAAGGTGTGGCTGACTCGCTGCCGTCGGCAGCTCGGGGTGCAAAGGGGGATCCGGCCGCCTCACAACGAGCAGGGTCACCTGTACGCGGTGACCACACCAATTCATCTCGGTCTAAACAATGTAGATTCCTACATTGGTGTTTGCTACTTGGTGCTCGAGTTTTCATACTGGTAGGCACGCCTGTGTAGAAGGCTGGGAAGGAGAACTGACAGCAGCCTTACAGCGCATGCAGAAGGTCCACGGGAAAGCTGGGGAGGGATCTTTTATAGGGGCGTGTAGTGACAAGACGAGGGGAAATGGCTTTGAGCTGGAAGATGGTTAATTTTAGACTAGATATCACTGTGAAAGTGGTGAGACACTGGAACAGGTTGCCCAGAGGCTGTGGATATCCCTTCCCTGGAGGCATTCAAGGCCAGGCTGGACGGGGCTGTGAGCAACCTGCTCTAGAGGGAGGTGTCCCTGCCTATAGCAGGGGGCTGGAACTAGGTGATCTAAAAGGTCCCTTCTCACCTTGGCCAGGGCCACACTGCCCTCTCAGTAAATAATTTCTTCCTAACATCTAACCTAAGTCTCCCCTCTGTTAGTTTATAGCCATTTACTCTTGTCCTATCCCTATCAGATCATACAAAAACTTGATTCTTTTCATGCTCCCTTTAGGGCCACAATGAGGTCTCCCTGGAGCCTTCTCCAGTCTGAACGAGACCCACTCCTTCAGCATTTCTTTGCAAGTGGTGACAGTAACAGTCAGCAGTAGAATGGAGGCATGTTGCACCCCAGTTTGCACATATCTCACCTTGTGTCTTGTGCGGATACTTCACTTTCCGTTCCTTTATTGTAGTTTGTTGATACAAAGGGGTGTTTGTTTGTTTTTGTATCTTGTTCACAAAGACATCTAATTGCTCATCCATGTACATAAAAGGCTGAGATACTGCATTTTAAGGTTACTGAAACAAGCCTAGAACCCAGAGAAAGCTTAGGTGACATGTTAGGTGGTATCAGATTGTGAATAAAAACTTTGTAAGTGTCTAAGGTAGCAGGGAAGCAGGAATCCTTCCATAGTTTTAGTTTTTGAGCATCTTTCATGTAAAATAACTTGCACTTTTCAGCACAGAAGCTCTCTCAGGGTGACACAGCATTCACTGCTTCTTGTTAACCACACCATTACAGGCTTTTGTGAAAGTTCTTGTTTGGAAGTTCAACCTATAACTTTTCTAGTTTGGTGCACTGAGTTTGATTTCTCTAAACTATGCTCACATGTTACTATTACAAGTGAAATCTTGGTTCTGGATTGAATCCTTTCTGTTCAATTATTAAAAACCTGAGTTTAAATCACAGGGCTCTATCAAAGATGCTGATATACTTCTGGGCTCTTGTAACTGAAAGAAAAGAAACCACTACTCGGTCTGATAAGCAGCCTGTTTCTTCCTTATAGTCCCCCTGACACACGTACACCATATTTTCCACAGCACTGTGCTGACATCTTTAAATGCCTTCTTTCACAGAGGAAGCAATATAACTCCAACTGATGCAGAGCGTGTTGTGTTTTGATTACAAAAAGAACACCTACACAACAATCTCACGTTGTGCCGCCGTTTGCAAGAAATGATGGAAACTAAAACAAAAGTTGTCTTCCTGCCACTGTGTTTGTCCAAAGAGGAGATGTGCTTCCAGCTCCCCTTCACCTTGTGCAGGTCACATACGTGTAGTGAGCACAATTCCTGGCAAGCAGACTCACCTGTAGGTGCTACTGCCTGTGGTTTTACCGAGCTTGGGTCGGACGCTGTTAAACTCTGACTGGGATCCCAGTCACCATCTGGGGTTAGGAAAAAATGAGAAAAGATATTCTCTCTACTATGCACATCAAAACACCAAAAATTACAAGTAATTACTCACAGAATTTTACTATGTCCTCAAGTTTTGCACATGGTAAGTCTTGAACTTGCATGCTGCAATACACTTAATTTTAAGGATATTAGTAATTTCAAGTACACATCTTATATGAAAGTTCAGTTCTAAAAGGCCAATATGAGAGTTAGTGGTTTTTGCAACAGTCATTTGTTTCATATTTTGGTAAGGACTTCAACAGGTTAATATGGTGTTTACTGCCACAGTTTATTACCAGCTATGATGTCTTCTATACTTATGCTTGTAACATTTCCAGTGTGTACCACTCCATTTTCAACATGCACATAAAATATATTAATAATCTACAATCTTTATAAGCTCCCTTAAAATGCAACCAGGATATAATCTTCACTGAAATAAGATCCAAACACATGCTTTCCCTTGTATTTAATGGAGTGGATTTAATACTGAAAAAATGTGCTTGCAGCTAAAGAACAGGCCCTTGCGTGTGCTCCACTGTGCAGATGACGTTTGCCAGCTGTAATGAACTCAAGCTATGAAATTCTAAGCCACAGAAGGTTATCTATGGCAAATGACTAATGCTTTCTAAATTAAGGCCTATAACTGCACTCTAGTGATTAATGCATTAAATTACTGCTTTCTTGTATGTAAGTCTCAAATCAAATGTATTTCTTATTGCGCCTCTGGGCTCTCCAATAACGTACAATAAGCAGGTGAAATACGTGATCATTGCTCCCAGTTTTCCGCTAAAGCACGTTTCTACCCACAAAAGATCAACACTGTAATGAAGTCATTATTTCTGGAGACATAAGTTTACATGTCTTGCATAGCTAATGAGATTAGGCCTCTTTACCTTGAGTCTCAGTTAGAATTATCATGCTAAATATCAAGAATTATTTGGGATTTGTTTTTTCCACCTGGATTTCACAACAAACAGACAAATCTGGGATCTTAATAAACATCCAGCTTTAAAAAAAAAAAAAANAAAAAAACAACATTCAAAATTAAAAAAAAAAAAAAAAAAAAGCCAAGCTGTGGGCTGCTGAGAGGAAAACTATTCATGTCTTAGAAAGGTTTTATCAAAGCAATGAACGTAACAGTTTGGCCTCAGAATGGACAGAATAAGAGAAGATACATTTCTACGTGTTGAATGATAATTATTCTCCCTTTGTGCATACAGAAGGATCTAAAACAGGCCTCTACAATTGATATTTTTCTGCAGCAGGTAGAGTCAATTTTGAGCTAGATGCGTGTCAGTGAGCTCCACTCTTCCTGAGCTTGAAGGTTTCAGAGAGGCAGTCTTTGTGCTCCTGCCTTTATAGCGTTGGCTACCATCGAGTTCAATTAGAAGTGGGATTATGTTAATATGAGCAAAGAAAAGACAGATCAGCAAAGTTTGATCAATTTATGAAAGGGCTCTACCAGTCTTGATGTTAGAATAACTCAACATACTACACTTCAGCTTAAGAAATCCAATATTATCATTTTAACTCTTGCTTCAAAACGGAAGATGGTTATCAGACTGAAGTTTCATCTATTGAAATTAGTGTGGTCAGATCTTGTTAAGGCAGCTTAGAGCTATACTTACCATGCTTGGAATTCTGAAAGGCAAAAGTACACGAAAGGACAGAATTTTAGGTACAATTCTGGTACAGTTTAGGTAAATATGGTAGGTTGTAACAGAAAAATGTGCTCCCATGCTCAAAGCTGCAGGTGTAGCCTGCAGACTATATAGCCCCAAACTGTCTTAATTCCATACCTATATGGGGCACGTTCCTGTTTTTGGTGTTGCAGCTGGGGCAGACAGAGCTGCAGTTTCCTTCCCCCCCATGGCCATGCAGAGCATATCTTCATTCAGTCAACACCCACCAGCCAGGCATTATCCTGTTTCCCCTGTTCTGCTAAAAAAAGCTGACTTGAGCTTATAGCTGGACTGTAGTATACTGGTCTGCACTGGCTTCTGTGTTGCTGAATTACCCAGCGTTCATATGTGAGTTTATACATGCACATACCCGTACAAACTCAGGTTTCTGCCCACAGAAATACCTCAGAAATCACACAACAATATCGGGTAGGACAGCTGCTAAAGAGAGAGAGAGAGAGAGAGACAAAAAGTAATTCCTGCAGTGTTAACAAAAAGGAGACATGAAGGTAAAACAAAATCCACTGGTAACACCAAAAGAAATGTCCCGTGAAATTGAAAACTGAACATGCTGACAATATGCCAAGATTCTGTGCGCAACTGGGATTCAAAAGTCAGCACCTCCAAGACAGCCTTGTGCCTCCTCTTGCATTCAAGACATCTGTCATTTAACAGTAGCATATTCAGTGGGGATGCCTCGTTGCTTCATTCTGACCACTTCTCCAAATGTGAAAATGACAGCGGAATTGCAACATGTCATGTTGTGCCATTCAAAAACACAAAGGCTGAGGAGAGCAAAAGAAAGAAAAAGCACAGCAAATCACTTTTTGCACTTCTAGGAAAGTTATTTTTTCCAGGATCTCCAGAGTGGTTTATTAGCAAAGCACATCATATCCTAGAGGAAAGGTCCAAAATTTTGGATTATTTTCCCACATGGAATGATGTCTCAGAATCAAGGTGAAGCATCAGAATAATCATCTGAGGTCTTGACACTAGCTCACATTTCTACCAAGAATCAAGAACAAGTGATCTACCCAGATTCAAGGATGGATTCCTATGTGTTCAAGAATAAAACCCAGTACGTGCACACTTGCACATGACCTTTCAGCATGTCACTTCACCTGCCTAACCTCTAGCGTGGCAAGACAAGCAATGCTTTTGCAACTGCTTGCTAACAGAGTTCCCTGGCTGGGAGACAGTCCCACTGGATGCACAGCTCATAAAGTAGAATTACAGAATCATTTAAGCCAAGATCATCATGTTCAACTGTCAACCCGTCCCCACCATGCCCACTAACTCATGTCCCTCAGTGTCACATCTCCACGGCTCTTGAACACCTTCAGGGACAGTGACTCCACCACCTCCCTGGGCATCCTGTGCCACTGCCTCACCAGTCTTTCTGAGAAGAAATGTTTCCTAATGTCCAATCTGACCCTCCTCTGGTGCAACTTGTGGCCATTACCTCTCATCCTATTGCTATTATTTGGGAGAAGAGGCTGACCCCCACCTTGCCACAACCTCCTTTCAGGCACTTGTAGAGCACAGTAAGGTCTCCCTTGAGCCTCCTCTTCTCCAGACTGAATAGTCCCAGTTCCTTCAGCTGCTCCCCATAAGACTTGTGCTCCAGACCCCTCACCAGCTTCGTTGCCCTTCTCTGGACACACTCCAGAGCCTCAGTGTCTTTCTTAAACTTTGAGGGGCGCAAAACAACACAGTACTTGAGGTGAGGCCTCAGCAGTGCTGGGTACAGAGTGCAGGACCTGCCATGGTGGCACCATAGCCCTCCCTGCAGAGTGACCTGCCACCACTGCCTGCTGTCTGGGGTCTTGTTACAGTCCTGTTTCCCCTCATTCCTCCTCACACAGGGCCCATTCTGACCAAGCTGCTTTCATGCTGACAGCAGGTTGTTGTCCAGGAGTATCTGGAGAAAGAGCTTAAAGCATGAGGTGGCTCAGTAGATGTCCCATCACTTCTGACTTCATCCACACCTGAGAGTCCAATCAGTCTGATAGGAAGTGTTCTTCACATTTGTATGACCTCTTCTTGGATTTTTCCTATCATCTGCTTTGATGTGACAGCAGTTTCTGCTCATTCTGTGCTATCGTCCAAAGCCCCAAAATACTGTTCTTATCTACACCTGTTCCTGCCGTGGAAAGTGCTGCCTAAGGAAATGAGGGAACTGAGGAGGCTATGACTCACTGCATGTAAAGCAACCATCACCTCAGAAATCACAAAATGCCATGCCTGCTGTTTTAAGTTACCACAGATTTTGGAGTTTTTTTCCTTGACTTTGTGTATTTGAGACAAATTTGTGTTTTATGTTCGCAGTACTGTTGGCTTTCCAGCTGGCTTGCCCGCAGTGCTGTCACGGCTGTACAAGGCTGCTGCAAGGCCAGGTCAAGTGAGGAGAGGTAGCAGGTGGAAGGCTGGAGAGAATGGGGAGCAAGAAGGGCCTGGTTGTCATCACACTGTCACTTCACACCTCAACTCCATTAATTTTGAACCTGATGAAGATGATCAAAACTTTCCTGCTTTGAGCTCTTTGCACTGATGGAGCTATATGGGTCAAGGCCCAGTATGGATTTGCACAAAATTACTGCCTACAATTCTCCATGACCATGCTGATGGGGAAGACTCAAGTAGAGTATTTCCCAGTTACCACAGATCTGTGCTCTTTGCATTTCCAACTTTCTTCTTGGAATCACAGTTGTGTTTGGCATCTCTATCTATATCTAAGTCCATCCACATTTAGAATTTTAAATCTGTCACTCTACTTGGCAGCAGTTCCCCCACACATTTTCAGTATATACTCACTGTTCTTCACAGACTTGTTCGTCATTTCTTTCTCCATCTTAAGCCTTAGCTCATGCTCCTTTTAAAGTACAATCCACTCTCTTCACTCTGCAAAGCAAAAAAATACCAGTCAAATACCAAAGGTCTTCAAATGTTATTTGCTTTTCAGTTTGTGTTATCATGCACGACTCTCTGATCAGCACCCTGGGGTGCATGCCTTTCTCATTCAGTAAACAAGTCTTTTCTACTGTGTTTAAATATGTACCTGCGTGGCTGAGGCTGCTTCTTTCCAGCAAAAGGACTTTAAGATTTCAGCACTATCAGAGGCTGATACGTTTTGGGTTTCTGTGCTGACTTTTCCTCCTAGGTTCCTAATTTTGAACATGAAATTTGACTGCCATACTGTGGATTCCCTATTTCTCAAAGGCATGATTAATCTGAGGGGAAGAATGTGTGTGCAGGGTCAACATGAGAACATGGCTAAACCTAAACTTCATTTTTTTTGTTTATTTTCTTTTAATTGTTTGATTTGCTCAGTTTTCAGTGGCACTCCCTTTGGAACCAGTGTTGAAAATGCTCACTGCCTCATACAGCTGACTAATATGTGGACACAGTGAGCTAATGGGATGCTGTTAATTAAAAAAAATAACACAAGGAAACAGGGAAAACAAATTGTAAAGCACTGATGCATGGGGAGGCCCATTCTGCCACAACCTGTGGCAGAAACGTTTCATTTCTTGAGAAAGGATGGCCAAGACCTTCCCTGCATAAGATATTTATCCTTTTTAGTTTGAAATCATTTTGTGGAAAAAAAGCAATTATGAGATGAAACAGAGTGTCAGGTTGTTGTTCTTGCCAGAACTGCAAACTGTGGCAATGCCCCTCATGCTGGAAACCAACACGAGGACTGTGAGTATGAAATCCCATTTTAAAACCAGGTCTGGAAGGCAGAAAATCTTCTCAAGAAAATCTGCCTATGTTAACAGGTGGATGTCATTTTCTCTCGTTAGCTATTCTAGAGCAGGCAGATCTTTGATTTACAGCTGCTGTGCCCTAGTGACATAAAGTATGGTTTGGTGACACAGTCTAAATGAAGAAACTGAAGGTCAGAGAACAATTAATCACCTTCACTCATAACTTCACACAAAGACATTAGGTATATTTGGGATAATTTGACATCTGAAGATGAAGACAATGCTTTGCTGAATTTAAAATGTGCCTCAGAGGGTAGTGGCTTTGTTTTCATTGAAATCACCTGTAGCCTCGGGGTCCCGCATGGTGTAATGAAACTGTCCTTTCCCAGTGAGCAGCTGTCAGCGCCTGGAGCTGCTGAAGACTACTGATGACCTGTTGCACAGCACCGCACTATGAAGGCTTACATAAATGCAAAGTAGCTTCAGTTCAGCTAAGTGGAGAGGCAGCATCACAGGGGTGGCTTTAAGCTGAGCACTTGGCAATCCTCCCACTTTTTCCCTAAAACAGAGAGAACATCATCATAGAGTGGCTTAGGTTGGAAGGGACTTTACAGATCATCCAGCCCTAACCCCCACCAGTGGGCAGGGCTGCTCCCCACCAGCTCAGGCTGCCCCAGCCTCTGTCCAACCTGGCTCTGGGCACCAACAGCTTCTCTGGGCAGCTGTGACAGGACCTCACCACCCTCTGAGTAAAGAATTTCTGCCTAACATCTAATCAAAATCTCCCATCTATTAGTTTAAAGCCATTCCAGCTTGTCCTATCACTATCAGACCATACAAAAAGTCAGCCCTCCTCCTGCTTGTAAGCTCCTTTCAAGTACTGGAAGGCCACAATGAGGTCTCTCCAGTGCCTTCTCTTCTCCAGGCTGAACAATCCCACTCCTTCAGCCTTTATCACCTAAACCTTTTAGTAGTTATATCTGTCTCCAGTAAGATACATATGTGACTGATCTGAGCAGTACCATAAGCTCAACTAAAATGCTGGACTTTTTACAACGGCCACAACGTCCTGTTAGTGCCTGGCTTCAATAGTGCTGGAGCTGTACCGGAGCTACAAACTCTGCAGTGCGAATGGATGCATAAGCAAACCCAGTGCAGTGCTTGTACAAAACACCAGGGGTATTTGGCTGTGGCACTGGGCTAACCATCCCATTTGCAGCAGCACTCCAGTGAAAGCCAATGATACCAATCTTCAGTAACATCTATATCAGTGACAGACTGCAGACGTTTATAGTCTTCATCAGTGAACAGGCTCAGCTAAGCTAAATTGTTCTGCAGAGCTTTATAGCAAGTAATTAACCCTGAATTATCGACAACAGGCAGCTATGGTAATGGTTACAAAAGGAAGAACGACTGGTTGTGCAGTTATTAGCTCTAGAGCACCAAATGAGGCAGGCCAACAGCATGGGCTGTGGTGGAATTAATAGGAGGGACGGCAGCAGCAAGTGCCATCTCCCGCAGGGAGGGACAGTGACAGGGGCTGAGGTAGCTGCTGGAAGACACTTGCTTTGGCAAGAGCAGCCTGTACGCAGCAGTGGATAGATGGAAGTCAGATGCTGATGGTAATAAGGCACATTAAAAATAAATCTAGCCTAATTAGGTATTTAAAAAAAAAAAAACACAAAAAAGACATGAACCTGACAGTTCAGCAACTGGCAGCTGTTTAGTTGTGGCAATTATCCCGAGGATAACAAATCCTTACTGGAGCACCGGGAAAGCAGGAAGATGAAGTGCCCTGCTGTGCACCCTGTGTTCCCTGAACTGGGCAGACAGTGCCCATTTTCTGAAGGTATGGGCTCACCAGTTTTGGAAAAGAGGGTATTTTTAACATCTCTAACTCTGACCACTCCCCCCCCCCCA